>VZSE01011777.1:0-98439 GCA_013398275.1 Promerops cafer
CAGAAAACAGCGGGGCTGGCAGCCGCAGCCAGGGGACGCAGCCTCCGGGAATGGGTCGGGTCCTGGGTCTTCCCTGTGAGGCACCCCAGTAGATGGTTAGGGCTCTTTAACAGTGAGGTCGGGTGTTAATAAGGTCCCAGTTCAACAGGCGTTCTTACAAGCAAAGGCTCACCCACAGTAAGGAAGAAGCTGAGAGGAAAGCTAATGTCTTTACAAACAATTTGATGGGTGAAAATATGGGTGTTAACGTCTTTGAAATGAGTCTTAATGTCTCTCCTAACTTTGGGCAGCAGGTTTGTTGCAGAGCCCAGACAGCTTGGCTGCTGAAACAGGCAAGTGTCTGCACAAGCCTGAACTTTTGGATTTTGGGGGTAAATTAGGAGGTTCAAGGGGGAATATGTAGTAGGAGGTTCGGGCAGGCTGTACCTTCCTCGTACCTCAGCCAGTGGGGAAAGGAGGAGGGCAACATGCAGCTGGGAGTTTAGGATAAAAGGAAGCTGTGCCCTCCAAAGCTTCGACAGAGAAAACCCCGCGGGCGTGTGTCCCGGTAGACTCTCTCCCTTTATTCGAATGAAGTTGCAGGACTCCTCTGTCTCCTTTTTGGACATAAACCTCTGGCATTTGTGGATTTTCCTGACAAAGCAGTACAGGGCTTGACTCCGTGGTGGCAGTGAATTCTCCCTGCAGCAGCAGGAACTCAACCATTCCCCTCGGATCCGAAAGCGAGAGAGAGGGCAAGGAGCTGAGCCCAGCCCCTTGCCCCCCAGCCAAAATCTCAGGGTATCTCTGCCCTTCCCAAGAGAAAACCCCCCAGCTAAGAGAGTAGCTGCACCCCCACCTTGGCCACTTCTTTTGTCTCTTCAGTACCGGTTGTTATCATCTTTTAGGCAACAGATGGGACAAAATTCCCTGAGAGAAAGGAAAAAAAAAAGGAAAACTCCTAACCTCCGGCACTCCTGCTGCAGGTCTCTGGCAAAGGTCGCAGCCGATCTTTTGCAACCTCTTCCTCTGCCAGATGTCAAGCAGCAGAACTTGCCTCCCGGACAGAGGTCTGCTCTGGGACCAGGCTCTGTGCAGGCAAGTCCTCTGCCCCAGAGGTGCTGGAAGAGCTCCTTAGAAAACAGGAAACCACTCAACCAGAAGAAGCAGTGAAACATTCCCTTATTCTGCGATGTTTGTTGTTTTAGGCTCTCCCAGCCAAGTGGCTCAAGCTGAAGCAGCCTGGCTGATCCCTCTGAGCCTCGGGGCTGTTCCTCCAGGCCTTGCAGCGAGCCCAGCCCAAGCCAACGCAGTCACCACCCACGAGTGATGCAGGACAGCGTGGCTTTGCGGCCCAGATGCCAAACACGCTGCTAATGAGATCCCAGGAGGGCATGAGGTGGCTCAGCTTGATGTATCACTGTTACCAGCCTGCTCTCCCTCCCCTCCAGCAGCAGAGCATCTCTGCTTCCTGGTGTGTGGATGGTAAACGGAGGCAAGGCAGGTGTGTTGCAGCTCAGAGGTGAAAATAGCTTCTGCCAGTGATTTGGGTAGGGACCAGCACTCCAAGTTTGGCATCTGGGCAGGTCTCCAAGCCTTACAGATGCTCCATGCCCCCAAACCCTCAATCAGGATGTCCAATTCAATGGACACTTTGTTGGGGACTCCTGGAGAGACAAGGCTGAGCTCTGTGTCACTCTGGAAGATCTAGTGAAGGGTCCCACTGACCCTAGTCAAGCAGCAGAGGCTGTGGCTGAAAGGACAGACAAAATTGTCAGCAGGGAACAGTGGAGTGTGCTGATCCTGGATCCCTCTGCGACCGCCTCACCCATGCTCCAGAGCTGCAGCAGCCTCCAGGCAAGGCTGAGCATGTGCCAGCAGAGCCTTTGGCAATCAATGGCTGTGGGACCTGTGCCTGTGGCCAAGATGTGTCCCAAGAAGCAGCTACCACTGAGATGTGTGGCTGCCCACAGCAGCACCCTGGGGAGCAGCCAGGCTGTGCCAGCCCCAAACATGCCTCAGCCTGAGGAGGGTGGTGTTGGGGCTCCCTGCAGCTGGGCTGGGGGAGTAGAACCCAGAAGGGGTCCCCCAGCTGCTCCTGTGAAGAAGCAGAGCTGCTTGTGCTGGGGGCTGAATGCAGAAAGCAGCAGGCACTGCTGACAGTCTTCAAGGTGGACTCTTGTTGTGTTTGGCCTCAGGAGCTGCGGGAGATGCCAGGGAGAAATGAGGAGCTGCAGAAGCAGGCACTGACAAGGCTGCAGCCACACTGCAGGGACAGGAGCACCCCTGCATGCCACGCCACAACTTCCCAGGACCGCTGCAGTGCAAAGGCCTGTCCCCATGCCCTGGGACACTCAAAGGTGTCACAGCTACAGGAACGGGTGTAAAAAGCCTCAGTCCAGGGCTTGCCACTGGATATGGTGTGGTGGTGGTGGCATTGGTGGGGGTGTTGGTGTTGGCACTGGCACAGGCCAGGGCACATGGGAGAGGGACAGCAGCTGGACAGTAAGAGGGGATAATGCCCTGCCTGTGACCTGAGCTGCTAGGCATATCTCCTTCCTACCCTGTGACATGAAAGATGGGCACGCTTTGTGTTTACTCCTCTGAAAAAGAAACCTTCCTCCTGAAAACAAAACCTTTTGTGTGCAAATGCAGCTGTCTGCAGGTTTGTTTTTATACAGGAAACTTTGAACTAGAGGCTGGGGCTGGTTTCGTTTTGACTTGGGATTTTCAGCTCATGGCGATATTTGGAAACTGAGCTGCTTTCCAAATTTGGAGGCTGGGTTTTCACATCACTGCGGAGTGTGGCAGCAGTGTCCAGGGCTTCCTGTTGCTGTCCCTCTCCCTGTCTGCAGAAAGCTTAGCCCAGCTGAGGTGGGGATGGGTGCCCTTTAGGGGAAGGCTGAATACCTTGAGTGGTAGCTGAAATGTGTGACCCTCCTCTGTGGGACTGGCAAGAGCTGGATGCAGAACTCCTCCCGTGGGTGCTGCACAGCATGCAGGAACCCACGGCTCCCATGCGAGGCTAAGCTGGGCTCATCCTGCCAGCCTCTGGCAAGGAGATGAGCTGTGAGCTCCAGACCTTGCCCACAGCTGGGACTGGAGGAGACAGGAGTCCTGACACTCGGTGCCATGGCTATTGCACCTCCTCCTGCTGCATCCACCAAGATGGGAGTAGGAGCACCTTGGGACCTGCTCCCAGCTCTCCTCCAAACCCACTGGCAAGACCCTTCTCCTTTTCCCCAGGGAGCAGCTGCCCCCTGTTCACCAGGGTGAGGATAAGTGCCATTCTGGACAAGCTCTTGGAGTGCTCTGCACCTCCTGAGCCAAGGCACCAGCTCCTCTCCATCCCCCTTGATGAGGGACTGAGGGGTCAGGATGCTTTCACTCCAGGATGGTGCCTGGTCTGATGGGGCTCTGGGCAGCAAAGCCTTTGGCAATCACAACCCACAGGCGCCTTCGGGGCTGGTGCATGGGCTGGATGCCTGTGCTCATCACTGTCCTGGGGCTCTCCCCGTTCCTCTTTGCAGCAGCAGCAGCACGAGGGGCTGCTCAGCATGACCAAGGGTCCCCAGCACCTGGCTGAAACCACAGCATGTGGGACAAACTCTGGCAAGGTGCAGGGAGGCGTGAGCCATGCCCAACCTGCAGTGTTGGCACACAGCTCCTGCCCCTGGAGTGCAGACCTTTGCCCTCAAGGGGCCACGGGAGACATCTCTGTCCAGCTGATCCCTCCTCCCCAGCATCCTGCAGCTGAGAGCTGGGCGAGCCCAGACGGGCCTTCCCGCCGGTCCAGCCCAGACTTGAACGTCAGGGCCGTGCACAGGCAGAGTAAACGGATGAGTGTGAGAGTGCCAAGTTGACACCACACGCGCCAGGAGTGCAGGAACGGGCTGCGGACCACGCCAGGGACACCCACCAGGTGAGGTACGGGTCCCATTCCTTGTCCCCCTCCCTCTTCCCAGACACCTGGTGGAAGCCAGGATGTGTGCGGTGGGGAAAGGAGCGCGGAGCCTCCTGCGCCCTGGCACGGTGCGGGCAAACCGGATGCCACAGCCCCGGGGGGGCGGCAGGGGATGGGCAGCCTCCGAGCACGGCCGTGCCAGGAGCAGAGCCTGGCACTCGGTGGCTGTCCCTGCGCAGGGGGAATCCTGTGCCTGGGTCCCTTGCCATGGTGCGGCACAAGCGGGCACTGGGAGCTGCTTCATGGCTACTTGGCTCTGCGCATGGCATCCTTACAGCATCGGGCGCCCTTGCTGCCAGCCTGTGGGAGCAGAGCCCCACGGGATTCCACAGGCTGTTGGCGACAGGGGGGGTGATTTTGGAGCCAGGTGCTGCCCCGGCACTACTTGCAGTAGGTGTGGGGCCGGCACTATCCAGGCTGCTCTCAGCCCTCCCCAGTGAGTGCCTGTTGCCTGGCCAGGGGAAGCGGAGCCTGCTCAGCCCCAGGGGCGGCACCCACGCCCCGGGGGCGCGGAGCAGGTCTGCCCGGCTCCGCCGGCTTTGGGCGTGCTCTGAGTCACCGCAGCCCTGCGCTCCCAGCTCTGCAAGGCGCCTGGCTACACCCGCAGGCGTCCCGGGCTCAGCTGCCAGAGCTTCAGCAGCGGGTGGGGGGAGCGAAGAGCATCACCCAGGTGATGGTAACAGTCATTCCTGCCACTCGCTGTCCCCTAGCCTGGACAGCGTGGCTGTGCCCTGCCCTGCAGAGGGGGGACGTCCCCCACTGCCTGCCTGCCCGCCCTCCCGCCTCTGCAAAATGGGAAGAGCTCCAAGGTATCAAAGTGTGGGTCAGGAGGCGGCAGCAGCGCTGGCAGGGCTTCATGTGGGAATGATTAAACACTTGCCAGGGGTTGGAGAAGGAGCATCCCAGTGCTCTAGGGTTTAGAGTCAGAGAACCATGGCGTGTGAACCTTGCAAAGCAAGAGGTCCCATTGGCACCTGCATCCTCTGCAGGTTCTGCCCTAGGAGCAGCCTGTTCCTCTTGTTCCTCCCTTGCAGCGCTGGGCAGCACTCAGCACCTCAGAGTGGCTGAGGGTAGAAATAGTGGCCTGAGGCAGTTTACAGTGCTGGTGGGCACTGGGAGGGACTGAGGGACAGGGACCAAAGGGTTGGTGTTGGCCTGAGGCAGGATAGGAGCCCCAGAGCTGTTCCCATCCCAATCCCAGTGGCGTCAGTACCACATATCATGGGGCCCCTGGGCATATGTTGTGTAGGGTGTCAGGCTGGATGCACAGAATCCTGCCCGGGGAGGGATGGCAGAGCTCTCACAGAGACATCAGGGCTGTATGTCCAGACAGCAGTAGAGGCTCCTCTGTGCAGTGCCAGCATTGCCCACAGCACCAGGTCACGGCTGTGCCCTCTGAGTGACAGGCTGAGTCCCTGTGGGAGTGTCCTCAGCCACCCCGGCAAGGCTCTGCCCGTGCCCAGCCTTGGGAACATCACCTGCCACTGTCACCTCGCACAGACCCTGTGACACAACTGGGACCCTTGGGTGAGGTGGGCACTCTGCTGTCCAGCCTGCCCATCCTCACCTCAGCAGGTGCTTCCCAGGGAGGCCTCGACTCCCACCAGGTGTGCAGGACCATGCTCAAGTCTAGGAGATGCCTTAGCAGGGACAAACCCAGTGCTGCCAGCTCCATGCCCAGGGCACCTGGGAAGGAGGCCAGTGCACGGAGCGCAAAGTGGGTGGACCCTGCTCTGCTCTGGGGTTGGCTCTGCTTGGGAGGACAGCCCAGAGCCTTTGCCGGGCAGGGCCTGTGCCAGTGCACGGTGGCTATTGTCCCTCACCTCAGCATAAGCAAGACCTGACACCACAGTGACAGGCATGCTGCCGGGGGTTCCCTTTCCCATCTCTGCTCCTGGGTGATCCCCCTGGAGCACAGGGCATGAGCAGTCCCATGCTGGGGCTCTGCCCCTTGCCAGAGGTGGTGGCTTGGCTGCACAGCCCCAGTCGCCTCCCCGCCCTGGCCAGCTGAGCTCTGCAGCCATCCCGGGCTGCGGGGCGTCCCCATCCCCCTGCGCCTTGCGGTAGCGTTCACTGCTTCGCGGAAAATGTGATGACTCGGCAGCCCCTGAGTTTCCAGGCCTGGTTCCAGCTGCTGGGTGGAGAAACTTCTGCAGTTGTCTTTAGGTTTGGCACAGCTGAAGGCTTCATGGTCAGGGGGAACTGGAGGGGAGATCCAGTATCCCCAACTGAAGGAGGGCTCTCTCTCTCTGTGTCCCTGCCTGAGGTGGCACAGTATTGCTGAGGTGGCCGCGGGGAAGGCAGGGCTGGCGCAGGATGAGCAGCTTCTGTCTGTGTGGAGGCTGCTGAGCCCCGCGGCGCCAGAGACGGGGCCTGGGCTTGGCTCCCAGCAGTGCTTTGGGCTGTTTCCACTGCAGCCACAGCCCAAACTCCCTGAGCTGAGGGAGCACAGCCACTGGGACCCGAGGTTAAATAAGCAGGGCTGGTATACACACATGTCCCCATGGCAGGGGGTGACAGCTCGCTGTGCCACCGGGACATGCAGAGGCTGTGAAAGCTGCTGGGATGTCTCCTGGTCCATGCTCAGAGGCCAGTCCCATCCTGGTGGGCAGCAAGGCATCCCCCAAGCCCGTCCTCATGCCGAGTGAGGTTACCTCTCCTCCTGGCTGGGGAGGTGAGGGGCAGTGGCACAGGATGGCAGCAAGATCCAAGGAAACCCTGTGTTCCAGAAATCCCTGCTTGGCTGCCCAGCCCAGAGACCAGAGCAGGTAGAACAGACCCTTTGCTCCTTGGGCAAGCCAGTGTCCAGAGCAACTGCCTCAGTGGGCGAGTTGTGGCCCGTGCAGGGCCGCAGCAGCAAAGGTTGTGGCTGGAGGTGGAGATGGCTGGCTTTGCAGAGGCTGGGGCAGGGGCCCCGAGGCTGTGCCCGGGCGGGTGCAGTAAGTATGCACGGACTCAGATTCTCTCCAGCTGGGCCGGGCAGGCACAACCCAGCTGGGGTGTCCCAGGACTCCAGTGGCTGGGTTTGTCCTCTTGTTGGCCTGGAGCTACTCTTTGGTATGCTTTGAAGCTGCAGGAGCCCCACCTTGACTCTAGGGAAAACCTGTCCGTGCCACCATTGCAGGGGACACTGTCTTTGACACTGGGGCATGCAACATCTTTTTCCAGGATTTTCCTTCAAAATCTAGGGTGCTTCCTGTCCCATGTCCCTGGATCACAATTCTCAGCCCAGCAAGCCCTCCATCCTCACCTCCAGCCCCTGCTTCATCAGCCAGGGTCTCCTTGAATTCAGCTCTTCCATCACCTGCCACACTCCAGGGACACCACAGTCCCCAGCACTGCTTGCACTGCCTCTATCCCAGCCACCCTCCAGGTGACCCTCCACGCTACTCATGGCAGCAAAAAACCCCATGCTCCCCATCCACAGTGTGGTCACCTGTGCTGGCAGCCTGCACCCCATAATGGACCTGCGTGGGGACACCGAAAGCCCCTTTGCAAACGTGTTTTGGGGACCAGCCAGCTGTAACCTCCTTGATCCTGCCCTGGGCCCCCCGGGGAAACCTGGCAAACCCTCACTGCAGCAAGGAGCTCCAGCCTCCTCCCAGCCGGCTGCAGCTGCCCAGCTCTGGAAAGGGGCCTTTCAAAACAGTCCCCAGCCCACTGGAGACAGCAGGAATCAGGCCCAAATCTCCCCCTGTCTCATTTCTGGGGAGGTACTTCATCTCAGGGGCGGGAGGACCTCACCCCAGTACCTGTGAGCACTCACCTTGCACTCAGGTCAGTGGAGGATGGCCAGCTGCCCATCAAGCCGGTGTCCAGCAGCAGGGATGGGTATCCCCAGAGCTGGCTGTGGCACTGGTTGATGGGTCAGCCTCATCACCCCAGGTGCTGGTGGGATCTCAGTCCCAAATGCTTATCAGGGGATCTCTAAGAGCTACAGGTGTTACCCTGGGCATCCATCACTTGAGCAGATGCACCCACGGCATTTTTGGCATTCAGCCCTTGGAGCTGTGGGCATTTAAGGTTAAAAATCTTGCCTGTGCTGGAGCCAAGGCATTGCCTTCTGCTCCCACCCTGATCTCTGTGTTCAGGGTGCAGGGGAGGGGTCGGTCTGGAGACAGAGTGACACGAAGAGGCTCTGGTGGTAGAGCTGCACCTTTCTGCTGGGGGAACATCTGAGTCCTAGACAGAAGAGACAAACAAGCCCTCACTGCTGGGCTGAGCTGCAGGGCCAGGGCTCCTTTATCCTCAGCCCACTCCAGGCAGGGACCTCTGCAGAGACGTGACTGTGACCACGGACCCGGACTCCTGGCACCAGTCCCATTTGGCCAGGACCTAGGAAATTAACTGTTGCCCATGCAAAGGGAAGGGGATTCATATTCACTGTCTCCTTTTCCAGCTGGCTCCATCAGCCTGGGGGTTGTCAGAAGGGGTGGGGTATGGACCTGGGGTTGGAGATGCATCCTAGACCAGGTCCCCTGTGTCCCCTTCTCTTCTTAATTGCATGCAAGAGCTGGAGCTTCCCTGTGTCTTTGTCCAGATACTGGGGATTGTTCTGTCTGTCACGGGTCCCACCTGACAAACTTCTGAGTCTTTTGTCAAGGGATTCTGGTGTTCTAGAAGACAGGTGGGGGATGTGTCCTACTCTGACAGCTCGCTGCCTCACAGTAATGAGCAGAGCTTGAATAGGCCCCGTAGGTGGCCGTGCTGGCCACTGGGATAGACTCCCACGGCCACAAAGGCTGGCTTCCGGACTGATGCATCCCTGAACCTCTTCCAGCACTGTCCCAGATCTCCAGCGCTGATGTGAAGCCAATGGCATCTCTGCTCTGAATGCGAGCTGGCACTCTGCCACGCATTGCACAGACACCGCAGAGCACCGCAGAGCACGGCCCTGCACGCAGCCCGGGGGCACAGCCTGACCCCCGGGGCAACCCCCCGAACTACAGCGCCTTCCCATGCGGGCACAGCTCGCTTCAGCCACCCCCTCAGATGGGCCAAGCGTGGTTCGGGCACCTCAGTGCCCGCGAGATGCCACGCCCAGGAGCCTCTCAGAGTGTGCACTCCCCCGCCGCAGCCTGCGGGCCGCCGTGCCGTGGGCACGGCACAGAAACGCCCCAATCGCTGCCCTCGGCGTACCCAAACCCCCGCTCCGCAGCCGCACCTGCGCAGGAATTAAAGCACACAGAGCTGAACGGTGCCTGAGGGTGCGGCACAGAGAGAGCCGAGGCTGCACAGCACTCCAGGGCCGCAGTCGTGCCCGGGCTCCCTCCAGCACCCCAGCCCACCGCTGCGCCCTCCTTCCCTCCCTCCCCGCGCTCGGGGTTGGTTCGGGCGCGCCCTCCCAGCCTGGAGCCGCCATCAGTCCAGTCCTGTCTCCTCCCCTCCCGCTCCTCCCGCTCCTCCCGCTGCAGCTCCCGGAGCTGCTGCTGATGCCAGAGCGGCCCCAGCTCGGCAGAGCCCCCGCCGCAGCGAGGTCCCCCGAGACCCCGGCCAGCAGCGAGCCTCCCACCCCCCGCCGGCAGCTCTGCCCGCAGCCCGCAGCCGCTCTCTCCGGGCCAGCTGCGGAGTCACCGCAGAGAACACGGACCTGCGGGGACAACAGCAAATGCGCCCAGCGAGAGGCAGCCGCCCCCGCCGGGCTTCTCCCGGGCCGGAGGCGAGCTCTGCCCCCGCCCAGGGACAGCGGGCCCGGCCGAGGTGCCACGCGCTGGCCGGTCCCCACTGATGTTATCTTGTCACCCGCGCTCGGAAAGCACGTGGGGACACGGCTCCTGGCTGCCGTGGGACAAGGGGCTGGCTGGGGACAGCCACCGCTAAGAAACTGCCCCCCACCCCAACTTTGTCATCCCTCTGATCTGCTGCCTCCAGGTCCCCCATGAGGTCACTGCTGCTGCCGCTGCTGGTGCTGTGGGTGCCGCGGCTCCCAGGGACCCTGGCAGAGGTAAGCGCTTGGCTCCCCGGCCCCCGCTTTGGCTCCGCAGCTCCTGGCTCCCAGCTCGCTGCCGCGAGGGGCTGCCCCGCCGGGGAAGGACTCAGGGCTGCGGGTGCCTCTCTCTGGCCGTGCAGCTGCGCCACATCAGCGGCGTTCGCCATCCCGAGCGGCGCTTCCCCCGCTGCCCATCGCGCCTGGGACCCTGGGCCCGCTGCCTGGGACCGCAGCGTGTCCCTGTTGCCGTGGCTGCGCGGCTCCTCGCCCGGCAGTGGCCCGGCTGCTGCTCCCAGGGGTCCCCAGCCTCCTCGCTCTCCTCTGCCAAAAGCTCCGCGATCGGTGGGGAGCCGGAACGCGTCCTCCCGCAGAGCCGAGGGAAAAGAACGCCAGGAAGATGATGGTTCTGCTGTGGCTTGTTGCAGGGCAGGGAGTGGGCAGGAGACATTTCCTTTAACGTGGGGGGAACTGACGCCAGACCAAAGCCGGGCACACCCTGCTGGGAGCAGGCTGTGAGAGAACGGGTGTCCCCGCTGCCGGGGAGGGTGCCAGCGGCTCCGGGGACTCTGTTCTGCCCGCGGGCTGGCAGCTGGACTGAGGTCTGTGGTCCCTCCATCCTCTCCCCTTGATGGTGGGAAGGAGGTGTGCCTGTAGATAGAGTGAGGTTGCCAGGCCCTGTCCAGAGCTCAATCCCTCCCTTTCTCTCCAGATCTTCTCCTGTGCCCTGGCTGGTTTGGTGGCCTTTTCCCCTGTGGCATAGCCCGGTGTTGGTCTACAGCCTCAGGACCTGTACAAAAGGCCAGGGCAACCCAGAAGCTGCATCTGCCAAGTCTGTCTCCCTGCCTTGGCTAAGGGAGGTCTGAGAAGTGACCCAGGCTCTCCTAGGAAAAGGGGTCACAGCCCACAGATGCCATGTCAGGGTGGGACCTGTGCCTGGCCAGCCTGACCCCTGGCCTGGCACAGGGCACCTCTCTCAGGTGTTGGTCTCGGCTCATCCTGCCCCTCTCTCACTTGACACCTTCAATTCCCCAGGGCGAGGGATGCAACCACACAGCACAGGCAGGGCTGGAGGGCCGGGACGCGCGTGGAGGAAGAGGTGAGTCACAGGAATGAATTCCTAGGCTGAGGAGGGCAGGATGGTCTCAGTGCCTGGAGGGGTGAGATGAGTAGATGTGTTGGACCAGGACTGTTGGAGTTAAGAGCAGCTTTGTAAATACTCTGCTTTAGGCTAACTACAGGCTACAGATCATGCCCAGGGAAGGGGGAGAGTCAGTCCCATCCTTCTCCAGCAACCAACTGTATGGGGGCACTGTGAGAGATGGACAAGGCTCCAGAGCTCTCCACTTCCACAGAGCACCAGCTGGGCTCAGCGGCAGCGCAGCCATAGGTGCCCTGCTCAGAGCCTTGGAGTTGCCTGGGTAGGATCAGAATCTGTAAGGCAGCCCCACAGGTGCTGTAGGCCTGGAGCCAGCACAGCGCCCACATGGCATCAACCTGTGCCAGTGAGAAATCACCTGGGTGATCCACAGGCACCTGTCAGGGCATGAGGTGTATCTGGATGTGCTGTCTGTGATGTGGTTAGTGGGAACATGAGCAGTGCTGGGGTCACAGGCCTGTGGCCCGTTTTTGGTACATTTCTGCTGCAGGTGTGAGGAAGGTGACAGAGGGAGGCAGGTGATGAAGGTGCTGGAGACTCAAGAGAAGCAGAGAAACATGGGCTGAGAACTCATACCTTCAGGAGATAAGAAAGAGCTCGCAGTAACACACCAGCCCTGCTTGAGTGCCAGGCAGGACAGTGACCTGTGGGTTGCTTTCAGGTCAGCTATGCCTGGTGCTCTGGGTGACAGCAAGGGTAGCCCAGGGCAGCTGGCCCAGCTATAAACACCTCACCCATGGCACCCAGCTACATTTAGCTAACCCTTCCTGAGCTGTCTGATCCTAAATATGCACTTGAACTTCTCAGGGATGGCACTGCTGAGGCCTTTCCCAGGGGCACTATATGCTCCTGTTCATGTCCATCTGATGTCCTCTGGTCCTTTTGCCCTCACCAGCAGGCTCCAAACCACAGCATTGCATGGAGCAGAAGTTGCACATAGTTCTGAAAGTGTTCAGCTCTGGGAAAGACAGGCCCAGCTCCTGAGCAGTGCCAGCAGTGTCCCTGCCCCGGGCTCACCCACCCTGCTCCTCCCTGGCTGTGTAAAGGGCATCCCATGGCAGGCCTCTGGGGCAGTCATTGTGCTTGGTTCATGTTGTCTCACTGTGCCAGACCCTGTGTAAGCCCATCATAACACGTTGCACGCCGTAAATTTTAAGTGCTAATTATTACACAAATATCTTGTTAGCACTATGTCTAATTATTACACAAATGTCTCTAGAAGCACTGGAGCTGTTCTGGCATTTTCCAAAGGCTGAGTGCAATAGAAAGCTCATTGATGTGGCACCTGGGTTAGTGCTGGACTTGGCAGTGCTGGAGGAAGAGTTGGACTTAATGGTCTTAAAGGGCTTTTCCAACCTAAATAATTCCATGACTGACAGCAAGGCTGAGGATGGGGGTGTGTAACAATCTGCTGGAGACATTGTGAGGCAGAGATGGACCCTGCCCTGGTCACACCACCAGCTTGGGCCTGGCAGACAGGCTCTGCCTGGCTCCTGTTGTGTAGGTGACTCCTGAGCAGCTCTAAGGGCAGGAATTCAATAGCAGTTTCAGCTGCTGACCCACCAGTTCGGCCAAGCCCTGTGTGCCACTTCCCTGTCCCCAGACACTCTCCACTGGGATGCCACAGCAGCGGCCCCACAGCCCCAGCGCACTGACCTCGCTGCTGCAGCACACTCAAGGCAGGGACACACCTCAGCAGGGGCTGGGGCTGGTCTGGTCCCACATTTCCTCCATGTATGCAGTGTCCCACTCATCCCATGCCACCTCTGAACTGGGCAGGATGGGGGCGACTCACTGTCTATATCCCCCCAAAGCAGCCTTTGCCCCCTCCTCTGTCAGAGCTCACACAGAGGCAGAGAATATTGCAGGGAGCATAATGGCCCCCCTGCCATATCCATCCTGCCCCCTCACTGGCCACTGTCTTGCTTCTCCATAGTGGACCCAGAGCCTTCAACATCTTTTGGGGGGGCTCAGGCCAAGCAAGGTGATGAGCAATGGGTTATACCCAGCCAGGGAACTTCTCTGCCTTAAACCAGGACTCTCAGGACAAAGCACACGATGACTGAAGCCTTCTGGTCTTCCTCCAGTGGAGCAGATGCTCCATGCTTGGGAGCGTCTCTGACAGCTTCCTTTTACCTGAGTCCATGAAGGTTTCTGAACGTTCTTGTGTTTCCCAAAGGCTGTTCAGAGCCCTCGGGGTCAGGGTGGTGGCCAGTGCCTGGTGTACCCCAGCAAGGGTGGGAGGCTGGGAGCTGGCCCTGCAGGCTGGCACCCAACACCACCAATCCCTGCTGAGAGTTTCGGATTTGCCTCTGCAGGCACCCTCCTGAATGTCAGCGTGAGCGACCATGACCGGTCAGACTCCCTCCTTCTGTCCTGGGATGAGCCAGAGGGAGGTGCCAAGGGATATTTGCTCGCCCTCTCCTCCCTGGAGTCAGGCACGCTGCTGCAGAATGGGTCTGCTGGACCCAACGCCACCAGCTTCTGGTTCCATGGGCTGACTCCTGGCACGCGCTATGAGATCGAGGTGACGGCCACGCTGGCCTGCATGGACACCACCAGCCAGACCATCACAGCACAGACAAGTAAGGGCTCCCCCGGACCTCAGTGCTCCCACCAGTGACTGTTGTGCTGTTCGGAGTCCTACTAGTACGTGGGAGGTTGGGCTGTTCTTCACTTCCACAAGAACTAGGGTCCTTCCTGGGTCCCCAGAGTCTTAGGGGTCATTCCCTCATCCTTGTGGAGGAAGGGTCCTGCCTGTGCACCTCTGGTGGGCTGGGTTCATGCTGTATCTTGTCCTCCTAGAGTAAGGGAGGTAGTGGTGGACCAGCCCATGATGTGGCTTGCAGAGAGAGCTGAGGGGTGGAAAATGTCAAGCCTGGAGGTGTAGAAATAACTAAAAGGAAGGAGCATCTGCTCCACAATTTTGGCACATCTCTATCAATCACTGCTCACCCCCAGGCCTTGCTCTGTGCCAAGGGCTGGACAAGGGGACAGGGCTGGTGGCTCTACAGCTCAGGTGGGGATGGCAGCCCTTGCCTGCACCTCTCCAGAAGATGCTTGAGTAAATCAGTGCAGGTGAAGGTGGGGAACCTAGCAAAGGAGAGTAGAGCTGGAGGAGGAGATTGGACAGTGGAAGGGCTGGTGTCAGGCAGCAGTGGCAGAAGCAGAAGCTGGTTGTCACAGAAAGGCAAGTGGCAGGACCCACAGGGCAGCAGGAACAGAGGATGTGTCAGCAGGTGAGCTTCCAGGTGATGATGGCTTCACCTTTATGTGTTGGCCCTGACCAAGCCTCCCTGCTCCGTTCAGAGTAACTGCTGAGACTGATCCAAGGGGATGGTGCAGCCCACACAGCCCATGGGAGGCTGGTGAGTGGTCAGGGAGGTGATGGGGCTGTGCTTGGGGAATCCTTGCTGGAGCCCCTCTGCAGGTCCCCCCATGAGGGACCTCTCCTCTGCTCTGGAGACAGGCTGAGAGAGCTGGGGTTGTTCAGCCTGGAGAGGAGAAGGCTCCAGGGTGACCTTAAAATGCCTTTTAGTATCTAAAGGGTATTTGAAAATAGAGAAATAGGGGCTTTTTACATGGGCAGATGGTGGCAGGACAAGAGGGAATAGTTTTAAACTGGCAGAGCAGAAGTTTAGATCAGATGTTAGGAAGAAATTCTTCCCTGTGAGGGTGGTGAAGCCCTGGCACAGGTTGCCCAGAGAAACTTTGGCTGCCCCATCCCTGGAAGTGTCCAAGGCCAGGCTGGCCAGGGCTTGGAACGACTTGGGACAGTGGAAGGTGTCCCTGCCCATGGCAGGGGTGGGACTGGATGAGCTTTAAGGTCCCTTCCAACCCAAACCCTTCCAGGATTCTGTGATTGGCTCCTGTGAAGCTGGCTGGCAGCACCTCACCAGGCAAAGGCGAATTCCACCAGCCTGTGAGCAACTTGCCAGCTGAGGCACTGGCAGGCAGGCAGCCAGCAGTGCCTGTGCCCTGTCCCATGCAGGTCCGTCCCCCGTCCGCAGCCTGAGCCTGAGCGGCGGCGGGAGCTCTGCCTCGCTGCGAGCGGCCTGGGCGCACGGGCCCGGCCGGCGGGACGGCTACCGCCTGGCCCTGTGGCACAGCGACTCCCAGAGCCTGCTGAGGAACGTGTCCCTCCTGCCCAGCGCCTCCACCTTCCTCTTCGACGGGCTGCTGCCTGGCAGCGAGTATGCCCTGAAGGTCAGCACGCTGGCTGGGTCCAGCCAGGCCAGCACCAGTATCCACCAATGGACAGGTAGGGAGTGCTGGGTGTGCCTGCCCAAGGAGGAAGGGCTGGTAGAAAGGGTTTGGCAGGAAGGATGCAGCACATGTGCCGGGCTGGCACGGGGAGGAGGTCTCCGTGCTTGGGATGGGGAGCTTGTGTATGGTGGGGAACAGCTGGGGTGTTTCATATCCCCACTGTGAGCCGAGTGCCTGGGCCAAGGGGAAGACTTTGCACCTTGGGCCTGCCTTGCAGCACCTGCTGCTTGGATTTGTCTGTTCCCAAGGGAGAGGGGCAGTCTGGGGATCCTGGATCTTGGCTGCTGAGAGCTGCAGGAGTGCTGCAGTACCCAGTCTGCCACCCCTCTGCCCTGCAGCCTGAAAGAGCATGACAACCTGTGTGGGAGGGGGCATGGGAGGGACATCCCTCAGTAGACCCCTACCACACCTTCAGCCCCCATGCCATAGAGAGCAGCTGTGGGCACAGGGGCCCCTGGGGAGAGAGGAGGGTCCAGGGACCACCAGCCCCAGTGCTGAACCTTGCTGTGTCCTGCTCTTCCCGTCAGCTCCCTCCATCCCCACCCAGCTGAGGCTCAGCCCAGGTTCCAGCACCAGCCTCGTTGCCTCCTGGGCAGGTGCTGCAGGGGCTGCCTGGCTCCACCTTGAGCTCCGCAACCTCCTCACCCGGAAGGTCAGCACGACCCTGTCAGCCAGGAGGGGCCTCACCAGCTACACCTTCCAGCATCTCCACCCTGGCACTCAGTACTGGCTGGGGCTCAGCGCCACAGCTGGGTCCTACACTGTAGTGGGACCCAATGCCACTGCCTGGACATGTGAGTATGAACTTGGTGGCCCCAGCTTTCTCCTTGCCTCTGGTCCAGCCTTTGAATCCAAAGGTCTCCTGCCAAAGCCTTGGGTGCACAGGGTGATTTTGGCTGGACCTGGCTGAAAGCTGCTCCAGGACGCAGCTCTGGGGCACTGCTGTAGTGGGGCCAGTGAATCTCTTCAGCAGTGGATCCCCTGTCCCGGCCTGCTTCTCCCTGGGATGCAGTGGGAGCAGCCTGTGGTCTCCCCTAGGAGGAGGATGGAAGGGCAGCAGATCCCACTGGTGTTCAGTGCTGCTGGGGCTTGGCTCTCGTGTGCCTCAGGGCTGTACAAGGGCAGCAGAAAAAATGGGGCAAGGGGGCAGCAGTTGAGCTGGTTTGAACTGGAGACCTCTGGGAGGGGCTTATACAAGATTGAGAGACTTTCTACATGGGCAGACAGTGATAGGACAAGGGCTGAATGGTTTTAAACTAAAATAGGAGAGATTTAGATTAGATGTTGGGAAGAAATTCTTCCCTGTGAGGGTGGTGAGGCCCTGGCACAGGTTGCCCAGAGCAGCTGTGGCTGCCCCAACGCTGGGAGTGTCCAAGGCCAGGTTGGACAGGGCTGGAGGGCTGGCATAGTAGAAGGTGCCCCTGCCCATGGCAGGGGGGTGGAATGAATGAGCTTCAAGGTCCTTTCCAATCCAAACCATTCCACAATTCTATGATTCTATGAAATGGATTTTTGGTGCTCTTTGATTGTTGTCAAGGATATGTTGTGGTAGCACCTGATAACCTCATCCTGGTGGATGTTCCCAACATGATGGCTGCTGTGCAAGTACAGCCAAGGAATCCAGGAGCCTCTGGCAGGTCAAAACAGTGAGGGCAGCCCTCCCAAAACCCACTAGTGCACCATTCCCCCAGCCCCCTCTCTGCTCTGACCTCAGGCTGAAGAGGGCCCTGAAAGAGGGGGACTTTGCTGGTGACACCACATCCATAGCCCAGTAAAAAGTTCCAGTCCTGAACTTGCTCTCCCAGATGTTTCCAGGAAAACCAGGAGGAAAATGGAGAGGGCAGAGCAGATTCACACCGAACACCAAGGTAGCATTGGCCCTCAAATGATAGAGGTGCCAAGGGGCAGACTCAGAGCTGCTGTGGCCAGTGGCTTGTCCTGGCACTGGCCAAACACTGGTCATGTGTATGCTGGGGACCTGGGTGCCACCAGGTGTCAAGTCCCCAGCTCCTTCCTGCTCCACCTGCCAGCCCGGGAGGCTGGAGCCTGCTCCCTGCTGACTCTGCAGATGGGATTTTGGAAGGCCTCCAGAGCTCCAGCTGGTTTGTTTCTGCTCTGCAGTGAGGCTGATCCCCGCTGTTGCTGTCTGCAGCTCTGACCTGCTCCACTGAGCAAAATTCCCCCACGCCAGACGCACGAGCCAGGGGCGTCTGGCCAGGAGTTTGGTCCAGGCCAGTTCCTGGGAATATCAGCAAGCTCATGGTGGGGTGTGAATGGAGTGGAGGGAGACTTGTAGGAATTTCTCAGCAAGGCTGCCAGCTTTGTCTGGACTCTGTTAGTCCAGGAATGCTTGTGCTGGGGAGTGCAGATGGCTCGCTCCAAAAGGATGTCTAAGGCTGGACGTAACCCTGCCAGGAATGAGGCTCAGGCGAGTAAGGGGTACAGAGTACCCCATAACCCTGACTCACACAATCCTATTCCCTTCCAGACCCCCTGAGTCCTGGCAATGTGAGCCTGAGCAGAGCAGAGGAGCAGAACTCCTTAGAGGCTCGCTGGAGTATCCCAGGGGGACAGAGGGACTTTTACCTGGTGACACTGCGAGAGGGAGAGGACAGTGCTCCGACGAGGAACATCTCCGTTGGCGGGGACAATGATCACGTCACCTTCCACGGGCTGAGCCCTGGCCAGCAGTACTCTGTCCAGGTGGTGGTGGTGGCAGGGCCGTACAGGGCATCAGCGCACAGCCCAGCAGCCTGGACAGGTGAGCAGAAAGCCTTGAGGCTGCTCCTGCTGCCTGATGAAGGGGCTGCTGCCTGGAGGGGGCTGGGGGTGAGGCAGACACAGGGACAGGGACACCTGGTCTCAAGAGTTGGTTGTGGATCAGAGCAGCAGAATGTTCCTCCCCACAGTTCCTGGTGAGGGTGGGCTCAGAGGTCCTGTGCAGGCTTGTGCCAGCAAGTGTCGGGCACAGATCAAGACAGATCCTGCTTCGTGCCTTCTGGACTCTGTCTGGCAGGTTGCAGGCAGCTTCCTCCCTGCCCCTCCCCACAGCTGGATGGGTGGGCAGGGGGGCACCACCAGACCCCCCAGGGGGCATCTCCCTGTGCTCAGTCTCTCCTGGGCAGCTTGTGGAGCCACGGCTGGTGCTGTCCCAGAGCTGCCACTCTCTCTCTCTCAGGGGCAGTCCACGGTGTGGGGAGGTACCCACCCAGCCCGTGGTGCTGGGGGCACTAAGAGGTCTCCCTGCAACCCTTCTGCCCCCGTGTGGGATGGAGACCACTGCAGTGTCACAGAACCACAGAAGTGTTAGGGTTGCAAGGGACCTATGGAGATCATCTAGTCCAACCAACCTGCTCTAGGGTCACCTAGAGCAATTTGGAAAGCAAAAAATATCTCATGAAAGAGCAATCTTCCTGCCTGATGCACTGGCCTGTGTCGTGCTGTCCTTGTCCCTTGCAGAGCCACGAGCACCATCTGGCGTGAGCCTGTCCAGCCAGGGTAGCCCCCACAGCCTGCTGGCCAGCTGGGAGGAGGCGACAGGGGAGGGCTATCTGCTGGTCCTCAGCCTTGCAGAGCACCCTGTGAAGAACAGCTCCTTGCTCAGGGGTGTCACGAGCTTCACCTACGAGGGCCTCCACCCTGGGACCCTCTACACCTTTGAGGTCAGCACTGTGGCTGGTCCCTACACTTCCTCACCCCGGTGCATCTCCAACTGGACATGTGAGTGCCACAGCCCCGGGTTCCCACTGGATCCTGCCCTTCCCCCGGTGTCATACCTCAGGGCACTGACAGCACACATCTTCTACAGCTTCATCCAATAACTGGGCAAAAGGCTCAGGAGGAGGCAGAGGTGCTGCTGGATGTGTCTGACCCTGCTGTTTCCCAGTCACCAGGCACAAGGGCCAGCTGAGCCCAGTGCCCTTCTCCTCCTTCTCCTCTGCCCACCCTCCCGTGGCACTGCTCCGGCTGCCACTGCCTTGAGCCACCCCCTCCACCACCCACCACCTCCTGCAGCACCAGAACAATTTTTTCTCTGTGCCAGTTTGAGCTGTGCTGGCCCAGTCCCTGCCAGACTGGTGTGTGGGTGTCAGCAGGGGTGACAGTGGTCAAAGCACCTGGAAGCAGGTTTTCCCAGGGAAGGGACTCCTGCCCCAGCATATTTGGAGTTGCACTTCTGCAAGGTGATTCTAGACCTTTCCTTTTCTAGACCCTTTGCCCCCAGAGCAGCTGACCCTCAGCAATGGGGGCCGCAGCACCTCTCTGCAAGCCTCCTGGAGAGCAGTTTCCTCTGGCAGCACTGGCTACACAGGGACCCTCCGGGAAACCAAGTCCCAGGAGCAGGTCAGGAATGTGACTGTGGGGAGTGACTGGATGAATGCCACCTTGGAGAACCTGGTCCCTGGGCGACAGTACACACTGGAGATGGCTGCTGTGGCTGGGCCTTACAGATCCCCTGTGCGATCAGCCACCGACTGGACGTGTGAGTGTGACAGTCCTGCCCCACCCTACTGCAGGTCACAGCCACACCTGCCCGCCAGAGCAGAACGCTCACAGCGTGACAGTGGCCCGTGTGTGGGGAGGTGGGGAATCAGAGACAGGGGTGCACAGGCAGACAGAATGGGTGGTCAGCTGGAGCCACATTCAGCCATGGTGGAAGTGAAAGGGTCTGCAGTGCAGGAGGAAGCCATCACTGAACAGAAAACATTTCCAAATGTCCCCCAGGGGAAGGTGGGGACCCTCTCCCATGTCTGCTGCGGGGCAGGAGCTCTGGCTGCTCTGGGTTTGGTGTGCTGACTCCTGACCTGACCCCAGCAGGCACAGACAGTGGAGGGTGCCCAGGACAAGCGTGTGCAGCCTCCCCAGAACACTACAGCCTCCTCTCACTGCCTGGGTGTCTCTCCTCTCTTAGACCCCCTGGCTCCGGCTGGCGTGACGCTGACCAACACCCGGCGCCCAATGGGGCTCTCAGCCTTCTGGGACAAGGCTGCTGGCGATGTGGACCAGTTCCACCTCCAGCTCTACAGCAAGAGCCATGCAGCACAGAGGAATGTCTCAGTGGGGCCAAACACCCACAATTTCACATTCCTGGGGCTGTCCCCTGGCACTCAGTACTTCCTGAAGGTGACTGTCCTCGCTGGCCCGTACAGATCCTCGTCACACTTCGCCACTGAGTGGACATGTGAGTCAGAAGTATTCCAGTCTCTTTCAGGGATGGGACATCCTAGCATTGCCTGCAAGACTAGCAGTGACACAAACTTGGCTGGGTGGAGGGAGGGCTCCAGTGAGACCTGCATGCTCCCTGTCCTGGAAGACAGAGCACGTGTAATAGGCTAGGTGCTGTGTGCTGGACCCCAAAAGACCCTTTTCCCCAGCTTAGGTTTTCCCCAGTCAAGCTGAACCTTCTGCCTAGATCACTGGTGATCTCAAGGCCAGCCAGGGACTGGTGAGAGAGGGATGTGAGAGAGGAAGCACACAGACCTGTATGGGCTTGCTGCTCCCTGTCTGTGGAGCAGAGCAGCCCACTGGGAGCTGAGTGTTTTCAGCACCTGCCTGCCAGCAGCACCCTGGGGACACGCACAGGCAGCTTGCATGTCCCCCAGGTGAACAGAAGATCTGGTGGTCAGGTGCCCCCACTTCTCTTTCAGCCCTGTGCAGAGGTGCAGGCTGTGCCCTGGCTTCTCCAGGTGGCTCCTCCACCACCTCATGGGTCTCCACGCTCTGCTTTCCTCCAGATCCACTGTCCCTGGCTAACGTGAGTGTGCAGCCGGGCCGGAAACCCCAGGAGCTGCACGTGAGCTGGGTGGAGTCCGGAGGTGGCAGAGATCACTTGGTACAGCTCGCAGTGGCTGAGTCCCTGTCCATCATCAGGAATGTGTCTGTCCCCCGTGGAGTCAGCCAGCTCGACCTGGAGGGGCTGGTGCCAGGGTCCCGGTACCGCGTGGAGATCATTTCCCAGGCTGGGCCTCATCGCATCTCCTCTCAGACTGCCATCGGCTACACTGGTAGAACACAGCTCCCCTGCTCCCACCAGCCTTACACATTGTGTGGATGCCCACAGTCCTGCAGCTCCCAGCTTCATTCCCAAACCAGAGTCAGTTCTGAGCACCCCAGGTTTGTCCCCAGTGACACTGTTTCTCTCCCGCAGTCCCACTGCCTCCTCGTTCCCTGTCTGCCAGCCCCATCAGCATGGCCCAGGCTCTGGCTGTGCACTGGGAGACTGCTCCTGGGCAGAGGGATGGATACCTGCTCAGCGTGCTCGAGGAGGGCTCTTCTGCACCGCCAAGGAACCTGGAAGCAGGGAAGGATAGCACCAATGTCACTGTGCCACAGCTGGAACCAGGAACATGCTACCTTGTTAGGATCTGGGCAGTGGCCGGGCCCTACCGCTCCCTCCCCGAGAGCATCACCGGCTGCACAGGTCAGCATCTGTCACACCCATGGGTAATGGGGTCAGTGTTGGCACCTGGGGAGAGGAAATGAGAGGAGAGGAGGGAAGGAGGAGGGCACCCTGGCCTGGTTTCTGGTGAAGCCGGCCTGTGGCACTGTCACATCCTGCCTTTCACAGCCTCCTCATACAAAGACAGCTGCCTGTCCAGAAGTGGATCTTCTCCTCTCTGACTCGTGTGTCTTGTTTTCCCTCGCAGTTCCTGCTTCACCAACAAACCTGAGCCTTACCAACCCAGGCAGCTCCTCAGAGCTTTACACATCCTGGAACAAGCCCCCCGGCAGGAGGGACCACTACCACGTTACTCTGTATAGCCTCAGCACTCAGAGCAGGATTCAGGTCCAGACCTTGAGTCCAGATGCCCTGAACGTCACCTGGACTCACCTGGAAGCAGGCAGCAAGTTTGCTGTGCAGGTCACTGCTGTGAAAGGCTTGTTAGAAGCCTCTTCCATCAACGTCACCCAATGGACATGTGAGTCAGATTGGCTGGGTTGGGCACAGTGCCCCGCTGTGAGCCTCCACCTGAGTCTTCCCAGAGCACCCACTGCCACCTTCCCCATCCCAAGCCGTGCCCACAGCTTCTGTGTGATGGTCCCACCCCCTTTCTGCTCACTGCCCTCACTCCATCCTTTACACAGAGCCAATCCCCCCATCCACCCCAGAGGCTCTGGTTATCTCCCCTGCCACATCCAGCTGCAGATCCCAGGGGTGATACACTCAAAGTCATGTGCCCTGCCTGGCTCTTTGTGCCCAGGCTTCTCTCCAGAGGATCTCTGGTCCAGCCTGCCTGCCACTGGAGGAACCCTGGGCACAGCAGCCAGCTCTCAGCACGGAGCAGGACGGCTAACTGTCTCCCTGTTGCTTTCCAGATCCCTTGGCCCCCATCAACCTCACCCTGGGCAGCCCCTCAGCCTCAGTGCTGGTGGTGTCCTGGGCAGTGGTGGGGCGAGGGGCAGAAGGCTTCGTGGTGGATGTCCATGACGCGGCGTCTGGCGCTCCCGTGGGGCACGCGGTGCTGGGTGGTGATGCCAGGAGTCACATCCTGAGGAGCCTGAGCCCCGGCACCCGCTACAGCGTGGCCGTGAGGGCCACAGCTGGGCCCTTCCATGCCAGCACCCCCAACCTCACCCACTGCACACGTGAGTGTGATGCCCTCCTTGCAGCCAGGTGTTCTTCACCACATCTCCCCTTCCCAGTTCAGTCAGAGACCATACTGGTGCAGCTATCCTGCTTACCTCTGCCACCCACACAAGTGCCCAGTGCTCATTCTCTGCTGGATGCAGTATGAGGAGTCTGTGCCTGATCCTGTGCCACACCCTGTCCCTGGTAGCCATCCACAGCCATCCACAGTCTCAGGCAGCAGCCAGGGAGTCACAGCCAGCCTGTGGGACCCTGCTGCCGACCCAGCTCCTGCAGCACAGGCTTGGCACAGATGTGGAGCATCTCCTTGTGCTGAGCCCAGACGTGGCTGCTGGCAGTGACTTGTGTTTCCTCCCCAGGCCCGCTGCCCCCGGCCGCCGTGCGCTGGCTGAGCACGGGGCACCCCGACAGGCTGAGCGGGGCCTGGGCGCCCGCGCCCGGGGGCACGGATGGGTACACCCTGACCCTGTACCACGCTCGACTGGGCACCGTGGCAGCTGCAGCCTCGCTTGGGAGAGACACCCACAACTTCACCTTCATGGGACTGGCCCCAGGACACGAGTACTCCCTGGAAGCCACTGCCACAGCCGGACAGTACCAGGCAGCAGCACCCAACATCACTGGCTGGACACGTGAGTACCTGAAGCAGTGTCCTCTGCAGAGGGGTGGCAAATGTCGCACCACTGGGCTGTCCTGAGGAGAGTTGGGGGGTTCATGGGGGACCTGGTGGCTTTGGAGATGTGCACACACCTCTGCACAGGTGTGACACATGGCAGTTAGTGCAGGGGCACACTGCTGGCTGCATGGCACTCACATGTTCAGCTGTAGGCTTGCACAAGGACATGCTGCTGAAACAGGGCTGTGCAGGTGTGCCTGTGCTGGGATACTCCCTGCCTGTGCTGACCCATCTCCCTCTGTACAGGAGCACAGAAGTGTACAGGGCACCTGTACTGTACCTGTGTACAGGAGGCTCACTGAGTCCCTTCCCGCAGGTAGAAACCACCTTGTCATAAAGATTCATGAAATGAATCAGTGTTGTACAAGAAACCACTCCACAGTCCTCCCAGGAGAGCAGGTCTTTGCTCTGGAGATGGGCTAATCCAGCACTTCTCCCCACCCAGAAAGGTTCTAGGGCTGGTCAGAGAACAGAGGCTGTGCCAGTGCTGGGCACCTGCACAGCAGCTGGGCGTGGGAGCACACCTGTGCTCATGGCAGGGCTGCAGGTGTTCCCAGTGCGCTGTGGGAACGAGCGTGACCTGCGTGAGGAGGGCTTGGCATGGGAGGGACCAGTAAGGGTGAGCATCATTAAAGGTGAGGTGAGATGGGAGTGGAGAAGAGAAAAGTGAGGACGAGGAGGCATTTGTCAGAGGGGATCCTCCCTCAGGGGGCACCTGTCCTCCTGCACGATGACCCATCAGGTGTCTGTTGGCTCCTGCTCTGTGTCTGGTCCCTAACACGAGGTGTGGTGGCTCCCCAGGCCCGCTGCCCCCGGCCGCCGTGCGCTTGCTGAGCACGGGGCACCCCGACAGGCTGAGCGGGGCCTGGGCGCCCGCGCCCGGGGGCACGGATGGGTACACCCTGACCCTGTACCACGCACGACTGGGCACTGTGGCAGCTGCAGCCTCGCTTGGGAGAGACACCCACAACTTCACCTTCACGGGACTGGCCCCAGGAAGCAAATACGTGCTGCAGGTGGCATCTGTGGCTGGGTCCTTCAGGGCACCTGCGGGGAATGTCAGCAACTGGACACGTGAGTACCTTTTCTGAGGGAATGTGTGCCTTGCTGGGCAGTCACGAAAGCTCATGGCCAAGAACACGGCCCTACTGACCTTCATAGCAGACCCCAAGCCCTGCCATGGCATGGAGGGCTCTGCCCGCTCTCATCATCAGCTCCAGCAGCCTGGGTGAGGGCAGCTGGAGCTCCAGAGCCATGCTTCAGGGGAGAGCCATGGAGGAGGGAGCAGCAGGCGGGGTGTTCACCGTCCCCTGTCCTCTAGCTGGCTGTGTGTTGCCTCCTCACCCCTCCCCAGATGCCTCACTCCAGCCGGGACAGGGCTGTCCCTGCTTGGACAAGCACAGAGAAGTTTGAAGAAGCTTTGAGCTGCCTCTGGGCTGATGGGTGGAGCCACACAGTCGAGGCTAAGTGCACTGCCCAGTGTGGTGCATCCCTGCTGATGGCACTGCCGAGAGAGCCAGGCAGTGTCCTGGGGCCCTTGGCTGACGTGTCTCCCATCCTGTCTCGGCAGACCCCTTGGCACCCCGTAACGTGTACGTGACGAACCAGGGCTATCCCAACAGACTGAGTGCGTCCTGGCGAGCTGAAGCCCAAGGACAAGACGGTTACAGGCTCCTCCTGTATCATTCGGGGTCAGGAGTTGTGGCAGCCAATGTCTCTGTTGGGAAAGGCACCAGCAAATTTACCTTTTCTGGCCTGGCTCCAGGACACAAATACCTGCTGGAAGTGGTGTCCGTGGCTGGGCCCTATGCAGCCTCTGCGGGGAACATCAGTGACTGGACAAGTAAGTGTCAGAGCTGGAGATTCTGCATCTTGCACAAGGCTCAGCCTTCCCATCTAGGTGGGCTCAGCACCTGTGGTGGGAAGGGGCAGAGACTCAGCCAGGACTGCTGCTTGGGAGCTGTAGGGTCAGAGAATGGCTTGGGTTGGAAGTGACCTTTTAAAGGCCATCTAGTCCAACCTCCCTGCCAGTGGCAGGGACATCTTCAGCTAGATCAGGTTGCTGAGACCCCTGTCTAACCTGACCTTGAATATTTCCAGGGATGGGATGAGATGGGATGTACCAGTGCAGCAATGGGATCACGGGCTGGGCAGGCCCTGGTGGACAGGAGGGTTGGGCAGGGCAGTCCTGCTGCCTGTGGGAGGGCCTGGCAGCCACGAGTGCCATTTCAGGAGGCAGCCTCTGGCCCATGGCCCCACTGGTTGAAGTCTGGCTCCTCCAGGCACGGGTGGCTGAACAAGAGCACAGGATCCCATGGCAGTAGTGCTGCTCTGGTAGATGATCCCCACAGCCTGGGGGACCATGAGGCCTCAGAGCCGGGGGGACACCCCACCATTCCTGCTGCCTTTATTCCCGGCACTCAGAGAATTGCTGGCATGGGGTATAAGGGGAGGATGGGCTTTTTTTTTCTTTTTATGGAATGTGGAAATGCAGATAAGCACAATAAGCCTTTTCATGTGCTTGTCCCCACAGTCCCTGCACTTTGCTTGGGGAATCCAGCAGTCCCTGCTCCCACGCTCAGCCATCCCCTGGCAGGGTGCAGGGAGTCATGTGCAGAGCCCTTCGGGCAGGTCTCTAATGAAACTTGCTAACTAGCAGGAAGAAGACTCCATCTCCTCGTGCTCCTCACTCTGTATGTCCTTCAGCTGCCATTTAAAGGTCATTTCTGGCAAACAGCAGCTGCAGGAATGTTATCACCAAACGTGGAATCTCCTTGTGTCACTCATCTCCTACTTGTGTCTCTGAAAAACAGAAGAGAGCACATGCATACCAGTAACTCTTCCTGGTGTGGTTTTTGTTGTAGCCCCCTCAGTTCCCCAGAACCTCTCGGCGGTGGCTGAAGGGAACAACACGATGCTGGTCTCCTGGGGCAGTGTCTCTGGACAGCAGGACGACTGCCAGCTGTGGCTGCGGGACCCCCGGAACAGCTCACTGCCCTGGCGGCGCTCCCTGGGCAGAGGACAAGTCCAGCAGCTCCTCCAGGGGCTGATCCCAGGCAGGAACTACTCTGTGTCCTTGAGCTGCGTGGCCGGGCCCTACTGGAGCAGCACCAAGCCCTTGGCAGTGCCCGTGGGTGGGTACGCGCTGCCATGGGGAGGGAGCGGGGCAGGCTGCAAGGGGGAGAAACACCTGGGTGGCCTCGAGTCTGGATCGACCCTTGAGTGTCATCAGAGGCATGGGAAGTCTTGTGGTGGGGGATAGGGAAAGCCAGCAAGGTGACCCTCTGGTAGCCATTGGCTCCCTAAGCTAGCCCCACCACAGAGATCTCCTGTCTCCTGGCTACCTGTGAAGCAGAGCAGACTTTGCAGATCTCCACTGGTCGATGTCTCCTGTAAGATGTGAGCTCAGGCCCTGCCCAGTCACACTGGCCTGTGGCCCATGGCACAGCAGGCTCCCAGGTTGCAAGTGTCCGGCTCTGCCCATCTCACTGGCCTCGGGAGCAGATGCTGGCAGGGGCAGAGGTTGGGATTTCTCTGATCCAGTGATTCCAGAGCCTGCCCTATCTCCTCTGCAGAGCCAAATCCCGTGAAGGACTTGCAGTGCCTACCTGAGTCAAGGAGCCTTTACTTGAACTGGACACGCTCTCCTGGAGATGTGGAGGCTTATGAGGTGGTGACAGAGAGACTTTCTGAAGGACTGCCCACCTCCAGGCATACCATGAGCATCCCTTCAAGTGAGGCCAGTCTGGAGGGGCTGGAGCCAAACTCCTCCTACCAGATCGTTGTGAGCACCGTGGGCATGAACGCACTGAGGAGCCAGGCTGTGACTCTGCTCTGCAGCACAGCAGTGGAGCGTGAGTCCCCGTGGTTCCCACAGCCTTGCCACAGACCCCAGGAGAAAACACCCGGTGTTGCTGGTCAGGGCCGGGCCCCTTTGAGCCTGTGAGCCCCACGTGGCTGCACGGCCCTGCAGTGGGCCGGGGCTCTGGTGGTGCTGCTGGGAGCAGTCGCAGGCTGAGCAAAGGGGGCTCTGGGAGCAGGGACATGCTGAGGCTGTGCTTGCTGGTTCCTCTTCCAGCGCTGCCGCCGCCCCTGCGCGCAGACGTGTTCCCAGTGGAGGCCAGTTCCACGGTTATCATTTCACCCGACCTGTTCAGTGAGGAGAACGGCCACATCGAGTACTACGGAGTCATTGCTACCACTAACGAGTCACGTAAGTGTCCCCGCGGGTCCCAGTCTGTGGTGGCTCCCTGGAGGGCAGCGGGACCCCTGGACGTCACTTTGGGACTGTCACTGTTACCTTGCACATCCCCCTGCAGTGCTGAGGCCCACCCAGGAGATCATGTCCAGCACGTGGTATGACCACTATTACGGCACAGAGGACTCCTACCTGGCAGTGCTCATACCCAACCCCTTCCATCAGAGGAGCTCCCCCGAAACCTGGCGGGTGCCAGTGGGAACAGAGGAGTGCGGCCAGTCCAGGGCAACGTGCAATGGGAAGCTGAAAGCCAACGAACAGTACAGGTGAGAGATGTCAGCGTCCCTCCTGAGGCCAAGGGGCTGGAGGAGGAAAAGGACTGCACATGTCCCTGCAAGAATGCCACCAGCTCCCTGGATGTCACCTCACGCTCACAGCCCCAAATCCCCAGCAGTGGGCCCCAAGGGTTCTCCACCAGGCAGCATTTGAGGAAGGCTGGCATGCAGGGAATATTAGGCAGCGTAGTGGGCAGGGAGAGGGAAAGCTGAGGCTGCCAAGAGCTGTGTGTGTTGTTTTGGGAGCTGAGCAGATGTCCAGCCCCAGGATAGGAACTAAAACAGATGCTGTTATTTGTAGGACCTTCGTGTGTGACTCAGAACCATTCCATTTTTGCAAACAGTGCAAAAATGAAACCAATTTGGAAACAGTTCAAGTGGTGCCTACTTGGGGGGTGTCCAGAGGTTGGGGGTAGCAAACACTCAGGCTAAGGTCCAAGTTCTCCATGAGACACACACATGGAGCCCAATAGTCATAAGCTCAGAGTCTTATTTGACAGTAAATAGAATCCAGGAGCATGGAGGTACATATTTTCTTGTAAGGTACCTTTAAAACTGCTGATGGAAAAACAGGTTTTCCAGTGTTAACAAAGAATGGTATCTTTAGTCAGTCCTGTTAATTTAGCAGCTCACAGTTTCATCAAATGGGGACCACATCCACAGGCATTTCTCTGATCCCACAGAGTCTGGAAGGTTATCCCATTTCACTTTAAAGAAACTTGCAGCAAGGATGGCTGATGGTGATAAAGCCATTGAGAGCATTAGGAAAAGAGAATGAGAGTTCATGGGAGAGTGTGTGCATGAGAGAGCTTCCCTTTCCACTGGGAATAGAAGGAGAATTAAATCTGCCCATAAGTTTTGTGGTGAGTGGGTGTTGGGGTTGGATTTCCTTCCTTCCTTCCTTCCTTCCTTCCTTCCTTCCTTCCTTCCTTCCTTCCTTCCTTCCTTCCTTCCTTCCTTCCCTCCCTCCCTTCCTTCTTTGTTCTCACTACTGTTCCTATCTGCAGACATGGAAAACTCTGATTCTTACTGAGCTCGTTTATATTCACACCTGTGCCAAACAGGGGCTCTTAAGCTGCTGGTTAGGGCAGCACTGGCCCAGATTGGTGATAACACCCAGGGGGTGGGAAATGGCTGTTTTTCCCAGGGGGAAAAAAAAAGGAAGTTTCCAGAGAGCCATTGCCTTGGAAATCCCAGCCAGAGTGGGGTCACCAAGGGCAGAGAGCAGTTCTGCTGTGCTTGTTATCCTGCCTGGCAGGAGAATGGCTGACAGTGCACTCCCATCCCGTGTCCATCCCATGTTCATCACAGGTCCCTGGGCTGGCATGGGGATCTCAGAAGGTTTCAGAAGCTTGGAGACTGATCACCCATCAAATGTCTGTTGTGTACTGCTCACGCCTCACCCTCAGGTGTGGCAGGGCAGGGCTTGCTGGTTCACCCTCAGCCTCAGCTCTGGAGGGACAGAGAGGGGTCAGCTGGGGATGGAGAGGGAGCAGCAGGGCAGAGGCCTCAGACCAAGGTCTGCCAGCAGCTTCAGGGGACTTCAGCAACAGCCCAGCCACACCAGGACAGCCTCCACACCCAGGCACTGATGAGCCAAGCACAGGCTCTGCACCTGCCCCACCCTGTTGGAGTTTTTGCTCCAACAGGGACTTCCCACGGGGGAGCAGCTTATTCAGGGACCTCAGGCCGTGTCATTAGTCCACCTGCCATGATTCAGTAACATCAGTCAATCACATGCACTGAACTGTCCAGTTAGTCAGGACTAGAAGGTCCTTTTACACCACAGGTTTCTTACCTCTACACCACAGCTTTCTTTCAGCTTGGCTGCCCGAAACAACCTAAATGTTCTCAATACAAACAGCACTTGACCTAAATATCCTAAATATCTGACCTAAATATCTTAAATATCCAGCCTAAATATCCTCAGTACATGGAACGCTCAGCCTAAATATCCGACCTAAATATCCGCAGTAGACTGTGCTGCTGAGTTTATGATTATTAGGGTGGTGAAAACCTGACAGCTCATTCCCACTCAGAATTTCTGTTCTTGTTTCCTGCCTTTCAGTGAGTTATTTATCCACAAGCCCTCATCTTTCATGCCATGGCATCTGCAGGCTCACTTTTCAGAGGAGGTCTGTGCCCTGGCAGCCGGGTCTGGGGTGCTGCCGGAGGGGACCCACACACAGCCAACAAACTCTTGGCTGCTAAAATCCAGTGCTACCTTTAAAAGCTTTGGCTTGCATGTAGGGCACGAGAAGGGGGCCTTCCAAGTCACCTGCAGAGAAGGAAGGCAGCTCTGCAGGGAGCTGTGGGCATTGGTGTGCCTGCTGCCCAGAGGGGGATGAGGGGCAGGTGGGGAAGGGAAGAGGATGCACCAGCCACTTCTGTGTGTGGGCAAGGAAGGGTCTGGGTCAGGGCTCAGCCCTTCCAGCTGAAATGCCTGTGTCAACCCTGTTAACCAGCTGATATGAATGATGTGGTTTTGATTTTTTGTGTCCTATAAGAGACCAGAGACTACCTTTCTCTGGAGATAACTCTTTGGAGGAGAGCTGCTTCCCATTTGTACTTTCTGAACAATTTCTCATCCTTTCCCAAGTGGAACAAACTTGTCCAAGAGGCAGAAAAGGGAGGAAAGACCATTTCCACACATCCCCTAAATCCATAACAGAAACCCAGCTTTTGCCAGGGAGCAGTCCTGTTCCCCGGGTCCTGCCTGCTGGGTGCTGGGTTCTGGGTGCTGTGCCTGACACAGGACTCTGCTTTGCCTTTAGGTTCAGCATTGCTGCCTTCACCAAATACGACCCAGTAGCCCCTGCTGTGACCTTCACCATGTTCTCAGGTAAGCTGGAGAACAGCATCTTCCCTACCTGGCTGTGTAGTTTAGAGGTAATGAACAGCCAGAGGGAGCTCACAGGCTACAGTAAATAGAATAAATAGAATAAATGCAGCCATATATCATAGAATTACAAAATGGTTTGGGTTGGAAGGGACCTTAAAGCTCATATAGTTCCACTCCCTGCCATGGGCAGGGACAGCTTCCACTAGCCCAGGTGGCTCCAAGCCCTGTCCAGCCTGGCCTTGGACACTTCCAGGGATGGGGCGGCCACAGCTGCTCTGGGCAACCTGTGCCAGGGCATCACCATCCTTATAATAAAAATTTTTTTTACTGATTCTTCTCTCTATACTCCCTCCTTTTAATTCCAGCTGCTGGTTCCAGTGCAGACACAGCTCCACTGTCAATGCCAGTAATCGCTGGAATCATTGTGGGATTTCTTCTGACACTGGCAGCTGTTTTTGCTTTGGTTTACTGGAAACAGCTCAAAGCCAAGAGGTGAGCATGAGCCATATCTTGCCTGTTGAGCCTCTTGCCAGGCTGAGATACCCAACCTTCAGTGCCAGGCCTGAAGGAGAGCAGGGAGAGGGTGTAAAAAGAGACTTAGACAAACTAGCATGGGGGCTAGTGGAATTGTGCCTGGCAAGCTCAAAAGCCAAAGGGGAGAGAGGAGCTGCCCATGTGCAGTTAAGTCACAAAACCCTACAGGTGTGCAAGGCAGTCTGCCTGCCACTGGTACCCAGTACCTCATGGCATTGATCTCTGCACTGCAGGCAAAAGTAACAGCTCCTGTGCTTTGATTCTAGAACCAAGAAGAGCAGCCCGCCCCAGGAAATGGTGACCTACAGCTTGAGGTGAGAGCTGGAGTCTGCCCTCTGTATGGCCCCACTGCAGCTCCCACTGTCCTTTACCGACTTCCTTTTTCATGCTTTGACTCAGGAAGAACCCAACTGTCTCCTCTCCCCAGTTATTTTATAAATCAGTCTTTCCCAAGTTCAGTATTTATTGCCCAGCTCCATTCCAAGTCAATGCATTGTCTACACCTCCTCTGCGAGTTTCTGCAGCAGGAGAATATTCTCATCACCTTGAAATCCCTCCCAATATTTAAACTGTTGGAGCCACTTCTCTGGGCAGTGAGGTGGGCTATAATCCATCCCTGCCTGCAGCCAGGTCTCGCAGCAGGGCTGTCCCAGTGGCACCTGACTGCCTGGCACCTGACTACCTGGCCTAGTACTGCCTTTACCCTCCCAGTAACTAAGGCAAGTTTTCCTCTGGGCTTCATTTCCTGCAGAAATGTCCACCGGCCAGTTCCCCTGCAGAACTTCAAGCAGTACTACGAGATGAAGACAGCAAGTGCTAACCATGCCTTTTTCCAGGAGTTTGAGGTGAGGCCCCTCCTAGAGATGGCACTTGGTTTCTCCACTCGGTGCCTCGTGCTGGGTGTCCAGTATGGAGTGCTCCTCTCCAGGGATGGTCACCCTTCTCTAGCAATCCAGCCACCCTGTGAAGCAGCCTTGGAGGCCAGAGATTGGATGGACCAAGTGATAAGCAGTTCCTTTGCTCAAAACCTGTTCTGTTCAAGTTCTGGTCAAAACCCACGTGGTGTGAGGTGAACTAGCACAGAGCAATGCCCCAGCCCTGACTGGAGGTGAAGGTGAGAGGGAAACCACCCTGGCAGTGTTGGAAGAGAGCCTGCAGCCAGTGGGAAGGTCGAGGAGCACTCTCAGACCTCCAGGGTCAGGCTGTGAGCTTCCCTGGCCTCCACTGCCAGCATCTGCAGCCTCTGGACTGTTCTACTGCAGCATCTTCAAATTCCCATCAGCAATTTCAAACCCTCCTCAGATCACCCTTTTCTGGCTTCTTGAGTGAGGACAGGGGCAGAAGCAGATGCAGCACAAGATATTTCTGTTTGCTCAGCAGAAAATCCTCTGAGCTTTGTGGTAGATTTCCAAGGCTTTTTCCCCCAGTTCTTGTTCTTGGGCTTTTCTTTTAAATATGAACAGTGCTGTTGGAAAAGGCAGTGGGAAAAGCCACCATGGCTCAGAGTGCACAGGCCATGTGAGGGAGGAGAGGAGCAGTTCTCTGTGTGAGGGTAATCCTCTTTACCCTCCAGACAGAGCCACTGGCCATGAGCAGGGGGCTGAGCTGAGCAGGAGCTCTCCAGAGGAATGTTTGTGCTTATCTTTTCCCCTGTCCTACAGGAGCTGAAGGAAGTTGGGAAGGAGCAGTCGAAGGTGGAGGCTGAGCTCCCAGTGAATGTCTCCAAGAATAGATATCCCCATGTGTTGCCCTGTAAGTGCTGTCTCCTCCCTTCTCCCCCCTCATCCGGGGTGGGAGCTCACAGGGCAGTGTTTAAGGACAGGCTCTCCTTGCATTGCTGTCAGGGTCAGTGCCTGGCTCCTTTCCTGGGAGCAGGAGGACTCTTGAAATCGGCCTCAGTTTCCATTTTCCAGCTGGAGGCTCAAGGCTTAATGGTTGAGGCAGGGCTGAGCCACCATCCTCCCCAGCTCCTCCAGCGGGCTGCTGGGTGAGCCCAGCTCAGGATGGGTCCCAACAGGAGACCAGAGGGGGTCCGTGAGCTTCACTGATGGGCCTCATGACCCCAGTTCTGTTTTCCAGGGGCAGGGCTCCCCTCTCCAGGGAGAAGGTGCCTGGCAGAGCACAGAGCCTCCCTGCTGGAGCTGCTGAGGCTTCTCCCACTGGGTTACCCAGGTGGCCATGTCCTGGTGAAGGGCTGCCTTGGGGCTCACCTGTGTGTGCTCTCTTTCAGATGATCACTCTCGGGTCAAGCTGAGCCAGCTGGGGGAGGATCCACACTCAGACTACATCAATGCCAACTTCATGCCTGTGAGTGCCCACTTGCCTTCCCCACTGAGATATGGCCACAGGGCACCGTGGCCTGGGCTGAGGCAGTGTCCCCTTCTGTGAGGGCTGTGGGAATGAGATGCTGCTGAAGGCACAGCTGGCACAGTGAGAAGCTGGGGAAGGTGCAGGTGTGTGGCTGCCCTTCAGCAGGTGTTGGTGGAGCCTGTGAGATGGCAATGCTTTGCTGCAGAGGTGTGAGAGTGGGAAGACTGGCAAGTCTCTCTGCTTTCTTCTCGTGGACTGTCTATCCTCTTCCATCACCTCCCAGCTTACTGCCCTGTCTCTCTGCCTGCTCTTTTTCCTTCTGGTGTGTGCAGCTGCATCTGAGCAACTCTGGAGCTGTGCCTTCATCCCCCGTGTGGGAGGTGTTCCCAGGTAACAGGCAGGGCACGCTGCATGCCTGGGCTGTTGTGTGGATCTGCAGGGCACGTGTGAGTCCAAGGGCAAAGAAATACCCAGAGACCTTGCATGCTCACCCTGCCCTCAGCAGTGAAGGGACACCCCAGATCTGTCTTTCTCTGGTTAGACTGAATGAGGAACTGCTTGGAGGGAAATGGTATGGGTCACTTTATTCCAAATATGTAGCAAGTGTTTTCTGGGCAGCTCATGCTTCCTGTCAAATCAGCTGCTTGTGAGATCAGCTGCCTGGGCGCTGTGCCCATGTGGGCTAAGGGCAGCAGGAATTTCTCCTTCTACCATGGACAGGTCCCAGGGCAGGACCCACCTGCCGTGGCAACCTGCTAACTCATCTTGCTCTTGTCTGCCTCTTGCTCAGGGCTACACATCCCAGCAAGAGTTCATTGCCACCCAGGGGCCCCTGAAGAAAACCGTAGAGGACTTCTGGAGGCTGGTGTGGGAGCAGAATGTCTGCAATATCATCATGCTGACAGTGTGCATGGAGAATGGGCGGGTAGGTTGGTGCCAGCCCCAGCCCAGAGCTGACCTGGTGGTGTGAGCTGAGCCCAGGGCTGGGTCTGTGTCCTCCACAAAACCCCTACTCTGATATGGCTCCAGGATGAGCACAGTCCACACAGCTTCCCTGACAGACAGTTTGGGGAAAGAGAGGCTGATCTGTGCAGCTCAGCCTTAGCTTGGGGCAGGAGCCTAGCTAGGACCATGCCCATCACCCTCAGATATTTCTGCAGAATCTGAAATTGCTGTGTCCTCTGGGTGAGCCACCTCACATGGACTGTTCCTCCAGCCTCCAGGGATGGTGAGGCCCACACAGGTCCTTTTTTCTGAAGGAGGCTGAGATCCAAATGAAGGGGCTGTGAGGGAGAGCTGTGCAAAGCTCCCAGTGGGAAGGGGAAACACCCCTGCCTGCTGCCCAAGACCTGTCCTCGCTCCCCTCACAGCTGCTGCTCTCTGGATGCTCCCTGGGACCCAGAAGATCACCTGGTCCCTCAGTGGCCTCACTGGGACCCTGTCCTGTTCTAGGTCCTCTGTGATCATTACTGGCCATCAGAATCTGCCCCAGTGTCCTATGGGCAGGTGCAGGTCCACCTGCTGATGCAGAGCAGCTCTGAGGAGTGGACCATACGGGAGTTCAAGCTGTGGCACGTGAGTTCAGATGCCAGGGGATGCGGGCACCTGTCGGGGCTTTGGGGTAGGCACTGGCATTTCTCCTCAGCGGTGGTGCCACCTTTCCCTGCCATTTGTGGGGCTCAGAGAAGATCCAAGCCCTGAGGAGCAGTCTGCCCCTTCAGCTGGGTGACATGGGGCTGTCCAGCAGGTGCCATGCTGCTCTCCACCCTTGCTCTCTCATTTCCGTGTCCCTGCACTGGGGCAGCCTGCAGTTTCCAGGGCGTGTTCCCTGGCAGTCAGAGGCAGATGTCCTCCCTCCCACCTCCATGTGTCCCGGCATGGCAGGGGCTGTGGGGGAGGATGGAGGAGCAGAAGCCCCCAGGCAGTGCAGACCTGATGTTGGCCGTTCTCTGCAGCTGAGCCAGGTGTTCTCAGGTGCACAGGTGCTGGCAGGGGTGTGTGCCTGCCTCGGGGGCTGCACAGCCATCACCAATCCCTGTGCAGGAGGGTCTGCGGGCAGAGCGCTTCGTGTCCCACCTGCACTACACGGCCTGGCCTGACCACGGCATCCCAGAGTCCACCACTTCCATCATGACCTTCCGGGAGCTGGTCCAGGAGCACATCCAGAGCACCAAGGATGCAGGGCCCACCCTCGTGCACTGCAGGTGAGGCTCTGCCCCCCGGGATGGTGGAGGGGACAATGGGAGAGAGCAGAGGGGATGAGGGTCCTACTCGTGCCCAAACTGTGAGGGAAAGCAGAACCCAGGAGACACAGAGCTCTGTGGAGTCTCCTGCTCGGCTGTTGAGGAGTACAGCTCTGCTGGCTGCCTGCCCCCAGCCCAGGGTGTGGGGCAGGGGGAGATGGTCAGCACCAACCCAGGGCAGCCTGAATGGCTCCTCAGCCCCATACCCTGCTGGCACCAGTGCCTGGGTGTGCTCGGGCAGGGCCCAGGGAGCAGCCCTTGGGAGCGTGTCCAGTGGCAGGAGGGAGCCCGTGGGCTGCGGTTCAGGCCTTGTTTAACCCTTGCTGTCTGTGCTCTCAGTGCTGGCGTGGGCCGCACGGGCACCTTCATTGCCCTGGACTGGCTGCTGCAGCAGATGAAGCAGGAGAAGGTGGTGGACATCTTCGGAGTTGTTTACACCTTGCGCATGAACCGGTACCTGATGATTCAGACGCTGGTGAGATCTCTGCTCCCTCTTTCCCCTGGCCCCTCACTTCATTCCATTGAAGTTCACAGGGCTGGCAGTTGGATGAGCTGGCTGGCCAGCCCCAGCACCCCCAGGCTGGTCCTCAGCCTGTCACTGTGTCATCCTGCTGCTGAAAGCAGCTCAGCTGGAGTGGAAATTGCTGGGGGGGTCTTCAGCTGCTTCATGCCTTGCTAGACCCACAGCAGCAACATCCAGAGTCTCAGAGACCTCCCAGGAGGCTCAGAAACACCCCAGAGCATGGAGGAACAGGATCAGGCCCTTTGCAGGCAATTCTTAACTCACACCGTGTTGTTGGTCTGTGATGCTCCTCAGTCTGTGTCCTATCTGCAGTCCTTGGGGCTGGGACCAGGTGTCAGAATTGCCCTTCAGGAGAGAGACCAAGCCACCCTCCCAGGCTGTCTCTGCAGCGTGACAGTCTCTGTTGCTGTCTGCCTTTGCCTTCCAGTCCCAGTACATTTTCCTGCACAGCTGCATTCTGGACAAGATCTTGCAGGAACCTCTCCTGGATTTATCAGGGACACAGAGGTAAGGCCTTGCTGTGCTTTGCCACTCTGCCCACCCTGAACCACAACCCCTCCCAGCAAGCCTTGGCTCCAGGACAGGACAGGGCAGCCCAGCCAGCCATCCCACCTGGTGCTGTGAGTGGGTTGTTCCTGCAGCACAGGGTGCCCAGCACGGAACGAAGTGCAGTCTCCTGGGTACACCAAGGCCAGAGACCTGCAGAGCTGTGCTGGGGAAGGCATTTCCCTCAGCCTCTGGCTTCCCAGCCCACAGGCACACCCTAGAGATATGTACAAACTGGAGAGGCTCCTGGCAGCTGGGTGACCTTGGGACGTCCCTCCTAATGGAGGCCAAGAGGATGGAGCAGGGTCCAGCTGGACATGGCTTTGACCACCTCTCTCATTGTCTTGGGGCTACATCTGGAGGTCATGCAGACCACATGTCTGTGGTCAAATTGTCTCCTCCCTCATGCAGAACAGGATGTCCTTGTCCTTGCTGCCTCTTGGGAATGAGCCCTGGGCTGTGTGACCCCTGAGACCTGCCTCTGTCTAGAGGAGAGCAGGTTGTCACAGGCCAGAGCTGGGCTGGGAGCCTGGGAGACCCCTGGCATTTGAGGAGTGAAGCTGCTCCCAGCCCTGTCCATCTGCTGCAGACACAGCCTGGGTGCTGCTGAATGAGCTCAGCCTCACCCTTGTGCCCCGGCTCTCTCCCCAGGTCCTGCCCCATCCCACTGAAGAGCTTTGCCCAGCACTATGCCCAGAAGGCAGCCAAGTCCCACATGGGCTTCCTGAGGGAGTACGAGGTGAGAGCTGTCCTGGGCAGGTGCAGGGAGTGCTGCCATGGCTGTATGAGCTGAAGGGACCTGGGGAGTGATTGAACCTGCTCGGGCTGGAGGACACCCCTTAAGTGTGGGTCCCATGCCCCAGTTTCCTGGGTGTTCTGGCAGTGTCCCCTCTCCACGGCATTGCATGCCCAGGCACACAGCTCCCTCAAGCATTCTGCACTGGTCAGGGTCTATCCAGCACCCACTCCTCCCCAGGTCCCTGCCTGGAGAGCAGCAGCCCTTCCTGACAGCATGGCACAGCCCTGGCAGCCCACTGCAGAGCTGGTCTCGTGGCGCTCCTGCTCAGGCTTCTGCACGTGCACCATGAGCCCCCTCTGCCGAGTCCAGGTGTCCTCAGGAGGCCCCGGCTCCTCCTGCTCCTGACCCTTCCTGCTCACTGCCTCCTCCACTCTCTCACCTTGGCAGGCCCTCCTGGAAGTTGTCAAGGAAGAAGCCAGCTCTGCATCACCATCTTCAGGCAGCCAGCAGACACGGCCCTCCTCCAGCATCCTGCCATGTAAGTTCTGTGGCACCTTGCATCCCCTTCCTTCCCGTTCCTTTTCCTCCTGTGTGGAGCCAGGCTGGACCAGGGCCAGTAGTCCACAGCTTAAGAAAGTGTTTTGAGACTTTGGTGACTCCCCCAGAAGGTGACCAAGGTGTTTGGGATGGAGCACGTGGTGCTCAGGACTGGGTTAGGTAGGTTTGCTCGGCGTGGAGAAGGCAAAGGGGAGATGTTACTGCTGTTTTCAGCTACCTGTGGGAAGGCACAGGGAAGACATGGAGTCTCCCAGAGGTGTGCCATGGAGGGACAAGAGACAAGGGGCTGATTTGGGAGGGTAATCCAACTCAGTAGAAGGAACAGTGGATTTCCATGAAGATGGTCAAACACTGTAACAGAGGCACAGAGGACCTGCAGGTGCTCCATCCTTGGAGAGAGGCAGATCTGCATTGGCTCAGACACTGAGTGACCTGCACTGCAGGAGCTTGGGATGGAGACCTGTCTTTTGGGAGCCAACATCCACAGGCTGGAGAGGAGCACTGCAGAAGGGAGTGCCTTTGCCAAGAAATGGTGAAGGAAGGATTGGATTTGTGTGGCAATCAGTCTGCAAAACCTGTTTGAGCTCAAGACTGCCTTGAATCCCTCCATCTCCCACTTACTTTGCAGATGATCGCTCCAGAGTGAAGTTTTCCCTGCTGGAGCAGGGCCCTTTCTCAGGACTGCTGCAGGTGTGGCGTGTCCCGGTGAGTCTCGCCCCAGCAGCAGCGCCCACGCTGTGCCTGGGTCCCCCCTCCTGGCTGTGCTCCTGTGCCCTGGCTCCTGCCCTGCTGCGCTGGTCCCTGTCACTGCAGTGCTGGGGAAGAGGCGACTGCGGGGACTGAGCACATCACTTCCCTTGCCTGCCCAGTTTGGGCTGTCCTCACTTGCCTCCCTCGGTGCTTCCTCTTCTCTCCTTGCCTCCTGACCTGCTGAGCTCTCTTCTCTTCCTGACCATTCCTGCAGCCACCTGGGCCAGCAGGGCACCCTCTCCAGCAGGAGAGCAACATTCTCATTCCCCACCCAGGGCTGCAGCTCCAGCAGGGACTACCTGGCTGTCCACGGCCCTGACAAGGTGACCATGGAGGACTTCTGGACTCTGGTGTGGGAACAGGATGTTCACACAATCCTAACGCTTCTCCCGTGGCAGGAGAAGGGGGAGGTAAGGCACTGTGCCCACCCGTGCCATGGCAGAGTGGGAATCTGTTCAGTGGAGTTGGAACTAGCAGGGCTCTCAAAACTCTCACTGCCTCCTGAGTCCTGGGTGCAGATCCAGCTTAGCTAAAGCTGGACCTTTCCTGTGTCCAGGTGCTCCCACAGCTTCTCATGGGAGACAGGTTCTGTCTGCCCCCATGCCTGTACTCAGCTGGTGCCCTTCAAGCTGCATCTGTGTGGGACCAAGGGCAGCAGCTCCTGCTCTGCCCAGCCGAGGTGTAGACACTGGCTGAGCAGATTCCAGCTCAGAGCTCTGAGCAGAGCTGCCAGGCAGCTCTGGGTTCCCAGATGAGATGGCTGAACCTGCTGGTGTTCCTGGCATTCCCTCAGGTTTTAGGTGGGGGATGAACTCTCATGGAGAGATGCTGGGAGTGCTCTTGGTCCAGCCCCACCACAGACCCCGAAGACGGTGGCTGGTATGACAGACAATGACCATCGACAGAAAGCCAAATTTCTTGTTGCACACAGGTCCCAGGTGAGGTGTGCTGGCCCCTGGAAGGAGACTCGCTCTGCACGAAGACGCTGACCATCCAGTGTGACACAGAGAAGCTTGTCTCGGGATGGAGATGTAGCCAGCTCAAACTGAAACACGTGGGTGTCCATGGGGCTGTCCTGGCTCCCACCTCCTGGGCTGGGGTGGGTCCATGGGGATCTGTAGGGGCTGAAGGGCCTCTGGGACTTCTCCAGGCTGCAAGAGCAGAGTGCCAGCAGTCCACAAATGCAGCAGTGAGTCTGGATTGCAACATCCAGAACTGAGTGGACACAGGAGATACGTGGGAGAGGCCCTGGGGGCTTTCTCCTCACCTCGCTGCTAGGTCTGTCTGACCCCTTTGAAAAGGCCCACACAGTGCTCAGTTCCCTCTCCAGGAGCAAGTCAGGGTGCCAGAGTCACCGTACCCGCAGTGTGGGTGGTGGGCAGTGCCCCAGCAGAGATGCCTGGACAGCTTTACAGAAGCTGGCAGAAAGCTCATGGAGGCCTCAGGGGGCCTAAGAACAGGAGAACTGGGGCTCCTCTGCATCCAAACTCACCCGTCCCTCCCCAACATCGTGTCAGCTCTGTGTCTCACAGGAGAAGAAAGCAAAGGAGAGGCAGGTACAGAGGTTCCTGTACACGCTCTGGAGCAGCAAGAAGCAGCCTGATGTCCAGAGCCTGGTGGAGCTGCTGGTGGCTGCCAGACGGTGCACGCCCCACCACAGGAGAGGGGGTCCTCTCCTGCTGCACTGCAGGTACCGGGTTACACCTGCAGCCCTGGGCAGCCTCCCAGCTGGGAGCCACCGGGCTGCACAGTGCCTTGGCATGGTGCCAGAAAGCCTTCCTGGGGCACCTTGATATCAGTGGGTGGGAGCCAGGGGAAGTTCTGAGCCTGGGAGGTCACAGTGCTCTGCCAGGGGCTGGGAGAAGACAGGGCAAACAGGGCTGGGCTGGGGGGAGCATGGGTGGAGCAGGCATTCCCAGGCTGAGGTGCCCAGGCCACCCCTGGGTGCTGCAGGGATCCTGGGAGCAGCCCTGATATCCTCACTTGCACGCAGAGAGAGCTCACAGTCCCACAGTGCCCACATGGCTCCTTGCACTGGTGCCCTCGTCCAAAGGGGTTCAGCTCAGCCTGGCCTGGCATCAGTGACCCCCCCTTGTCCCCTGCAGTGGTGACATGAGCCAGATGGGGACACTGATCTCCCTGGATTGCCTGTTGTACCAGATGAAAGCCGAGAGAACCGTGGACATCTACGGCGTGACCCTCCAGCTGGCCAGAAGCTGCTGCCTCATGACCCCAACTCTGGTAGGTGGGAAGGAGAAGGGCTGGTGGGCAGGGTGGAGCAGAATCTTCGTGCTGACCTGCCTGGAGCTGGCAGCATCCTGCCCCCTCCTGGGTGCTCCCTGCTGCCTGGGAGCCTGTCCAGCCTCAGCAGGGATTTACTTCATGCTTCCTCCCCACGCTGTGGCTCTGCCAGCCACTGAGGGCTGAGGGCACTGACTTTTCCCAGGCAAGAGTTTTCCATCTGAGTTAAGATCACTTAAATTGCACGTGAGCTCACAGTAAATCAAGGCACTCTTCCCATTGTGCTCGAGGAAGAGTGGAGCACTGGTGTCACCCTACACAGCCTGCCTGCTAACCCTTGGCTCCTGGGCGTGGCTGTCAGCCCGGGCACCCAGAACCTGCTGGGTGTTCCCTTGGTCAGGACCTTTCCTGCTACATCCCCCAGACCCAGGGCCTGGTGTCGGAGCTGGGGCTGCCTGTCAGGGGGACAGCGGGACCCAGTGCCACAGTAGCAGGTGTCCTGTGGGCTGTGGCACTGTGTGATGGGGCCATTCTGTGCCAGCCCAGCCTCGGAGTGCCAGCCCTGATGGGCGCTCGTGGCACCAATGCCTCTGGACGTGCTTCAGTTGCTGCAGCTGCTGAGTGAGCCGATGCACAGCCCTGGAAACACTCCCCACAGGGCACAGCAGAACTGGGGAAGATCTCTCCAAGGCTTCCCAGCTGCAGAGCCTCCTTCAAGAAGCTAATTACATTCTTAATTAATGTGAACCATGTGCATGGTGGGAGCCAGAGGAGGGCACGGCGTCCACTGCCCCCGCCTCAGAGCTGCTTTGTGCTCCCGCGGCGCCCGGCCCTGCAGGGACACAGTTTGCCCATAAAGGCACAGCAAGTGCCCATCAAACGCTGCTGGCCCGCTGAAGGGGGGCAGCAGAGGAGCTGCTTCCCCTCAGAGCAGCGGGGCTGCCCTCCGGCCTCCTCCACCCCTGTGGGGGCTTGCCAGCACCCCTTTATGTCTGGCGGGGTCATCGGCTGCTGTCGTGCTGGAGGCATCAGATTTTTTGGGGGGAAGCAGGGGGGAAGATGAACCTTTGATGGACATTCACAGATAACTGTCGGATATTAGCAGCCCAGCGTGGTCGTGTCCCTGGGGATGTGCTCTGGCATGTGGCCAGTCACTGAGTGTGCCCGGGCTGCAGTCAGCCCTGGGCTGTCACTGCGATTTCACAATCAGACCTGACTCACTGCAAACACGCTCTGCTGACCTGGAGCCTCAGCCATTGTGTGATGCTGGCATTCCCGGCCCTTTGGTGAGGCTGAAGCCGCCACCACAGGGAGGAGGCTCCTCGTGACTCGCGGCTCAGCCAGCGCGTTAACGAGCTGTTGGGAATGCTGCTGGGGCCCCTCTGCAAGTCCTAATCCCCCGTCCACTGCCATGTGATTCCACCCCGCACCATGTGCCGGCTGGCCTTGCCCCGAGCTCTGTGCCCTGAGTACAACCCCCTTTACCTTCCTCACATCTTGCCTAGTCAGTCCTGGGTTTGTAGCCTGGTGACATTTTGGGGCAGCCTGGCATTTGGGCAGAACCTCCTATCAAATGCACAGGGGACTCGGGACCTCTGAGCCCACATTTGGACCTGATGGATCAGTTGGGTGATACTGAAAAGAGACAAACAATGCAGCTGGGCTAAACCCACACAGATTTTTCTGTACCTCTGTGAGCCTGCAAGCATCTGCCCTGATCTGCTGTCAGCACCTGACTCGGGTACACTGGGACTGCACCAAGGGAAGCTCCTGGTCCAGAGGTCTTCCCTCATGGCCCCAGGTCACTGCCAGACCCCAAGCCCTTCAGCTCCATGCCCTGCAGCATCACTGGAGTTGCTCTTTGCTCTTGTTTTGGATGCAAACGCCACAGCACATCCAAAAGCCCCTGGGGCACGTGGAGGAAGCCCAGTGAAACTGTTCCTCTCCAGCTTGGATGGGATGTTCCTCTCAGCCCCATCACGGGGGGACGAAGAAAGGGAAAGGAACATGGTATAACAGGCTTGATTCTTCCTTTCTGGGTGACTGTGGTGACACAGTGCCATCATGGTCTACTTGGGAGAGCAAATCCTGCTCTGTTATCAGACACTGTTCCTTAATTAGGACATTTTAAAGCAAGTGGCAAGGTTAATCTGTTACCTGGAGGCCTCTGTCAGAAACCTGACTCTGACCCCCTTTGTCTCTTGCAGGACCAGTACGTGCTCCTGTACACCTGCGTCCAGGACATCATCGTGGCTCAGAACCAGCCCTAACACCGCCTGGGCCTTCCTGGCACCCCTCTGCCTGCCCCTCTGCAGGGTTCTGTACAGAGCCAGGGGCTGTGAGGGCACCATGGGACTCCTGGCACAGAGGGAGCCCTGCACTCCCCGGGCACTGTCCCCAGCGTGGTGTGAGCTGTGACACGGGTGTCCAGGACAGACGGACAGTGTCCTGCCACGCACCGCTGCAGCCTCTCAGTGCAGACGTGGTGAGGGGCTGGACAGCATGCTCTCCTCTTTTGGACATCTCCTGAGATTCCTGGTGCCTGGAGGCTTCTCTAGCCCCCCTCACCACACACCGTGGGGCTCTGCGGTGCCTCTGAGGCCCAGCACGAGCATGGGGTGCCGTGGGGTGCAGGTGCCTGTGGGCACTGGCGTGTGGAGCTCTCAGATGTGCTGTGGACAGAGCACGGTGGAGCTGGCTTGCCTCGGCTGCTGGGTGCTCCTATGTACAAACAATAAACAGCCCTAGGAAAGTGTGTGCTTGTAAGGGGGCTTGGCTTTTGAGGGGTGCAGCTGATGTGAAGGGTTCAGCATAGCAGCTGTTCCCAAAAGGGCAGCTGTGTCCCCAGCCATGGCACAGCAGCTTCTGGTCACTCTCATCTGCTCCTTCCCCTGAGGCAACACTTCTGCAGTGAATGTGCAGCCCACCAGAGCTTCATGAGGAAGGGACACATTTTCAGATGAAGCCTGGGCTCGAAGCTGTGACCCTGCCGGCTCCCCAGCACCAAGGACCAGGGCAAAGCCCCCTGGTTCAGCTGACAGACTGCCTCAGCAGTCCTGCTGCTCTGGGAGCTGGGTTGTCCATGCAAGGACCTGGCTGCTCTGCAAGCTGGGGTGGCCATGCACAAGCTGAGATCACAAGAAGCAACTCAGTTCACTGAGCTGCAAGTGCAGGACAGAAGGAAGAGTTAAAGAAAAAAGAAGATGGTTTCGCAAGCATATTCCTCATGTAGAAAGAACTGTATCTGGGACCCTGTTTACCCTTCTTCTCCCCTTCAAGCAGGGTGGGGTTATAGTGCAGTCTCAAAGCAGTGACCCTGTCCCAGGAGCACACTCCTGCCCACTGTGCCATGTCCTGTGGCAGCTGCCTTGGAGTGGGGTGAGGAGACACACCAGGTGTGATAAGGAGCTCCCAAGACCTGTTAGAAGGAGCAGAGAGCCCCAGGTGGGTGACTGAGTTGGCCACTCATCCTAATGCCCCTGGGATTCCACTAGAAGCTTCTCCCTGTTCCAAAGCAAGGATCTGCAGCCCAGGATGGGACACCCAGGGCACCTCAGCGTCAGCCATCCCAGCACTGGGATGAGGCCTCTTTTACAACTGGGTATCCTTTTTTCACTCCTAAATCCTGTTTCTCTTTGGCAGTTGCTGTCCCCCCCGTCCATCAGGGCTGTGTGGCCCCCAGCCAGGTGTCCTGCCGGGTGTCCCTGCACCGCTGCCCGGGTGTGGCACAGCTGGGTGGAGCAGTGTCTCCCTGCCCACAGGACACCTTCTGTACTGCAGGCAGAGCTGCTCTGGCCCCACTGCCTCCATGCATTCCCTGCTTGCTCCCAGCTCCACCTGCAGCATTCCTGGGCTGGGGGAAACCGAGGCAGTGCGGAGCCGTAGCCCCATGGAGGGCTGGCTTTCCCCCCATGCTGGGCATGCTGTGTGTGCAGTGCTGGCTCCAGCATAGCCCAGGCCATCCTGAGCTGCCCATGGCCACTCTCAGCCCTCCTGCCCTGCATTGTTCTGGATCCAGTTGCTGTTTGGAAATGTTTCCGTGTCACTCCTCTCTGTGCCAGGGTCACACCCGTGGGATGTGACCCGTCACTGTTGCTCAGCCTGCACAAGTGACCATCCATGTTACATTGCTCTTCTGGTGAGATGCCAACATGCCAGGGGCTCTCCAGGAGCATGAGTGAATACTGCCAACATGAAAAGGCCTTGTGAAGCTCAGTGGATGTTCTCATGTGCACAAAAGGATTTATGGCGTTGCCTTGGGAGGAGCCCAGCCCTTGCCCTTGCTCACAGGGAGCCTGGTGGCTTTGTGACTTTTATGTAACCAGTAACTCCTAAAGCACACTGGTGCTGCACACTGGTGCAGCAGGGAAAGGTTTGTTTCCTCAGCCAGGATCAGTGGTGCTGGGCTGTTGGCTGCACACGAGGTCCCCGTGCTTTGCAGCAGCAGCACCTGCCACGTGTGTCTGGGCCACCACGGGAGGACACACCAGTGCACACTGGATGTTAACATCATGCAAGCAAGCTGCAAAGTCAAACCTGGTTCAAAGAATGATGTGCCATTTGTCTGTCCAGAGTCTGGGGCTGACAGGTTGGTGAAGTTTAGACCTGCCCAGCAGCACAGAGTCTCACCAGTGCCGGGGATTTACCCCAAGATCCCCCAAGAAGAAGTAGTCGCAAAGACCATGTGTCCTGCTCACACATGCACATAGCCCCATCCTCCTTAGACCTCCACTGGAAACAGCCCTGATGTCCAGCTGTCACCCTCCAGCTGCATCCAGCCTTTAAAATAATTCTTGGGCTACAGGACAGCTGCCTTCTGCCAGGACCTGCAGGTCCACTCTAACACACCCCTAGAAGAACACTGAACATGCTGACACTTTCATACTGGAGGCTCACTCCCATCCACTTGCAGTGCTCCTCTCACTGCCTCGCCCTCAGCACAGCCGGCCTGCAGAGCAGGTGAAGGCAGAGCTCCCTGTGTTGGAAGGAGTGAGAGAGCTGCTGCTCTGGGAAAGGGCTGGTGTCATGCCCTCAAACAGGGCAGAGGTGAACCAGACCTGGATCCAACTCCAGCATCACCTTGCTGGTGCTGCTGGACACAGCCTGTGGCTCTCCTGGCTTTGCATGGCCCAGGAACCCTGGGTGCTGAGCATGGTTAATCTCCAAGGTGTGTGTAGAGATGAGGTTTAGCATCAGGCTCTTGTTCAAGGCGTGCAGTCTGTACTCAACACCAACAAGCCTTTGCACCTGTACGTCCCTGCACGGGTTATCATGTTCAAACACCTGATGCTCGTTGTCTCAGAGGATTTCAAGATCTGTGGAGTGCCCTACATGCAAAGCAGGGCCAGTTCCAGTGACAGTGAGGATGCCATGGGCTAGCAGGAGCCTTGTGAGGGGCACAGAAGAAGGCTGACCAGGGGTTTTGCTCTCTAGGGCCAGGCAGCCAGTGTGTGGGACTTGTGCTGCTGGCTGCCTCCCCTGCATGGGTGGGCATTGTCCCTCTTGGCTCTGCATCACCCCTCAGCAGCCCAGGGCTCTGCAGCAACAAGTCCTCCCTTGCTCCCAGGTGCATCTACCAGAGTGTCCCTGCAGCCCTGCCAGGACTGCCTCCTCCAAGCTGGGCAGCTGCCAGGGATAAGGAGAGGCAGGAAACCCCCAGCTTCTCTGCTGTTTTCCCCCAGCCAGAACTACCCTGTGGTGTTCAGAGTCATCAGGGCTTGGGCTTTGCTCAAAGCCATGTTCTGTGTGGAAGGGCTCTGGGTCTGGCTCCACAGCTGATGGCAGAGGAGGGAGGCCTCAGAATGGGACAGAATTGCTTTCATGGAGAAGAGCAGAACATCTTCTCCACATGGGACAACCTGGCCACACCCTGGGCCACACTCTGATGGCAGTGACCAAGCAAGGGGTGGGGTGAGTTCTGCTGGCACCTGCCCCACACCAGCTCTCATCCTGGAGCTCAGCACAGCACATGAATGTCCATCCTCCCCGAGGGATGGGCAGGCGCCAGGAACCTTCCACAGTCCCTTGGGAAAGTGCCCCTGGATCTCCTGTGTGTCTGCACACAGAGATAGTCCCAGCACAGGGCACAGGGCTGATGCCCTGTCACCCACAGCTGGTGGCACTGAGCTGCCAGGGGCCCTGAGACACAAGGAAGAGGTTAAAGCCATGGTGGGGCAGGCATGGTGCTGTCCACAGAGCTTCCATAATCCAGGGGCAAGCGCTGCCTCGGCCCTCACATCTGGCTAACACAGCAGCACGGTGTTCCCAGCAGCCAAGGTGAACATCTGCAGCTAAAGCACAGCTTCTCCAGCAGCTCTGGTGGGAGCTCCTCATCTCCAGGATGGGCACAGGACAGGGATTTGTCACACAAACTGGCCAACAGGGCCTGCCCGGTGAGTAGGCTGTGGCTGTGACAGGCACACAGTGTGTCTGTGGCACAGCCCTCTGCTCCGTGCTTCGTGTCCTGCCTGACAGGGGCCCAAGCTGGTGGCAATGATGAATTTATGACCTCCCACCCACTGCTGCAGTGGAGTCTGCAGCCACAGATGCTTACAGAGGTTGTTGTGGGAGCTGCGGTTTGGATGAATAATTTTCCAGCCCTGCAGCTCAAGAGCCACGAAACCCAGAGGGGGAGAGAAAGACAACAGAACACTAAAACAAAACAAGCCTCTGGCTTGGGCTGCCCAGTGACTTCTGGGCCATGCCATGTTGCTCTTCATGTTTATCCTGCTCCAGATGAGCAGCATCCAACCATTGCCCTCCTCCACCAGCCCTGGTGCAGAGGTCAAAACACAAGAGATGAGCGAGAGCTTGCCTGTTTGGACCCCCCTTCCTACTCCCTGCTCCCCTTGCCATGGCTGCCACAGCAGGGGCAGACTGGGTTGCTATTGCCAAGTGACAGGAGACAGGGATACCCACCCCTCAGAGCTGGGGATGCACGGCCATGGGAGCCTGAGGGCGGCTGCTGGAGCACCACAGCTCCTTGGTCCCACAGTTTCTCCAGCACTGAGCCTCCACCCCAGCTCTTCCCTGGCCCATGCTCTCCCCAGGGCACAGAGTCCAGCTGCTCCACATCTTTGCACAACACAGCTCCAGCACAGGGAGCCCATTTCACCCTGACACGTCCCCAGCTGGACACCTCCATGAAATCAGGTGCTGGCACCAGTCAAGGCATGGAATGCCCACTGCCCACCCTCTCTTCCACCTGAGCTGTACCAGACCAGGGGCAGCAGGATTGCAGACAGATGCCCCCAGGATCTCCAGCATCCTCCATCATCAGCTGCTAACAATGACCACCTCCTGGTGAGCAGAAGTGCTGGGGCCAGCACAGACTGAAGGTAGGTCTGAACTGGAAGAGGAATTGACAGAATCAGAGGGTTGGAAGGGACCTCTGGAGATCATGCACTCCAACCCCCCTGCCAAGGCAGGATCACCTGGAGCACTGACACAGAAACACATCCAGGTGGCTTTTGAACGTCTCCAAAGGGAGAATCCACGACCTCCCTGGGAAACTGTTCCAGGGCTCTGCCACCCTAAATGTGAAGTTCTTCCTCATGTTGAGGTGGAATTTCTTGTGGTTTAGTTTATTCCTCCAGGGACAGGTGAGTAGTACTGGACCCCTCTTGCACGTGCAAGGCTTGCTATGGCTGTGGCTCTCTGACCCAGCTGAGGTGCAGGTGCTCCAAAAGAAAGGTCTTCAAGCATGTAGGACACTGGACCAGGGTTCTGGTCCACCTAACAGGTCTCCTACCTGGCTCTGCACCTCTGTCCCTCTTCTCTGCAGGGCATGGAGCCACAGGTCTGCCCATTTTTGCAAGCAGTGCCTCCCAGAGCAAGCTGTGTCTGAAGATTGTGCTGCTCTGTGCCCTGGGCATCAGGCTGGAGCCTCCTTCTCCATGTGACTTCACAGGCACTGTCAGGAAGCATGGACACCCGTGCCTGTCCCTCCCCTGCCCCAGCTGGAGCCACTTGCTGGGCGCTGGGACCTTCTGCTTGTTTGCAAGTGTCTGCTGTTACATTTTGGAAAGGCTCTGGGCGTCCTTGCTGGGCCCAGACTCACAGAGAGCCTGACAGTGCTGTTCCAGCCTTTGGATGGCCCTGATGGGAGGGGGGTCTCCAGGATCATTGCTCTGGCCTTTGCCTCTGCCCCTGGCCTTGGATGGCTCCACAGGGTATGGCTGGGCTCACAGACTCCTGGATCCTGCTCTGTCTCTGCTGCTTTGGATCACAACCTGCTCCACCCAGAACCTAAAGGATCAGCTTCCAGAGGAGCCAGGGACAGCAAGTCTGAGGAGCCTTTCTCTCAACAGCGATCAGGTCCCAGGAGTGAGTGTCCCCTCACAGAGATGTCAGATGAGGTGGATGAGTGAATGCCACAGCACACATGGGCCACTCCTGGTGATGCTTATTTTTTCTCTGGTGTCCCTGTGCCCCGTGATCCTGCCTAAGGCTCTCTGCATCCTCTCCTGCCCCTGCAAGCCCTTCTGGAGGCAGGGACTCGCTGCTGTCCTCCCCAGTGTGTGGCACGGAGTCGGTCCCTACTGGAACCTTGGCAGGGAAGCACAGCCAGCATCCTCCAGGCCTGCAGGATGGACTGGTTGTCCTTGGAGATCAGCGGCCAAACCAGGATCCTGCTGGGCTGATCCAGAACCCTATAAAATCTGGAAAGAAACAAAAAGAGAGCAGAAGGAGTTGCCCCGAGGGAGCAGGGCAGGCGGCACATTTGTGGCTTGTTCCAGGGGCCCCATGTCAGGCCCCTGCTGAGGGCAGGAACAAACGGCCTCCAGCACCTTGACTCAGCTGGCATCGCCAGTTTCCCAGCTCGGGAAGGACCCCACCCACCTCAGCTGGGTGTCCAGGGCATCGGCACCACCTCTGGAGGAGCAGCATCGCCTCCCTGCACTCTGCAGGGAGAGCAGTGCTGGGTGACAAAGTCAAGGCCCTGCAAGCTGTTGCATCAGGGCCCGCGGGGATCTTGTGGCTCTGCGGGAGGGGACATCAGTGCCTGACTTCAGGGCATCACTGCAGCCCTGCCACTGCAACTCTGCCAGCCTTTGAATGCCACCAGCTCCAGAAAACCTTGCCAGGCACAATCCTCAGGCCGAAGCCTGTTTGGAATCTCATTTCTGGCCCACAGAGAGGATCTGGCCAGCGCTGGTACAGGAAGTCCTGGCTCTCCTCAGGTGCAAGGCTGCAATCCAGAGCCAGATCCCCTTGGAGCACGTGCTGGTGGGAGGAATGCAGCCCACTCCCACCATCCCTGGCCCCTCTGTGCCCCTGGCCAGCTGAGGCCATGGCTGTGCTTGCAGCTCACAAGAACTGGACCTTGTTCTCCACTTACGTTGTATTCTGAATTTCCCCAGGGTTTTTTTAATTCCTGCTTTTAAGCAAGCTGTAGGAAGACCTATTAGTGTGGAGGCAGCAGGAGAAGCATCACCTGTGATGTCACCTGCCACTGAGAGGTGGCAGGTGACAAAAAATAAAATTTATTTAAAAATATTTTAAAACTCTGCATGGATTAATCCATTAACAGATTCACAATAACTACCCAGGAATTCCAGTGGTACTATACAGTACTATTCAGCATTTTAAAATTTCTGTTATTTTCTTATAAGTTAACAATAAAAATGAGGGTGTGTTAGAATCGTACTGAAGTGTATGCTTTCAATCTTTTCTAAAATCAAATTGCAGTTGAATTGTAAGGCCACAGGCTTGTGATGGTTAAAGATGCATTGGTTCTCTGAAGGTGTTTTAGCAGTTCCTGGCTGTCTTTGATGAAAGTTTCCACACCTCTTACGCTGTCTCAGTGTGCTGTAGGCAGAGAAATTTTCTCAGGCGAGTAGAAAGAAGACTACATGAAATCAAAATAGAAACATCTTCACCCACACCATAAGATAATTCAACAGTTGGTGAAGTGCTGCTAACTTTGCAGAGTTAGCACGCTCAGGAATCACACTCAGCCAAATCCCCCAGCGTTCGGTCCCAAGGCTCTCAGCTCCATCCTGCGAAGGCAGAAGGAGGGCGCCGGGGCCCTGCAGGGAGCGGGGGCGGCCGCAGCCGCGCTCTCCTCTCGCAGCCCGCCGCTAGAGGCCAACACACAAACACGGCTGAGCTGCGGGACAGCGCCCACGCCCCCGCTGCGCCGGGAGCTCCGGTCCCGCGGTCGCTGCAGGTTCAGCGACAGAGGGCTGGAAATGACATTTCCACCCCTGAGGGACTTATTTGGAAATTCCAGCTTTGCCATGGAAGCATCAAAGCATCTCTGGTCCAAGCAACTTGGTGTCCAGGCTCTTAGTTTTGCCAGGAGCCGGGTGACACGCTGGGATAAGTGACACTTTGGATGCTGGCAGCTGTTATAAGATCTCAAAGAAATAAGCCATGGATATGAACCACCACAGCCGGCCTGGAATAAAAGCAAACAGAGAAGTCGAAGTGAGGCACGTGGAGAAAAGCTCTCCAGCGTCAGGACATCTGCTGCTCCAAAAAAAAAAGTGAAAATTGCAGTACCTTCCTGAGGAAATATCCCTGCTTCAGCTGATGGTAGTTTTCAATAGGAACCTCTTCAGTGTGATTTTTTGCAAGATCTGTATGAATAGTGTGATCAGCCAGAGCCCTGGGCTCCTGAGGACAATTCACGGAGCGAGAAATGGTCAGGAGGTGTTGATGTGGTTGGTGCTGGCTGCTGAGGCTGGAGGGACTCACAGATAAGAGCTGCTGCTGCTGCAGCCAGGAGTGACAGGCCTGACACTTTCTCCAGACTGACTTTGAATTCCTGGTTGCTGTCAGAGCATGTCCAGCCATTGCAGGCCCTGCATCCCATGTCAGAGCTGGAGGGGAGCATGGTGAGGAACCCCAGGGACTCACCCCTCTGAGGAGGGCTCCCTGTCTCCCCACCAAGCAGTGTTTCACATTTGCAGCTGTCAAAAGACATTGCAAATGTTTAATTAATGACACCCCCAGCACAGTTCATGATGGAAGTGTCTTAATACCAATTAAGCCAGTTCCTGCTCCCAGACCAAAATCCTCTGGCTCCTCTGTACGTGGTGAAGATCTTCCCAATGACTGCAGCAGTCACAGGGAGTCCTGAAACTGCAGGATCTGAATGCACTGGGCAAGTGAAACAGTTTCAGATCCAGCATCACCCCAGCCAGGAGCCCTCAGCCAGAGTCTGTGCACCAGCCCCAAACCCTGAACTCCATCTTAGCACTTTTTTGGGGAGGAGATGCTCGCTCTGACTCACAGGTCTCAAGGCACCCCAGCCCTGGTGAGATGGAGCTGTTTAAGTCTCCCATTGTGCTGGTTCACCTTCGTGACCCCAGACAACACTTCCACCTCTTTTATCCTGCGATAATGGGGATGTCAGTCAGGAAACTCTTATGCCAGAAGGAAAGGCCCATTCAGAGGAAGCAGGGCTGTGAAAGCATCTCTCAGGCTGTGCCTTGGCCACGTGGCACTTTGCCATAGCATGGTTACAGTGGGAGGGGTCACTTTTGGGGTGCACTTTGCAGCCACCCAAACCCAGGCCCTTCTTTCTCTGCCTCATTCACCTCCTCCATTCATGGGTGTGAGGGAGGCAGAGGGAGGAGCAAACCAGGAGTGCAGATCCACCTAAAGCCCCATGGACATGTCTGTCTCCAGTGTGAGACCCATGTTCAGCTGCTGTCCCTGTTTCAGACGAGATGCTTGGCTCTGTACAGACTCGGTGTGGTTCAGGCTGTGGGGCCAGGCTCACCCCTATCCCTCAAACCACTGCCATGGGATGACAGCAGTCACCCCATCTGAGGGCATCACAGTGGCACTGAGCAGCCAGTGGCTGTCATGAGAGAGGACACGGAGCTGTCCTTTGCAGCCTTCTCCTTTGCAGCTCCAGCACCCTTTGCTAAGCAGGTGTTTCTGCTGCCCCAGAGCTCAGTAGCTCCTTGATACAGAATCCTGTTCTGATGCACATCCCACATGTTCCAGGACACAGTGAGACCCTGGCCCAGGCAGTACCCCCTGCTAGGCCAGACCATGACACAGGCCCAGATGACATGGCTTCAAGCCCCCACTCAGTGGACGATTCCTCTACTTTGGCCACCTTACACAGGCTTAGAAAGAGCTCTTGAAGCAGCCCAGCCCCTGCTCCTGGCATCAGTGCTGGGCAGCTCCTGCACACGCAGCCCACACATGCCCTTGATCTGGGCAAAACTAACAGGAGCTCCGTGTCCCACTGGCACTGTGACACTGCTGCTCCACCCCCTGCATCTCCCCCCAGCCCCTGCCTGGAGAGAGCAACAGGGCTGCTGGACATGAGGGCTGGAGCTCAGGACAGACAGACAGACAGCCTTGGGCATGGTCGCTCCCAGCAAAGAGCTTGTCCTGAGCTCCTCAGCCCCTTCTCCCCAGCTGCACCCTGACTTTCCAGTCACAGCTGAGTTTAGCAGCCAGCACAGGCACAGAGTCCTTTATCTGGGGTTATATTTCAGCGTCCCAAAGTCTGGAGCCCTTGAAGTGCCGGTTAGGTACTCCTACCTCACTGCTTACACTCCTCTGCCCTGCCTGAGCCAGCTCTGCCTTCCCCTGCCTGCTATCTCACAAAAACACGGTTACAAAACAAGCCTGGCTCCTGGAGCTATGAACAGGTCTTTATTTGTTGAGGTTTCTTTTGGGTATTTTTTTTCCCCTTTCTTCCCTTTGAATGAAATTCCTGCCAGTTCTGAGAGAGAGAGAGCGAGAGAGAGAGAGAGAGAGAGGGAAAGATTAGAAAGTTTAACTCCTCCCATTGGAGCGTCTCACGCCCCTGCCCAGCCCTTGAAACCCAATAACCAAGATCATTCAGCAATGCCTCCCCTTGCCTGGCTGCATCCTCAGCACACTGGGACCTGCCGGCGATCCCGTGCCCGCTGCGTGCCAGGCGCCGGCACCGCTCCGCCGCGCCCCGCCGAGCCCCGCAGCCGGCCGGCGGCCAGGGCGAGGATGGACTCGCTCTTCTTCTGGGGCATTCTCCTGGCGTCCTCTGCCCGCTCACAGGCGGTGCCTGTGGAGCCAGGTGCTGCGCCCTCCTGCCCGCCCCAGTGCCACTGCGAACAGGATGGCATCGTGCTCTCGGTGGATTGCTCCGAGCTGGGGCTCTCGGAGGTCCCTGCCAGCCTGAGCCCTCTCACCGCTTACCTGTAAGTACAGCCCTTGCCGCTGCTTTTGCAATGCCTTCCCCGGACCCCTTCAACAGCTGCAGCTTTCCTCCGGCTTGGAAGTTTGTGCCACATATTCCCGAAATTAAATTTCCTGTGGAAATTAGAAACCAAGCAAAATAACAACAAAAAAAGGCAGCTCTTCGGGCAGGACCTGCCAAGCTCCCCTCCTCCCGCGCCCCTCTGCGAGCGCTGTTTATACTGCGATGTTCTGCTCCGCTCCGTGATTGCAGCGGACCAGGGGAACTGACTTGCTGGGTCGATTTTGATTGTCTGAGCACATAATGGAGTATTTTTACACAGCAGTCAGCGCAAACTGCTCTGGGATCCTTCTGTCAAGCATTTCAATAGCTGCAATAACTCAGAGCTTTGCGGGGTTTGGGTTGTGCTGGCCACCAGCAGTGTCCGAGCCGCCTTTTTAAAATGAGTATTAAAGCCTTGTGAGAGGTCTGGGGGGTTGGTAAGTGTTGTGATTATTTATTTATTAATTTTATTTAAAAATTCTTGATTATCTGAGTGTTTCATACCCCTTGTGGTGTTAATACCCCAGAGGGTTTCTTGACAGACAGAGACTGCTGCGTTCGTTTCTAGCCCCAGAGGTGGTTTCGGTGCCATCATACTGGTGATGACTGAGGATCCTGATAAAGCACTGTGGAAAAATCTCAGGGTTTAACCGGGCGAGGAAACATCCCTCTCAGGGACACAAGTTATGCCTGAGGAAGATGCTTCCTGGGTTTACAGGCAGCCAGGAGGCACAGCTGTTTGGCAGACAGGCGGGGAAGGACCGTGGCATTCCCAGCTCGGAATGCAGCCAGGGCACTGCCAAAGGAAGCCGTGCGTACCGCAGTCAGCGCTGGCAGCCCCGGACCGTGCCGGGGATGTCCGGGTGCTCTCTGCCGAGCGGGGACTCGTGCCTGGGAGTGGCATACAGACCGCGGTGTTGGTTTTGCGCCGTCCCTGGATTGTGCTGAGACGCAGGTGCTCAGCTGTCGGAGCAAAGCACCCAAACCCGTCCAGGAAGGGCTTTGCACAGCCAGGTGGAAGCTGCCACAGCTGGATGAGGGCTTCTCTGCTCCTCCCGCCCGCCTGAGGAGCACAGTCTTGTGCCAACCACTGGATGGCCAGAGCTGTACTGGGGTAGCTGGGAGAGAAATAACACAGGAAAGGACGATGCTCACTGGAGACCATGAAAGATGAGAGAAATGTGCAATGCAGGCAGTATTTCCCCCGGGAGACGGAACCACTTGTTACATGAGGTGGGACTGCACAGAATTGTCCCTGGGGCTTGGTTTGGAACCGGCTGCCCACGAGTGAAAGGTCACAGGACCATGTGGGAGAATGCAGAACATTGCATGCTCCTGTGGGGACAGGGGGCAGCCCCATCAGGCACCCACTTCACCCTGAGGTATCACAGGATGGGGCGCCCGTTGCTGCCACTCCTCAGAGAAGACGCTGCAGGTCACCCCACAGATCTGTCCCTTGGGCTGGGAGCTGCAGGGCTGCCCGCATGAAACCAGCGCCATTTCGGTGTTCCCGGAGCTCAGTGCCGCGTTTACCCTGGCCACGGTGGCTGGAGCAGGGACGCAGAGCCCTGGGACACGGATCCCTGTGCACGGACCCCAGCGGGGTGGATGCTTGGAGGCGCTGCCGGCCCGGTGCGGGTGCGGCCGGTGACTGTTGCGGCTGCTGGCAGAGCCCGGATTTCACCGGGACTGGATCCTCGGGACAGCCCTGGAGCACCCGGCACTTCGGGATGGTGCTGGTGCGGTCCCTTGGCCGCGGCCCCGCTGTCCCGTGGCTGTCCCGGCCCCGCTGTCCCGTGTGTGTCCCGGCCCCGTTCCCCGTGTGTGTCCCGGCCCCGCTGTCCCGTGTGTGTCCCGGCCCCGTTCCCCGTGTGTGTCCCGGCCCCGCTGTCCCGTGTCTGTCCCGGCCCCGTTCCCCGTGGCTGTCCCGGCCCTACTTTCCCGTGTCTGTCCCGGCCCCGCTGTCCCCGTGTCTGTCCCGATCCCTCTCTCCCGTGGCTGTCCCGGCCCCGTTCCCCGTGGCTGTCCCGGTCCCGCTCGCCGTGGGCTCGCACGGTGGCGCCAGTGGCAGTGGCTCCCCTCTGCACGGGCAGAGCCCCCCTCCCCAGCCCCCCTCCCCAGCCCACGCCGGGTGGGGGACGCCCGGCTGGGGGGACCCTCCGGGCGCACCGTGCACGGGCGGGCCCGGGGGGTGCTGGAGGGGGCCTCAGTTTTCCTCCCTCCCTCTTTGGGGAAAACCAACCCGTTTGGTGCTTCCCCATTAAACCCTGCCAGTGAGGGGACCGAACAGATACGATGGCGGTAGAAAGTCAGGACGAAGTGGGAATGACCAGGGGAGGACTGGAGAGCTGGGTATTCTCCTGCTGCTGTCACTGCTGTTAGCAAGTTAAGTGAGGTGAGCTTCCCAGGTACAAGTGTGCAGCCAGGGCTGGTTTGTCAAAGCAAATCAGCATAATTTTGTAGAAAGTATGGCTACTGGAGTGAGATCTAAGTTCTTCATGGAAATACAGGCTTAAACTCCACATTCAAATATGTAAAGAAATGCTGGATTGCTTTGGCCAGCTACAAGGGCTGAAGAGAGAGCCCTGGAATGGCAGCAGGAGCATGGAGCTGGTGGGCAGCTGCTCGCAAAACTTCCCAGCTGCTTTGCTCCGTGTCCTGTCTTCTCAGCGAGTTACTGGCCCTGTGGAGAGCAGGACTTCCTCCAGAGCAAAGGAAAGGATCCTCGTAATCCCCCTTGATTAGGCACAGCCTCACCACTAACGAGCTGGGGTCCGTGCCCCGTCCTGACGGTGCTGCGCCTCCACCGTGCCTGTCTCGGCAAGAATCCTGTCCTTGCTCACTCCTGCCCCTCTCTGACCTTGACCCTGATCCCACCCCTGCAAAGCCAAGTGTTTTCAGCAGAGATATCGCTGGTGAAATCGCAGCTGTGGTCGAGGAGATGGGAGAGATTTCCCGTTTCGCTGGGGCGCCGGTGGCAGCCCCGTGTCACATACTGCAGCTGTGCCTCAGTGTGTCAGAGCTGCTCTGCGGCTGCAGCAGAGGTGGCTGGAGCTACCGGGGGCTCCCTGGAAAGGACAGCAGCGAGCTGGGGGTGCAGGACAGTGGGGGAAGATTCCTCTGCAGCAGAGAGGCCACTGCACAACGGGGCTCAGAGGCGGCTGGGAAAATGGGAAAAGCTTCTTGGTGCTTAGAATATTCTCTTAGCTGTGATCCCTGGCACCACTGCACTCCCTGCATGGGACCTGGTGGAGCAGCCCCACCTCAGGTTCCCCAGGGTAAATGTTGCATCACATGGGCTGGTGCAGTTCTGTCCCCAGCTGTCCCCATGGCTGTCACCAGGAAGATGCCTGCAGTTGGGTGCAGGTGCTTAGTGCAGCTCCCTGCCCGAGGCTGGCATCCTGACCCCCCTCAGGCCCATGGATCTGGCTACCAGCCCCATGTATCTGGCTACCAGCCCCCGCAAGGGGGACAGGTGGCAATGCTGGGGGTGAGGTCATGCTCTCAGTTTGCTGAGGCTGCTCTTCTTTCACCAAAAAAAGAGTCTGTGTTGCTTGTGCCTGCCAGGTCCCTCCCAGGGATGTGCTGGCCTGTCCAACTGCCACTTGCAGGAAAGAAATGGAGAGTCTGTCCCAGCAGAGGACACCTTGGGATGGAAAGGCAACAGCAGTAGTGCCATGGCCACGTGTGGGCATCAGCTGGCCATGGAGCACACACACCCCCACACCCTGCACAGGTCTAGAGGGATGTGACACATCTTGCAGTGCCTTATCCCCAGCCTGGAATACACGTACATGGGGAGGTTCTGGAAGGATTGCCCAGGTATCCTAGGCTGGAAGACACTTCTGGAGGTCCCTTATCCACATTCAAACAGGTCCATCTTGTGAGGCTGGTCGGGATCTTGTCCTATTATTACTGGATAATCTTAGGAGTATCTCTAAGATTCCCTCACCTTTTTCCCATTTTTTCCCATCTCATTTTTCCTACTATCAATTTGCAAATTCCTATGGTTCATCTTGTGCCCATTACCTCTCATCCTTCCCCTGCACAACTGCTAGGAGACGTTGGCTCCAGCTTCTCTACACTCTTCCAGTCGATGGTTGAAGAGAGCAGTAACACTCTTCCATTGCTCCTTTCTTTGTGAAGGCTGATCAAACCTTCTGGTGTGGGACACGGGCAGAGTGGGGAGCACTGCCCTGGGGGAGAGGGGGAATGGAGACACTGCAGGGGAAGAGATGAAGGACACAAACCTGGAGGGTGCCAGACACCAGACATGGCTCAAAGCTGAGCTGGAGGAGCCATCCCCCACTTCCCAAGGGTCTCAGGTCTCCGCAGCCTCACGGAGGGGTCAGTTCTGGTGCTCTGTGCCCCATCCCCAAAACCACCAGTGCCTGCTGGGTTCTTGTCGCAGGCCCTGCACAGCTCACCGTGGAGCCAGGCCCAGCACTGCCTGCAGTGCTGTTCTCTGTCCTGGGAACCCAGCAGAGACCCGGGGCAGGACACAGCTGGCGCAGCTGTCAGGCTGTTGCTGTCACTGCAGGATCTGGGGGAGGGAAAAGCAGCAGGTCCTGGCTGCTCCCAGATATCACCAAGCATCTCGTGAGGCTTCCCAGACAGAAAGCCTCTCATCCCCCACACTGTTTCCTTTGAGGAGAATGGGACCAGGAGCCTTCAGGGCTGTTCTCACCTTGCAGAAACATTTTGAGACACTGTCTGGAATTTAGCATCCCACTGGGAGTCTGGGGCCCTGCATCACCCATCCCTCTCCTCTGAGCATCCCTCTGGCATCAGGTGCCCCACAGACCCCTGACAGGGATGTGCAGGAGACAGGGATGCTTTGAAGCTGAGAAGACACTTCCCAGGTCACATAGTGCTGGATCCAGCATAGGGCAGAGTGAGGGAAAGGTGCCTTTTTCTTGATATTTGCATTTTCTAAAGACCCACAGAACTGCAGGTAGGTGAGGCAGCTGGTTTGGAGGCTCAGTACATAGCTGGTGCCTGGAGCAGTACAAGCAGCAGTGCTGAAGGAGCCCCCTCAGCCCAAATCCCTCCCCTTGCAGCCCCTTGCAGCCCCCACTGTGGTAAGGACAGCCACCACAACCCCCTCAGATGGGGAGCAGCCCAAGGAGCTGGGACACCAGTGCAGGACAGGATGTGTGGCTGCCCTCTAGAAGCCTGGGCAGGCAGGACAGCTCTGGGGAGGGCCTTGGGGCTGAAGGGGTGAGTAAGGCTTCCAGGGAGCTGTGGTTTCCTGCAGGGGTGACAGGGACCCCTGTGTGCCTTTGGGACAGTCACACACCCGGGGGAGAAAGAGGGAGCAGCCAAAAATGCAGAGAGGACAAAATCCCAATGCAAGGTGTAAATTGAGTCCTTCCTGGGGCCAGTGCTGCCCTCCTGCCCCAGGTGATTTTGCACACACCAGTGAGTCACCATCCTGTGCCTGATGCTTGCCCGGTGCCAGGGCCCCTCTGCTGCTCCTTCTTCATGCCATGGTCACCACAGGAGCCCCAGTGTTGCACCAGGACCCATCCAAACACACCACAAAGGTGCAGACTCACTCCCAGACCCTTCCACTGCTCAGGCCACAACAGAGCCCAGGACTACCAAATGCTACTGCTCTCAGCTGGCCAGCAGACTAGGGGCTGCTCTCTGCTTGACCTTTCCTGCTGGCAGACTAATAGGAAGTGCCATTCCTGCTCTGTACAGTCTGAAGTCCAGTCTCATCCTCGGGAATGGCCAGAATGCCTGGGAGAAGGGCAACCAAAGCAGGAGCAACGGGAAACATTTCTGGGCTTGGGGTTGTGGATGAGGGAGATAAAGCTGGTGAGGGGCACTTGAAGAGCTGGGCTCTGCACTCTGCAGTGCACTCACAGCTTTATATTCACCATTTATCAGCTTTGAGGAACTTTTTTTCCCCACACCCCAAATATCAGGGCTAACAAGGGTTTCCCACTTTCAGGGATTTGGGTTCCTTCAAAAGGACTCTACAAAGTCCATCTGCTGACTCCATACAGGAGCACAGGTGCTCTGCACCCTTACTGCATCCTTGCCAGCAGGACCTCCAAGATTTTAAGGGCAGGCCACCTGGATTCACCTCCAGTTTCCCAGCACCTCAGTTACAACCTCAGGGTCTCCCGTGGGTGACAGTGGCTTTTTGCTGGCATGCTGCTGTAAGGCCCCAGGGGACATCTCCCAGCACTGCCACATGAGGACACTTTGGGATACCCAAACAGGCTGGTCCAAACCAAGGCCTGCCTGAGCCCCAGACTTCAGGGAGAGCTGCTCCAAGGCCCTGGCTGGTGTTTCCCTCTGGAGCAGGGAGATGAGCACTAACCAGAAACAGTAATTCCTGTCCTGTGCTCCCCAGCCTGCAAGGAGGAGAAAACCAAACGGAGCTTGTGAGAGAAACTGAACAGCAGCAAGGAAACAGCACAGCTCCTGAGCAAGTGTTTCTGTGTCCTCTGGGCAAGGTGGAACTGCCAGGCCAGCAAGAGCTGAAATGCCCTGGTCCCTTGGCCCACAGCAGTGCTCAGTGTGCCTTCATCCCTGCATTGAGGATGATGAGCAGGATTCTGCAGATGCTCCAAGTTGTGTGTCTGGACTTGAGGCTCAGGGCAGAGCAGTGGAAAGACACCAAACTCCACAGTGAGCAGACAAAACAGAGGTGAGGGAGCCCAGATCAGGGGGATGGAGGGAGCGAGGGGTGGGTGGGAGAGCTCAGAGCAAAGCTAGAATTGCAGGACCACTAATTGCAGAGTCACAGAATAGTTTGGGTTGGAAGGGACCTTAAAGATAATTTCATTCCACTTTCACTAGCCCAGGTTACTCCAAGCCCCGTCCAGCCTGACCCCAAACACTTCCAGGGATCCAGGGGCAGCCACAGCTGCTCTGGGCACCCTGTGCCAGGGCCTCTCTGCCCTCACAGGGAAGAATTTCTTATGAACATATAATCTCAATCTGCCCTCTGTCTGTGGGAAGCCATTCTCCCTTATCCTGTCACTATCTGCCCATGTAAAAAGTTGCTCTCCTTCTTTTCTTTAAGCCCCTTTGGGCACTGGAAGGGGCTCTAAGGTCTCCCCAGAGCCTTCTCTTCTCCAGGCTGAGCCCCAGAGCTCTCAGCATGCCTTAATAGTGAAGTCAGTCCTCAAGCTGCTTGAAGAGCATGTTTGGTGGGATGGTTTTCCAAGCAATATCTCATTTAATTGGAAAGGAAAAGCTTAATAAAAATGGACAGTGTTCATGGGACTGTAAATGGTAGAAATGTAATAACAAGTTCAATCAGGAGAGATTATTTCAATGTTTTCTCTTCACGGTGTCTTTCTAAAAAAAGTTTCCATTTACATATTTTCACCTGCTGGTGTTACATTTACCCATAGGCCATTTCATATTCACATTGCAGGACTTCAAGACTATCAAAGCAAAGCATTTTGCTGTTTTCAAAACACAGTTTATTATTTTTTGTTCTATACTAAATATTAAATATTGACATGCTGGCTCTTTGTTCTAGGTTCAAGGGAAAGGAAGTTCAGAAGTCTCTGAACTTCCAATGATTTTCATGACATCCCTTCCCATTTTCTCCTGCTGCTTCATCTCCCAGGCCCCTTTCCTGCCATAGGCTCTGCTCCCTTTCTGCTCTTGATGTCATGAGGTGGGAGCGCTTTGGGTCCAGCAGTGTTCACTGTACTTGGCTGCTGTTTTCCCGGTGTGGGTCCGGTTGGGATTAGTGGGATGCTCTGGAGGAAACTGGTCCTTGAACGAGGGTTGCATCCCTCAAGTCCTTCCAGCCACGGCAGGCAGTGCTGCGGGTGGCAGCGCAGAGGGCCGTGCCTACAGCGCCATCACGGCTCGGAGCTCCCCAGGACCTCCGCTCCAAAGGAAGGAGGAATCTCTTGTGGGAAGTGCTAACGGGTATCGGATGTGAGCAGATGCCGCATTCTTGGTGGGGCACTTTCAGACACCATCGAATCGCGGAATCTTCTGAGCTGGAAGGGACCCACGAGAATCGCTGAATTCGACTCCCGTGTGAGGGGAGATGCAGGATCCGCCGCATCCCGGCTGGTGCCGGGTCACTCCGCAGCAGAGGCGGCAGCCAAACCTCTGCCGCACTTGCTGCACTGCTGGCAGCCGGCGCTGCGCTCCCGGCAGGCACGGGGCAGGTGTGCGGGCGGGGAGCGCGGAGCAGGGCGGCGCAGGGGCTGCTTAGAGCCGATGTGCGCGGAGCTGGGGCTGTGCCTGGGCTGGACAGCACGACTGCCAGCACGCCTCGTCCCTCCTCCTCCCCTCTGCGAGCTGCTCGGACACTCGGCTGGCACCGGAGGGGAGCGGTCGCTCCGCTCGCTCTCTGAGGGATGTCGCACTGCCGTCCCCTCCGAGGTGCGGGCGGCCGGGTGCTGCCCCCTCCCAGCGGGCAGCGCCGGGCCCGGAGCTGCTGCTCGCCGGCCACGTGCCCTGGGCTCCAGCTCGTTCAGCCCCATCCCGCTTTTCCTCTCCTCCAGCCCCGAAAGCCCCGGCGGAGCCCGGCTCTCTGCAACGTCCTTCCACCGCAAAGCCTCGCTCCCCCCTCCGCTCCCTGCCCGCCCCCCGGGCTAAGCAATATGCCACAGCCTCCCCTCTCTCCCGCCCTTTCTTGAAGAATAAGCTCATAAATCTGCCTGGGGCAACGAAAACACTGAGCTCATGACCCTTAGATCTGTGTGGGAGGAGCTCTCGCTGGCGATTAAAGGAGTTTAAGGTTTGCTTTGAAAAGCTCTTTGATTCTGGTCGGGGCTCTGGTGCCAAAAGGCAGCGATGGGGCTGCGAATGCCTCTCCCCCTCTGCACCTGCCTGGGTCAGGGAGCAGCAGCAGGCTGGGGGAGGGAAGGGGGAGCGCAGCGCTTCCCAGCTCTCCGCAGGGAGCTGAGGGACCCCTGCCCGGCTCTCGGGAGCGCGGGGAGCACCCTCTGCCCACCGCAGGGCAGTGGCTGCTGCTGCCTGCGAGACCTCAGCCGGGATGCCAGAATGCCTCCGTGCCTGTGGAACACGCTGCTCCCCTGGGTTGGCTCTCAGGCGCGGGGGTCCCGCTGCGGGACAGGGACAAAGGGAGCGGAGCGGAGGGCAGGACAGGGCATCACCGAGCAGCGCTCTGAAAAGTGGTGGGAAGGGATAGGGCAGGACTGTCAGGGCTGGGAGGAGTCTGGGGTCTTGGAGAATGACTTGAGTTTAGTAGGAGCAGAAAGGAGATCAGAAGCAGCCCTTGTGAGGAGCAGCAGGACCAAGCACAAGCATCGTGTTTGCAGCCCAGTCCAAAGAGAGCCAGGCTCCAGCCCGTGTGGAGGCAGGAGCTGTGCCAGAATGGAGAGCGGGGGGAGGATTCAGGGAAGCTCAGGTGATGCCTCCAGTCCTGCAGGGATGCATCAAGGACCCAAAAAGGGCTCATGTAAAACCATTCCCAGATGCACCAGCCCAGGCTTTGCTGGCAGTGATGAAGGAGGGCAGCTCCCAGTCTCCTTCCCTCCATGGATGGACAGGTCTCTCAAGCTATCTGCAGCTCTCTGTCTCCCTTTGCCTTGTTTGCAGGCCTTCCTGTGGCTGTTTAAACCCCTTTGAAGGATTTGCAAATGAAAAGCAGTCCCCATGGGAGTGGAGCGAGTAGAACACACCTGTAAGGGCAGGACATGCTCAGGGGACATGCTGTCTCTTCTTGTGAGCAGCCACAGGTCCCACTACAAAGAGAGCCCGGGAGACAGGATGGTTTCCAGTGCTGAACATCCCCGTGGGGCACCAATTAGGAGCATTCCCTCTGTTCAAAGGGAAGGTGAAGCCCCAGCACCACGTGTCATCCCGTCAGAGGTGCCACGGTGGGAACCGCAGGGGTGGAAGGGGAGCAGAAATGGGCCCTCCTCTGCCAGGTATGGCAGGGGAGAGCAGGGGCACGCAGGCATGGGGGCTGCCCTACACATGGGCTGAAAGGCTGTGAAATGTGACACTGAGCCCTGAAGGCCACCAGCCCCAGGGACATTCCCCCCACCGATGCCACCTCCTGGCGCTGGCGATGCCTGAGCAGGGAGCAATGGGTGCTGCTGGCAGTGTGACGTGTGGCCAGCATCAGGGATCTCAGGGACCTGCAGGATCAGAAGACACAAGTTACCTTCCCAAGGATGTTATCTGATGTGGGGATGCCTCTGGGTATAAATGCATCTTGAAACTTCAAGAGAATTCACAATTGTGGGCATTTCTCAACCTCAGTAAAGCAAATGTTCATCTTTGCATGAAACCTCCAGGAAAGACATTTGCACCTTCAGATAGAAATTCATCTCCTGTCTTTCCCAGAGAACAAAAGAAAAAATTCTGGTGGCAGGAAACAATCTCTGCAGTTCTGCTTTATCCCTGGTTCTGCATGCCTGAAAGTGTCCCCACCAACCCCTCAGTGCCTGGGGGCTGAGAAAGGAAATGGCCATGTGAGCATTTCATCTTAGAATCACAGAATCCCACAATGGTTTGGGCTGGAAAGAACCTGAAAGCTCATCCAGTCCCACCCCCTGCCATGGGCAGGGACACCTTTCACCATCCCAGGCTGCTCCAAGCCCTGTCCAACCTGACCCCAAACGCTTCCAGGGATGGGGCAGCCACAGCTGCTCTGGGCACCCTGTTCCAGGGCCTCCCCACCTTTACAGGAAAGGATTTCTTCCCAATATCCCAATATCTCTGGCAGTGCAAAGTCATTCCCCCTTGCCCTGTTGCTGCAGGCCCTTGTCCCAAGTCCCTCTCCATCTCCCTTGGAGCCCTTTAGGCACTGGAAGGGGCTCTGAGGTCTGCCTGGAGCTTTCTCCAGGTGAACACCCCCAGGTCTCCCAGCCTGGCTCCAGAGCAGAGGGGCTCCAGCCCTGTGCACAGCTTAGAGGCCTCCTCTGGGCTCGTTCAGCCCCCCAGGCAGCACCGAGTGATCCTGGCTGAGGACACAAACCAGGACTTCTGCTCAGCTCACTGCTCCCAAGGGAAGATGAGATGCAGATCCATATGGCTGCACTCTCTGGACACAGGGGCATGGGAGTGGCCAGATATTGTCCCAGGCTGTTGTCCCAAATGTTGTCCCAAGGCCCTGTCCCAAAACTGGGAGGTCGCCTCATACACCAAAGGACAGAGATGTCCCTTTAGGGTCAGGTGTGTGGTGTTGGCAGAACCAAAGGCACCACAATGGGGACAGGGCCTTGATTACAGGTGCAGGTGGGGTTTGTATGCTGCACTGATTTCCTGTGGCAGTGTGTTCCATGGATTAACGAGGTCCTGTTGTGCAGAGCGGTTCTATGTGTGCCCTGGAAACACCATGTGGCGCTTTCTAGAGCATGGAGCAGCCTTCCTACACACCCTGCCTGTAACTTCTCTTCAGCTCAGGGCCAAGCAGCAGGTTCCTGTGCTGCAGGTTGTGTTTGCAGCTGCGTCCTGTGCAGGGAAGTGCCTGCCAGTTTAGGTATTGTTGTGCTTTCATGTGGTGTAAGACAGCAGAAGATTTATTAGTGACAAAAGCATGAATGCTGGAAGCTGTGATTTATTGAAGAAGGGGGAGAGGAAATGTGTTGCAGCCCATGCTGGTTAGTGTGGTGTGTCTGAGGTGAGCTCACACACGCTGTGAAAACCGCCCTGCTCCTCCACTGAGTGCTCTGGCTCACCTGGCAAGACCATGGGGTGGACCCAGTCCTCTTCCAGGGGTGACCTTACACTGACCTTCTCACAGATGCTCCAGGAGAGGGTTTCTCCTGGGTGAAGGGACACCAGGACTCAGCCTTTTGGGAACAGACAGGTGTCCCACAAGCTTTGGCTCCCTTGTGTGGTACAGGTGGGAGACACGAAGGACAGTGCAGCACAAGGAACAGGTTTCTAGCTCCGTCCCAGCCTTATGGTTGACCCCAAAGCCCTTTCCTTCTCCTGTGCCTCAGTCTCCCTATCTTTAAAGCACTACTAAGAAACCCTTCCCAATGTGCTTTGAGACCAATTGATCAAACCGGTGCTCCGGAAGAGCTGGAGACTCTCTGCACTTCCCAGCCACATGTCTGGACCTCTCAAGCTAAAATACCTTTTAAAAGTTGATTAAAAAGTTCTTGGGCTTTCCATTTGTTTAGCCACCACATGAAGAAAAGCACCACTGAACTCTCAGATTTAGTGCCTGCCTTTCATGTCCGCTGACCTCACCACTTCTCGCTCACGGAGCAGCCACAAGCCAGAGCAGCTACTGAAACGCTCCTCACAGCCACAGGCAGCAGCTGCTCAAAGCTCCTGGGCAGCACTGGGGGACTCCACGGAGGAAGTGAACCCAGCTGGGAAATGCCAGCTCGGCCAGAGATGCTGTAAACCCCAATTCTGTTTTCTGCAGGAAGCTCCCTTACTTTCAGCACCGTTCTTCCTGAATGGATGGGGGTGAATAACAGCTAGTCCAGCTCTTTGCTAAACCTAAAAAGGAGGGAAAAGGCTGGCTCAGGTTAAACAGAAAGGGATGTTCTCTTCAGGTTTCCCAGGCAATTAAAACTAAACCAAACCAAAACACAACATGTTTTCTCTGACTATCCCCCAAACCATTTTGCTTTGACCCAAAATAGAGTACTTTCTTTTCTGAGTCACCTTTAAACGCTTAAAAAAGAAGTCTCACAATGAAAAATTCCGCCATCTCCCCCAAGCCCCACTGTTTTTTTTAGTGGAACATAATTTTTCTATGGACTTATTTTTGACCAAAACGCTGTGGGTTCTACCTTGCCTGGAAGTTGCAGTCATCCAGATGAGCTTGTGCTGTCACTTGCTTTTCCTTTCAACACCGTTTCTGTCTTTTCATCTCCCACTGCACAGACACAAAGGTCTCATGGGAGCATCACCCTCATCCCAGGGCTGTGCTGAGTTCCCAGGGAGACTAAAGAGGAGCTGGGAGAGGGAAGGAAAGAATCCATGAAGGCTCTTTTTAGCTTCAGAGAGCTCCTCTGGCTCTCCTGACTACCTCTGGCTACTGCCAAGGCACCTTTGAAACACCTTTGAAACATCTCCAGCATGTTGGGCACCATGACTGGGCTGGAGGGGAAATCCACATTCCCTTTGAAGTCTGGATACTTGAACAGTCTTAGAATTATAGGGCTGTAATGTACAGGAATGTGTGGGGCTGTAATTGTGACTTAGATCCTTGGATGAAAGGTGCTATGTACATACAAAAGGTATTATCATTATTGCTACTATTATTACTATTATTATTACTATTATTATTGCTATTATTATTATTATAGGCCTGCAATATGTGGATTGGAGATGAAAGTAGCACCAAAAGATCCTGAAATACAAGATGTGTCTTAAGGAAATTTCAGCTTGGAATTGGGTTTTGTCTACACAGGAAAAGCAGAGCCGACTGACTCCGCTGCACTGACAGCTCTGGGGTTTGATGGAAGAACTCCTGTATGCAGGCATGATTCCCAAATCCAAGTTTCTCTGCCCTTTGGAAGGGTGTCTCCAGCAGGAGCAATTCCAGAGCAGTTTTAGGATAAAAAGTGAAATCAGACATTTTCGCCATTCTTTACGAGACACCCTGGTTGCCCTGTAGGCATCACAAAGTCAGTCCCTGGTGTCTGAGCCGTTCGGTGTGAGGAGTTCGGGAGCTGCTGTCCTCACAGGGCTCAGAGGCTGGAGCGGAAGCTGGAGCAGCTCCCGGTGTGGCTGGGCACGGAGAGAGCTCCTGCGCTGCTCCTCCTGCACTGCAGCAGAGCCGGGCGCGGCCCCAGCATCCTGCCCTCTCCTGCCTCCTTCCAGCGCAGCCGCCTCCCTGCCAGGGCGGCCTGGATGCGGCGCATGGAGAGATCCGGGGTCAGCCTCGGTCCTCACCCGCGCCGAGGATCTGCGCAGCCTTCGCCATCCTCGCCGGTCCTGCCCTGTTCTGCACCCGCTCATGAACGGGGGGCCATCAGTGAAGCCAGGCACTGGAGTGGGGCTCCCCAGGACAGTTCCGTGGGGATCTTCTCCCGTGTCACAGGCTCTGCAGAGCGTCAGGTCTCACTTTCTACCTGACCCGCAGGGGCCGCAGAGCAATACCTGACTCCCGCTGGGGAGGAGGGGAGGGGTGAGTCAGGTCCATCCACAGCAGTTCTTCCATTGCTAAACTCCCACGGGAGCGATCTGGCTCCTCGCAGGAGGGTTCAGCAGCCCAGCCCTCCCCAGCGCGTTCCCAGTCGCGCTGATAAGAGGAGCTTTTCCCCGCAGAGTCGGGAGCGCTGGTGCCTCCCCACCCGCAGGGCGCACCGTGCGGCGCAGGAGCTCCGGCAGCAGCGGGTGCTGCTCGCCGGCCACTTGACAGCAGAAGGAAGGCTGATCCCGGTGCGTGGGGACCACCCACCGGAGGATAAGACACAGCAAGAGCTCTGATGCCTCGTGGCTTCCTGGTGACACCGTAGAGTCTGCCAGCGCTAATGGAAACCCGCTCGTTCCTCGGGGTAGCAGACATCACTGAGAGGAGCCAGCTCCCAGCATCTCTGAAACACAGCCCGTCCCTCCCGAGGAGCTGCCAGCGCTGCCAGGCCGTCGCTGGGCTTGGCTGGAGAGCACCTCAGCCCAAATCCCTGCAGGCATCTCTTTGTCCTTAGAAGGCAGTGAGCATGGTGAGGAATGCAGCTGGGATTCATCTCCCACCTTGGGCTCCGAGTTCCAGCCCAGCAGCCAAGTATCAAATGGCATGGAGCTGCTCTCCTCCGAGGCTCTGTGTCTATAAATCATGCCGTTTTGGGAGGCAGGGCTGTGATGCTGGCTGGCCACAGAGATCCAGGCTGGTCTGGTTTAGGTGCTGGCAGGATCAGCAGCTCCCCGGGGAAGTGCTCAGCAATGACTGGATTGTCAGCAAGGGAAGTCTGCCCGCGTGGGCTGCGTCAGAAGGGAGGAATGACAGGATCCTGTCTGCCATGTGTCCCCATAACCAGGATGCATCTTTTGGGTTGGATCCTCAGTTTCTTCTGGCTGAATTTCACAGCTGCTGTTTTTGAAATGTCCTCTTGAGAAGGCCAGAAGTCCAAAAGGCATTTTTCAAAAGCTTTCAGCCATAATGTTTCTTTTTGGGAAGTCTTTGGTCTGAACACAGATAATTATCAGCCAAAAATTACTGAAAACCACCAGCAATTTTCAGTTCTGATAAAAATGCTATTCTCCATTTTTCAGTGTCAACAACTGTTTTTTGCTCCCTGTTCATTACAGTTTCCTGCAAGTGGAGTCAAATATCTCCATGCAGCTGTCCCCTGGGATGCCAGCAGTTCATCCATCTCTGTCACTCAGCATAGTCCCTTCTCCCAGGACTGTTTCTGTTTCCTCCAAAGAGATGCAGAATGCTGCTCTGGCCCAGGGTCTGATTTCTGTGTGGATGGCAATAATATTTATGGAACTGGCTGGACTGTGCTTCGCTGCACACTGAGGCTCAGCTCAGAGAGGAAGGGTAAGCCACAGCTCGGAATGGTGCTGGCTGATAAAGTCACGGCAGCAGAGGGCAACAGATTAGGTGGGAAAATCAAGTAATAAAGCCCACGAGTATCTGTGAGACTGTAGGAGCAGGAAATCTTGCCTGATGAAGCAGATGGGGAGCAGAGTCTCTCCCTCTGTGCCCTGGGCTGCTCAAGATTAGCACTGAACTGCACGCTGATGGGGCTGCCCCCGGAGGAAGGCAGGCTGGGATGGTTGAGTGGCTCCTCAAGGGCCACTGTGCTACAGTCCAGGAAAAAGAAGAGATGGTGGGGGTTGGGACTTCTCAGAAGAGGCGATCAACAAACAGGACACCACAGTTCTGACTCTGGCTGCAGTGCTGCCATCCAGGGAGAAGCACAAGACACTCGATGAGCTGCAGCCCGTCCAAGGCTGGCTGCACTGGCCCAGAGAGCTTCCCTGCAGGGCAGCCCGTGCGTGCTGCTCCTGACCAGCAGCTCAGATCCCAGCCAGTACTGCCTGATCCCTCTCCCCCGTGGGAGCAGGGACAGGATCAGAAGGGCAACACTGAGAACTCTCATGGGCCAAGACAAAGACGGTTTGGAGGCAGAGCAAAGCTGGGTGTGCAAGAAGAACAAAACAAGGGAATCGTGCACTGCTTCCCACACCAGTCAGGTGCTTCCAGGGAAGCAAGGCTTTGTCACACCTCATGGTTCCTTGGGAAGACAAATGCCACAACCACAAATGTGCCCCCTTGCTGCCCTTTCCCCCACAGCTTTCAGTGCCGAGCCTGATGCCATAGGATGTGGGACATCCTTTTGATCAGCTCAGATCACAGCTGTCCAAGCTGTGTCCATCCCCACTTCTCACACACACCCAGACTGCTCCTGGTGGGGAAGAGAGGGACAAAGCTGCTGTGCAAGCCAGGACACTGGTGTGTTACCAGCAGAGCCACAGACCCAAACTACAGCACCCCACGGGCTGCTGTGAGGAAAATTTTCTCCATCCCAACCAGAACCAGTTCATATCTCCATCAGCTTGCCCAGCTCCAGCTGCTTGCACTTCTCCCTGGCAGGTTTTTGCAGGCTGGTGTGGAGATCAAGGCTCTCTTCCCAGATCCTGTTATCACCATGTTAATTCATGGCCACAACAGATTAGAATCATGCTTTAGCTAATCTGATTGCTGGCCTTGATCTTCCAGAGCATGGTGTACATGCTTGTTGCTGTTGTGGGCACGGTTCTGCTCGATCTTGATAAATCAATCCAATTCTGATAAATCAATCTGATTTATTCAGTGTATATCTGGTTCTTTCTGTAATGATTCTCATCAGTTATGTGACATCTTCCCTGACCATGTTTCTCACAACAGTTTGGGGGTAGAGAGGTAACATTGATGCCCTGTAGCTGCAGTCCCACAGTCTTTCCCAGGGTCCCACACAACTGCTTACACAACAGCATGAGCCTTCCGGGGCAGGGCCCAGCCATACCATGATTTTTCTAAGGGTCCAAATAAAAATTAATATTTAGTTATGACATTTTTCTGCTTGGCAGATGTCAGGGAGTTTTGGATCTGTGCAGTTTTGTGTCTGAGGTCTGACCGGGCAATATGAGAAGTTTTCCACGGTTCCTTGGCCAGTCCTTGCTATTCCTGACAGAGACTGAACTTTCACCAGACCCACCAGGTTCATGATTGGACATAAAAAGGCTTTTTGTTACCCTGAGACACTGAGGTATCTTGGCTGGGGGGTGACCTATCCCACCTGCATGACTGTAGCTCTTAGCACATGAGGGAGTCCTAGAGTTGTACTGCAGGAGCTTTGTTACCCTGTTGTTACCTATTATTTGTCTCACAATGCTTCTTATTTTAAAGTCCCATCTTGGCTAGCCCAGGTCTTGGATATGTGACAGACCTCCAGGGCTGGGACCGATGCTCTCCGTGATCTCTGAAATGCAGCTCCAGGTGCTTTCCTGGGAGGCTGAGATCTTCAGAAGGGACAGCACGAGCAGAGATGCTGCTGTGCACCCAACAATGCACCATCAAGGTGAAGGGTCTGGAGCAGCAGTCTGGTGAGGAGTGGCTGAGGGATCCAGGGGCACTCTGAGGGATCTGCAGGAAAGGAGGCTCAGGGGGGACCTTTTGGCTCTCCACAGCTTCCTGACAGGAGTGGGCAGCCAGGGAAAACTGGGCTCTGCTCCCAGGGAACAAGGGACAGGACAAGAAGAAACAGCCTCAAGTTGTGCCAGGGGTGGTTTAGGCTGAATATTAAGGAAAAACCCCTCCCTGAAAGCTCTAGCACAGGATGTGCAGGACAGTGCTGGGGTCACCATTCCTAGAATCATTCCAAAGATGTGTGAATGTGGCACCTGGGGACATGGCTGGACTTTTCCAGCCTCAAAGACTCCATGATTCTGCGATCAAGCAGCTCTTAGAGGAGAGCTGGTTTTGCCCTGGCACAGCACTGAGATTCCCATGAGGCGCTGGAGGTGCCCAGATCTGAGCAGACATAGACTGCACATGTTCAGAGCAGCTGGGGGGATGGAGGATCAGACTAGGGCAGTCATACCTGACAGGTCACCTCGAGAGCCACAAGCTGTCTGCCAGAAGCCCTTCCCCAGAGCTCTCAGAGAAGCCAGAAGCAAACACTGCCTGCTCAGGGAGGAGGCAGCAGGGAAGCCACCTGCCCAGAATCCTCCTCAAATGCAGATCCCAAGCTGTTGGGACAGGAGCCTCTGTGGAGGCCAGGGCTGAGCCACAGAAATCTTTGCCCTGTGGCCAGTGCAGCAGGAGCTCATGGGGGCAGAAGGTGCAGGGGACAGCAGAGTGCCCTCTGTCCTCATCTCAGCCTGTTGGGTGGTATCTGCAGTGGTGGAGGTGGTGTGTGCCTGGCATTTAACCTTCCCTTGGCCAGGTGCTGCTGGGACTTCCCCACCTGGCATTCAGCAGGTGTGAACAGAGCTGTCTGCCCTGTGGATTTTGGAGTGGTGAGGCTGGAGAATGTGCAACCTTCATCAGCCAGGAGCCTGCCGTGGTCTTTGATGGCTTTCTCTGTGCCAGGAAAGGTGTTTCACTGTTCACATTCCTTAAACGGTGCCCACCAGATGCTCCCTGAGAACACCTGTGGGCTGTTTCCCACAGGTGGATCCTGTCAGCTCCAGGCTCTCAGATATTGTCATTTTGGAATATTGCTGGCTTTTGCTGTTGCTCACACTGGTGAAACTTGTCTGGACAGGACAGATGATCTTTTGGTGCATGAGCAGAGGGAATGCCAATGAATCACCCACAGGGCATCTGATTCCCAGACGTGGCCCACATGCTTCATTGCCTTTCTCCCAGGAGACCAGGCCACAGGTTCTGGGCTCATTGCACCATCAATCTGTGTCACAGGGAGGGAGCAGGGCTGGCACTCAGGGCCTTCCACCAGAGCAGCACCCACTGCCAGCAGGCAAAGGTTCCCACATTCTGCAGCTGCCATGGAGCTGGGAGCAAAAGGAACTGGTGGGATGTCCTCTCTCATTCATGAGGAACATCTGGGTCAGCTCCCTACCTGGAGCTGTGGGAGGCATGAACAGCAGGAGCAGCCCGATGCTGTGATAGGGAGGGTCCTTGGCAGCTCTTTCCCCCTGAGAGCCCCTGCAGGTCATCTCCTGCTGGCTGTGTGTGACAGTGTCCCTCGGGCACAGTGTCCCTCGGGCACAGTGTCCCTCGGGCACTGTGAAATGGCCAGGGCTCTGGAGACCCAGAGCAGCTGCATGTGGCATTAGGGGCACGCTGGGACACAGCCCCAGCAAGGAGGTCCTGCTCCCCTCTGTGGCTCAGAGCATGGATTAGGCTCAGACTGCCTCACCCCAGAGCCCTGCCTCCCACCCCTGCTCTGCCCCCCCGGCTGTCCCACCCAGTTTGCCCCACCTGCTGCTCACGCCACCAGCACCAGAAAGAGCTGGGTAAAACCAGTGCTGAGCACTCAGGCATTGGCCCAGCACATGGCAGCCAGAGGTGGGGAGTTTGCACAAGTTCTGCTCATGATTTCCCAATCCAGGAGAGCACCAGGGAACACTGGGCCTGCCCATTGATCCTGGCCATTGCCAGGGTAACCCCCTGCAGGTTAAAAACTCCTTCTAATTAGTGAACCTTCCCATTACAAGTCACAATGGAACAATTCATTATTAGTGATGTGTGCAGGCTCTGCATTCCTCTGGCTCTGCTGCTTCTGCAGGAATGTGGGGACTGATCTAAATAGATGAACCCATCTCATCTGTGTTGTCTTTGGTGATTTAGTAGTTCTGCTCTCTAAATCTTTGGCAATTACCTGCTTCTTAATCCTCCACATCCACCAGCTTCCAGGTAATGCAGCCAAGAGGATTTGCACTGAATCACATCTGTCAAAAAAAAGGAATTAGAAACACTCTGCTTGAGGGTCCCTTCACTGTTGACACCACGGCAACCAGCAGGGATGTCAAAACATGAGCCTCCCAACTTCCTCCAAGTGTGAGCACTCAAACCAGGTCCTGCTGTCAAAAGCTTCTGTTTCCTCCTAGAATTCCCATTACTTAATGCTGCCTGTGAATTTCCTCTGTTTAAATGAATTGTCTTTCACACCTGAGAGGGAGCAGGTTCCTGGATGGGTGGGGTGCAGGGGGGCACGGTCCTAGTGCCAGTGGCACTGGGATGGGCAGCTCTGGGTGGGCTGGGGGATGCACAGCCCCGTGGGGCTGCAGCTGGGTTTTCCAGAGGGAAGGCAGAACAACATCCTCTGATCACAGCAGGGAGCTGGGTCCCAGGAATAACTTTCTTTTCTCTATGTGGAGGCCACCATGCCTAGGACAGAGCAAGGTGACTTGCTGACAGTGTTAGAGGGAGTTCTGTTCTCATGCCATTTGCACTCCTCCCATCAGGGAATTGCCTGTCTGGTGGCTCCTCTGGTGAGGGAGGTGCCAGCACTGCAGCATGGACACTTGGGACCTGTTGGCCACAAGGACCGTGGTGCTTTGGCAGCCTGAGAGTGGTTGGGTGGATCTGCCTCAGCCCTGTGTTCCCACCTCACGGCCCATCTCACCCAGAGCTGTCCTGGAGAGAACAGAGAGAGGCACTGCCGTGACTTCCTCAGTGAGCTGTGACTGTGTCAGGGCTGGTCCTCAGGTGGGTTTTCATCTATGGGACAGGCACTGTGCCCACAGAGCCTGGGCCTGGGATGCATGGGCAGCTGGCCACCCCCTGATTTTATTCAGTCTGTCAGTGTGCAGGAGCTCGTGCTCCTCTCAAGGCAGCCTGGGCCTGCTCTCAGAAAGGCATGGCCAAGGACTGGCTTTGCTACAGACTGCTTGTGTAGGCAGCTGGCTCTTCATATTCCTCCTTTCCAAGCATTTCAGATGTTCCTAGTCTGCTTTCCTGACAAGAACCTGGAAAGGGAAAAAAGCCTTCAAGAACCCATCTGACACTCCCATGCTGTGCTGTGGGTCTCCACTGGAGCAACTGCTGAAACTAGAACAAAATAGAAACAGAGGTGTTCTTCCAGACAGAAATAAGGCCTGTGGAATAGGAAAAGGCTGATTAGAGCTCAAAGCAGGAATCATTAAGAGATGCATAGGCAGAGTTTTGAGGAGCCATTGGCAGCTGAGTGATGGAAATTTTGGGGATTATTGGGCCATTATTTCTCATATAGGCACCGCATTGCTGGGGAGGGGATTCCCTGGACACGGAGCCTCTGTAGAGACTCCATCTGCCACGGTGTGTCCTGGATTTCCCAGTGACTGATGGATGGCAAATTTTCATGAGATTTTCAGTGGCTTTCCAATGTGCATAACTCTCAGAGCAAAGAAATGCTGCCCTGTGAGTTCCCTCATAATCAGTATTTTTTTGGATTTGACACTCTGGAGGGTCACCAACGTAGATGAGAGGGAGGGGAGTGCTTTTTCAAACTTGTCTTCATGGGAATTCATGAAACAGAGGAAGAACTCAAAGCAGCAAAGATGTAATTTATTGGGTGGATCTGGGCAGAAATTGTGAAAGGTTCTCCACAAAAACAACAGTTACATTTTTAGATGAGAGTGAAGTTTGTAGGTGTTTTGTCTAGACTGTCTCTTCTTTTGATGAAGTTGGAGACTCCCAACAATGAAAATCTGGCTGGGCTTTAAAGACTTCCTTTGATATATTCAGAAGGGACTGTAAACCCTTCTGAAGACAAAAGGGTAGAGAAGGCACAGTCTGGCCTAGGTGAGAAATCTGGCCTTTTGTAATTTAGTGTGACAGAGATTGAAATAATTGATAGACCTCATCCTGTCAGTCGAGACAATTGTACAGATAAATGAAAGGAGGAATGCTATGGGAAGCAGGATAAAATACACCCGGTCAATCAAACAGTACAAGCCAAACCATCATCCCAGAGTTTAGTTTAGTTTCTATATTTACCCATTACCTTAAAGTGAACACACAGCAGTGGATAACACTTTTGTTCCCAATATGATAAGAAGTTCTTTCCAAAGCATGGATAAAGCTGAGGCTTGCAGTGAGAAATCCCAGCAGTTTACAAGTTAAGAAAAGCTGGGCTGCTCCTTAATAGCAGGAGGGTCGGTACACAGTAGAAGGTGTATTGTCTTAATTAAGCTGATTAATACGGCCAGAGAAAAGGCCATTCTGATTCCCTGGAGGTAGGAAATGTAAGCTTACATGAAAACATAAGCTAAAGAGAGCTGGTGTGGTTATAGATGTATCTCCAGTTCCTCAGTCTTGATCTATTTGCAAGGTTTGGCCTATAAAATGCACTCCTGGCTGTCCCCAGGCATGTTAGGCTGTCAAAAAGAGTATGGTGAGAAGTATGGTGAGAAGCTTCTAGTCTCTGAGCAACCTCCTGGGTCAGGAATGTGGCTTGCTCATTCCTTGAACCAAGCATTCCATTTTGGGCTCACAGCTGTCCCCCAGCCAGGGTAAGCAGGCTGATGTGTGCATACTACAGAACCATGGAATCTCCTGAGCTGGGAAAGACCCACAGAGATCATCCAGTGCAGCCCCTGGCCCTGCACAGACCCCCCAACAAGCCCCCCTGGGCATCCCTGGCAGTGCTGCCCAAAGGCTCCTGGAGCTCTGGCAGCCTCGGGGCTGTGCCCATTCCCTGGGGAGCCTGGGCAGTGCCAGCACCCTCTGGGGGAAGAACCTTTCCTGAGATCCAGCCTGACCCTCCCTGGCACAGCCCCAGCCCTTCCCTGGGGTCCTGTCCCTGTTCACAGCGAGCAGAGATGGGAGCTGCCCCTCTGCTGCCCCTCGGGACGAAGCTGCAGACTGAGATGAGCTCTCCCCTCAGCCTCCTCTCCTCCAGCTGAACAAGCTGAGTGACCTCACCTGCTCTTCGTGTGACCCCTACAGACCCTTCCCCATCCCACCATCCCTCCTCTAGATGCTGTCTAACAGATTTAGATATTTTTCATATTGTGGTGCTCGAAACTGCTGCCAGCACTTGAGGTGAGGCTTCCCCAGAGCAGAGCAGAGCAGAGNGCTCTTCGTGTGACCCCTACAGACCCTTCACCATCCCACCATCCCTCCTCTAGATGCTGTCTAACAGATTTAGATATTTTTGATATTGTGGTGCTCGAAACTGCTGCCAGCACTTGAGGTGAAGCTGCCCCAGAGCAGAGCAGAGCAGAGCAGAGCAGAGCAGAGCAGAGCAGAGCAGGACAATCCCCTCCCTGGCAATGCTGGGCCTGGTGCCCCCCAGGACCTGGTTGGCCCCTCTGGCTCCAGGGCACTGCTGACTCATTCAACTTGCTATGGACCAGGACCCCAAGGCCCCTGGCTGTGGGGCTGCTCTCCAGCCCCTCATTCCCCAGAATGCCCACACATCCAAAGTACTCCATCCCAGGTGCAGAATCCAGCACCTGCCCTGGTTAAACTTCATTGTTCAGCCTGGAGAAGGAAGGCTTTTGGTGGTGTCATAACTGGGGCCTTCCAGTACCTTAAGGGAGACTGCAAGGAAGATGGAAAGAGACTGTCCATGAGGGCCTGGAGTGACAGATGAGGGGAAACTGCTTCAAACTGACAGAGATTAGGTTTAGATATCTGGAAGAAATTCTTTCCTCTAAGGATGGGCAGGCCCTGGCACAGGGTGCCCAGAGCAGCTGTGGCTGCCCCTGGATCCCTGGCAGTGGCCAAGGCCAGGCTGGACAGGGCTTGGAGCAGCCTGGGACAGTGGGAGGTGTCCCTGCCCATGGCAGGCAGGTGGAATGAGAGGCTCTTTAAGGTCCCTGCCAACCCAAACCATTCTATGATTCTATGATTGTTCTGCTCTCTCATTTGTCGAGCTCTCTCTGCAGGCCCTCTGTGTCCTCCCAGTTTAGTGTCACCAACAAATCTATTTATTTTACCTTCAATTGCTGCATCTGAGTCCTTTGTGAAGACATTGAAGGGTGTCTTGCATGGGTACCTGGCTTTGGTTGAAGACTGTGAGCTAAATCTTCTTTAGGGTGGCTGAAGACTTTACAATGACAAACTCCAGGTGGTTTTAAATCTGACCTCCAGGACTGCAGACCAGAGCTGGTTTTAATCCAAGCCCACTTTCTGCATCTTTCCAACAGACAAAAGGCAAGATGGTGAAAAGAAAGATGGTAATCAGGAGACAGAGTGGGTTAATAGTGGTTGAGTTTTGTGATCATGGTGCTTTATCCTCCTCAGTTTCCCACCCTGGCTGGGCAGGAGTGGCTCTGCTGCAGCAGCTCATCATTTGCAGCTAATTCTCCTGAATTCAGGTACTGTCATCACTAAAAATAGCTCATGTAGGGAGGAAGCTGTGGTTGAAAGGTCTTTGCCTGACTACAGCTGCTCCTCCAGCAGAATGAGAGAGAGTTGCTTTCACAATGACCTGATGGGAAGGGTCTGTGGGTGTTATGAATGGGACTATTATAAAAACCTGTTCAAAATTATCCCATATTTCCTCAGCAACCAGGGTGTGATTTATTTCCACCTAAAATGCACATCCAAACCAGGCAGCATGAATCACCAGTAAAAGGACTGGTTTCTCCTCATGCAACTAGAAAGGAAATCCAAAGTCTAGCTCAGATGTAGGCATGTACATCGTAGGCTTCTAAGCTGAGGTGGTGAGATTCAAACATCTCCTTCTTTAATAAGTCCAGAAATGGGAAGATTATTTGGTGAAGTCTTTAATTAATTGGTGATAAAAGCTAATGAAGCTAAGAAAGCACCGAAACCCAGTAACTGTCTTTGGCGTGGCCACGTCTGTGATTTCTCAGAGTTCATTTCCATTGCCTCTGGGGAGCTGAAGCAGCCCAGGAATTCAATGGAAGACCTTTCAGAATTTTACCTCTCTAATTTGGCATATGAGTTCGTGACGGCTCAAATACTCTGGGACTGATTTTACAAGCTGCTCAGGTTGGTTCATGTCCTCTGAAAAGAATAATGCTGGTGTCCAAGAACATTATTATAAAGGAATCTAGTAGATCTCTAAAAAACATTATTAAAAATTTTGCAAGGTAACTGCAGCATTACATAGGCCAAAGGGCATCACCAAATACTCAAGTTTGTTTCTGGTCCAAAAGATAATTTTTGTTTTATCTTCTGAAGATTCTCTTGCCAAACTTCAGATGTCTCTGAGTTGCAGTTTTGTAAAGACATACCCTACAATCTAATTTTCAAGATCAAGAGCAATGCTCTCTTTCCTCATCGCTCTTACCTGAGTTCCCAAACCTTGATGTACAATGGAAATAAGCCATCCTCCCTGCACACAAAGAGGATGTGGCACAGCTGAGGGACTCTCAGCCCCTCTGGCTCTCGGAGCTCTTCTCCGGGCGCTTTCATGCTGGTCTGACAATGGATGAAGGAAGCCAAATGTGGCTCCCAGGGGCAGTGTGGCCACCTGCCCAGAGGTGGGAGCAGCAGCGTTGTGTCTCCACAGCCAAGTCTTGTGTTGGCATAACCAGGGCTGGCCTGACTCGCCCAGGCTGGGGCAATGCCAGAGACCTTCCTCCCAAGATCCTGACTGGGATGACATCACTTCTGATGACAAACTGGTGGAGACAAACATCAAACATGAATGTTATCCCCTTACTCCAAATGGCTTTAGGAATTTTAGGATTGTACAAAGGGAGTCAGTCCCCTGTTCACATGATTGGGAAATGGGGCAAATGAGTCAGACAACTCTTAACAGCTCATTACTTTTTCTGTGTAATTGCAGCCACTAGTAATATTTCCAACACAGCAGATGCAGACAATCCAACAGGCCGAAAGGTGGCAGGGACGGGAAGAGCTGCTCAAACACAAGGCCATCACCATAAAATTTAATCATTTTCTTTGTTGTTCCCTGAGAACAGGCTGTGGGTGCTTCCCTCAAAGTCATTCTTAATGTGGACAAATCTGAAAACAAATGGGTAGGATGAATAACAAAAAATATCAGGTGGTATTTGCACAGCTCCTAAAGGCATCCAAATTTGAGACTATTAACCTACTAACCATTGTGCTTAGCCCACTGCTTAAACTAGTTCTGCTGCCTGAAAAATGCAAGGGGACAAATGCAACAAATGCAAGGGGACAAATGCAGCTTTCAAAAAGCCTTCAGGGGCAACCCAAGGAATCCCAGACCCTTAAGTCCATCAGATGGAGTGAAGGTAGAAGTAAGGAATAGAATTAATAGACTAAATTATAAAGGGTAAATGTGGTACGAGATAAAAAGAGGACGGTCTGAGGAAAGGAAACCATTCATTGAAGGTGCCAACAGGCATCTGGTCCCACAGAAATAAGTGGTTGAATTTACAGAGTCTCCAAAATGAGCCCACACCAAACTCTCTTGAAGGGATTCAGTTGGTGTGGGCTGATAACTGGTCAAGAGAAGGAAAATGAAAAAAGAATCAGTGGGCATTTTGAGAGCAGGAGGCAGGAGGAACCAAGAACTGGGAGAGTATCACAGAAATCTGTGCCTCTTCCAGATGCCAGAGCTTTGCCAGGAGAACAGATGAGGGAAAAATCAGTTTTGAGAAAGCCAGAGACAAACTGGCAGCCGTGTGCACAGAGCAGTGGGCTGCAGAGGTGTGATGACCAGCTGAGGAACAGTTCCTGAGGCAGTGCAGGCAGAATGAGAAGTGTGCCAGCTTGGTCCTCAGGGTGATCAAAAAGGCAGGTGTTGAGGGCTGGGAGGAAGCCACGCCAGACCCAGTCTATAGAAGTCTAGTCTATAGTCTATAAAAATATGTGGTAGGTCTGCTGGAGTCAAAAGGAATGACCAGAAGGGGTGCCTGCCCTCGTTCTGATCTGCAATTAAATATATATCTCATAGGCTCAGGGTCCAGAGCTCACAAAGGAGATGGCAAAAGAGAGAGAGAGAAGATGTGATTTATGTCATCCCCATGAATCAGTTCCTTGCTCTGGTCTCAAATCCTTGCTTCCCTTGCTGACTCCAGCAGGTCCTGCTTTACTGCCCCAGCCAGTTTCACATGCTTTTGACTCAGGAGCTTAGGAAAATGTTCATTTTGCCAGCCTTTTCCTCCCTTTGCTGCTCAGAGCAAGTTCCCATGCTGTGAAGCACTTTTGTTGAAAAATTCAACTTCAGAAGTTCTCAAGCCTGTTGTGGGTGCAGAGTTCTCTCACTATGTGGAACTGACAGTGAAAGGGTTATAAAAGTGAATATAACTGAAATACAGAATTGGTAGAAATGAAATTATAAAAGCAGGGGTTACTGATCCCATCATGACAATGATACAGACCAGTTCTGGTAACTTACACTGCCACTTCTCTGACTCGTCTGCCTTTCCAAAATATCATTAACTTCACCAGAACCATGTCTTCTGCTTCCTTCCTCCTGTTCATCCTGGGTCAGACAGGCCCAGGTCCCTCTGAAGGGTCTCTGTCTGGGTTGGTGTATTGGTTTTCCATGGCCTGGTTTTTGGTAGCAGAGAGGCCACAGAGGTGGCTTCTGTGAGAAGCTGCTGGAATGTCTCCACCATGTCTGGCAGAGCCAATCCCTGATTGCTCTGAAGATGGACATGCTGCTGGCCAAAGCTGGGCCAATTAGAGAGGCTGGTAACACCTCTGTGACAACAGATTTAAGAAGAAAGATAAACAAAAAGGCTGATTGTGCAGTTTTCATTTCAGCCAGAAAAGAGCCAGGTGAGAACACGCGAGAGAACAACTCTGCAGACACCAAGGGCAGTGGAGAATGAGGGGCAGGAGGTGCTCCAGGCAACAGAGCTGAGATTCCTCTGCAGGCCGTGGTGAGACCATGGTGAAGCAGCTGTGCCCCTGCAGCCTGTGGGGATCCATGGGGGATGCAGAGATCCACCCACAGCCCGTGGGAATCCATGGGGGATTGCAGAGATCCACCCACAGCCCTGCAGGATCCACAGGGATGCAGAGATCCACAGGGGATGCAGAGATCCATGGGGGATGCAGAGATCCATGGGGGATGCAGAGATCCATGGGGGATGCAGAGATCCACCCGCAGCCCTGCAGGATCCACAGGGATGCAGAGATCCACGGGGGATGCAGAGATCCACAGGGATGCAGAGATCCACCCACAGCCCGTGGGGATCCACAGGGAGGCAGAGATCCACAGGGATGCAGAGATCCACCCGCAGCCCTGCAGGAGCCCACACAGGGGTGGGTGGATGCCTGGAGGAGGCTGTGATCCCCTGGGGGACCTGTGGAGAGAGGGGCCCTGCTCCCAGGCTGGAGCAGCCTGTCCTTGAAGGGCTGACCCCGTGGAAGAGGGACCCAGCTGAAGCAGTTTGGGGAGGACTGTTGCCCGTGGGATGGTCTAATGCTGCAGCACTTCACAGGGAGCTGCTGCTCATGAGCTGGACTCACACTGGAGAAGTTCATGGAGAACTGTCTCCCTTGGGAGGGACCCCAGGGTGCAGCAGGGGGTGACCCCTCTCCCTGACAGGACAAGCCACAGGACATGAGCTGAACAAAACCCCCCTTCCCTGTCTCCCTGCACTGCCCCGGTAGGAGGTAGAGCTGGGAAGGAAGAGGGGTGGGAGGAAAGTGTTATTAAGGGCTTATTTACTTCTCATTATCCTGCTCTGATTTTGTTTGTAATAAATTAATTTCATATCTCTAATTAGAGCCTGTTTTGCCCATGACGGTTTTTGATGAGTGACCTCTCCCAGTCCTTATCTCAACCCATGAACCCTTCATTAAATTTTCTCTCCCTGTCCAGCTGCAAAGGGGAGTGAGTGAGCAGCTTCAGTGGGTGCCTGGCATCCATCCAGGGTCAACCCATGGCAGCTGGGTTTTAAGTGCTCAGTATATTTGGTGCTGGGGTGCACAAAAATTGAGTCATTATGTCAACAGGCACTGCTGGTGCTGCTTCTTTATGAAATCCAGACTGCACTGAGGTGCCTACAGGGAAGCTGAACTCTTCTGAAAATCTGGCTCTGAAATGAGCAGCTCCTGGTGCTGTTCCTCCAGGCAAGCTCTGCACAGGAGCTGCTCAATGGGAGAGGGAAGTTTCTGGCTTAGGGTTTTTTCAAGTGGCAAATTGTACTTTTGTCCTCAAATTGAGTATTTCCTTCAGAACACAGTGGTGTTTGCCAGAACATCTCAAGTTTCCATTGGGAAAGTTAAATCATGAAGAATTCACTGGCGTCCTCCAATGCCCAGTCAAAGCACCTGGCTGGGTCAAACAAAACCATGTTTGGCTTCACAAAGACACTGAACTGTATAATGGGAGGCACCTGCTTGGACCTGTAGCTCAGATAATCCTGCTAACAGCTTTCTTAATTGGACCCCCAGAGTGTCTGTGATGTGATAAAGACATTTCTGCTGGAAAACTGTTCCCTATGTAGAAAACGGAAAGTAAATATTGTATTTCAAGCTTTGCCGTTGTTCTGAAAAATACACTGGGAATATTTCAGTCAGCCTTGATCAGATTAGCTGGCCTTTCACCAGGTCCTTTCTGATTCCTGGCTGGTGGTCTTTGTAAATGGAGATGGACAAACTGTAGGAAACAAAAAGAAAAAATCCTAGAACAATATCCTAGAACAATATATTCCAATTGTTCTCACAAGCTGAAAAGCAGAAACATTTGTTCACAGTTGAAGACAGTGTTTTGTCTGAACTGATTTCAAGCAATTCAATCTATTTAACTATGTCAGTTTGCATAAAGAATAATGTATTCCGAGGGTCTTTGTAAAAAGAGAGCATTTTAGTATTTCCAGAGTTTTGCAGCCTTTGCCCTCACAAATCAGAAAACCTGATGCTGACTTGCAAAGTCTTGAATTATCATTCTTCAAGTGCATTTGGCAAAGAAAATATCAGTCAAAAACCTTTTCTATGTCTCTGCAATTGGTTCATTGCTTTGCTTCATCTTCTACTGGCTCCCAGCACAGCTCAGAGGGAAGCAATGACTGCCCAGCACAGCCAATGGCCCAAATATTCTCTGGTGAGCACTGCTGTGGACACTGCTGGGGACACTGCTGGGGACACTGCTGGGGACACTGCTGAGGACACTGGAGGTCCTGAACAGGGACTCTGCATCAGGAACTGTAGCAACAGGACAAGGAGCAGTGGGTTTGAGCTGAAAAGGGGGAAATTTGGGTTAAAGATACCAAAGAAATTCTCCCCTGTGAGGGAGGGCAGGCCCTGGCACAGGGTGCCCAGAGCAGCTGTGGCTGCCCCATCCCTGGAAGTGTCCAAGGCCAGGTTGGACAGGGCTTGGAGCAGCCTGGGACAGTGGAAGGTGTCCCTGCCCATGGCAGGAGGGTGGAATGGGATGGGATTTAAGGTTGCTTGCAACCCAAACCATTCTGTGATTCTCATTCTAGGACAGAGTCAGTCTGGGTAACTTGACAGAAATTTTCCTTGTCTTAAGATAAATGTCCAGATCTTTACACAGATCTCTACACAGATCTCCTCAGCAGCAAGCCAAGGGTGACATTTTCATTTTGCTCCTCCTTTGACTTTTTTTGTCTGTAGCCAAAGCTGACTGTGCAACCCAACGTCAGCAGCAGCAGCCTCTGGTGAGCAGTGAGGGATATCCAGGAGGGTCCTGGTCTGGGCAGTGACACATTTGCAGGGCCCTGCATGGGTGGCCATGGACAGAGCTGGAAGCTCAGCAACAACTGTGGGAAAAGCTGCAGAAATTTTGTTTAGTGAGTGTGGTAGAAAAGAAAATGAAGGTTTTGTGTGGGAGGATGCAGTCTGTGAGCTGCCCAGCAGATGCTCCTCTCCATCCACTGAGAGAAGGGCAGCCAGCTGCACAGGTGGGGGACACAGGGACAGTTTTGAAGAGGGAGATAAGGAGGTCTGAGACCCACTGGCTGGCAGCAGAGCAGAAACTGGGAACAGAACAGTGTGGAGTACGAGCAGAAGCGGTGTGAGGGGCGGTGCAGTGCCAGCTGTGGCTGTGTGGGGCTGTCCTGGGAGCTGCTCCGTGCCTCTGCCCCAGGAGCCTCTCCCCTCAGGCAGCGTCGCTCTGTCTGGCAGAACTGGGCTCGGGGTTTTCTTCTCCCCTGCTGCCAGGAGGATTTACAGCCTGTGGTAGGAAGGCAGCAGCAGCATTAGCAGTGGAGCAGAGGCATTTGAAAACACAAATGGAATGGAAGGATGGTCTGGCAGGGCTGGGCCTTGCACCCTGCAGGCAAATCCTCAGAGTTCCTCCAGATGGGCCGGGACACCAGTCTCAACCCCTGCAGCACCAGGGGCTGCTGCCTCCAGAGAAAAGGCAGTTTCTGCTGAAACTGCTGCACTGACTGCCCTGGCCAGAGGCCAGAGAACTTGTGGTCAGGTGGAGAGTCTTCCCAGGTGATGTAAATGTGCTGGAGGTAATTGGACAGCACACAGGGACATGGTCTCACTATTTTGATACTTTCAGGGGTTTTCAATCCAGTTTTCAGGTCTTTGCAAGAGGTTTTTCCTTGTTTTTCAAGGATCTCAAGGGCCCAAACAAGGAAAGGGACTATTTGAGTGTCCCATGAAGAGACAGAGGCACAGCTGGAATCAGGGAAGTGACCCACTTGCAAGCCTCCCTCCCCAGTGCCAGCTCTCCCCAGCACACCTGCCTGTGAAGCACACTGTCACATGTGTCACAGGAGGTGTGGGCACACCCTGCCCACGGCAGGACATGGTCACTGGACTCCAGGTGCATCACCCCCGAGAGCTGCCTGACTCCCAGCTGGGCTGCAGGCACGGCAGAGGCGCTGCTCTAAGGGCCCTCCATTTAACAGGGAAGAGCAGAGTGTGGATCCTGAGCACCAAGCACAGACTGTTTGCACTTCTGCTGGTCCCGGGGAGCTCCGTGCCTTTGGACACGCTGCTCAAAGCGTGGCTGAGGGAGGGCAGGCTGCAGAAAGAGCAGGCAAGGTGTGCTGCATATCACACGCTGGCCAAGTGGCCTCTGTTGGTTTGGCCTGGGGGTACCACAGGAGCAGCCCTGGGTGTCCACTTCCTACCTCCCCCTCTCACCAGGCGTTAGGGACAGTGATTGTCTCCTGGAAGCCAAATACCCACGTCCCAGGTCACTTTGTGGAAGATGTGTTGGCAAGGAGCTGGGCAGGTGTTGGCTAGGGAGCAGAGAAGGCAGCACACACGAGACTGCTGGTGATGTCAAACCTTTGCTCTTAGAGCTTGCAGCAAGCATCATCTCCTGGAATCACGTGAAATGAGTGTGTTTTCTTTGAAAAAGATATTTCCTGGGCCTCTAAAGGTTCAAAATTCAAAGAAGGCAAATAATAGAAACCAAGTATTCTTCACTGTTAACCCTTTTCACCAAGCAAGCTGGCAATACCAGAGTCATGAAGGCCTGGTTTTGTTGGGATGAAAATTAAATTATAGGAGTTGGGTGCTTGACGTAATCTATTTATTTACCAAGAACACACGCTGGGGCCTGTTCCCCTGTTCACTGCAGAACAAACACCAGCAGCCTTGCTCCAAAATCCCACACCTGCCCCTCCATGCCCAAAAAACCTTGGGCTATGTCCTGGCTTCTGTCACCAGGCAGTGTCTCCCAGGCTGAGCTCCACCACTTGCAGCCCGACTCCAGGACTTGATTCTTCAAATCCTGCACCTCCACAGCTTTCAGTCCAAGGTTCCCCCATGGGATGGGCAGCAACCACCAGAATGGTTCTTCTTACAGCTGCCTGTCAAAAGGGGCCTGACTTTTGGAGACTGGATGTGTTTGGAACCTCAGCTGCAGCCATTGCTGGAAGGGAACTGGAGTACACTGAGATGGTTGCCTTGAAAACCTGGTGTCTCTTTAAGATAAATTAATATATGCATAATTCTGCACACATGTGGGGCATTTGAAGGCTGGAGATGGACATCTCTGGTGTCAAAAGCAAGACTGGAATTGCTTGCAGTATTGTGACAGGAATGCACTGATGCAGCTGGATATAGCAAGGAGGTAGGAATGCACTATCTGATGGAGCACAGAAAACTGGAGCAGTGCCTAGAGTCCAAGTATTATTGAGATATTAAATTAGTAGACCTATTCCAGACTTTTTCAGAGGCTGAACAGGCAGATCTGCACCAGAACACTCATTCCTGTAGTCTCAGGGTGATTCAGTGCTCATAACAACTTGTGTCTTGTGGTTTTCATTTGCATTTCCATGCAGAAGTCCACTTAAACATGGCACCAGGGCACCAGGACCCCTGGCAGCTGTGAGCAAAGGTTGTCACTCCCTGCAGAGTGTCACTCCCTGCAGAGCCATCTTAAAGCCTTGTGTCCACTCCCAGCCCCAAGCTGTGAGCCCAGCATGTCACCCTGTGTTTCCTCCCATCTGCCTTCCATGTGCTGGGCACCATTCCCTGTGCTCCAGCTGGAGTCTGGAGATACCTGTAGCAGAGTGCAGAGTAACAGTGTTCAAGATGTTCTTCACTCCTTCCATGCTTTACTGTTTCTGTTTGGGCTATGACTAAGGGTGTTAACCTTGTAAAAGTGCTTTGCAGCAGCATTCGTCCACGGCTGGGGCCTGCACCTCCCACTGGCCCCTGCAGGACTTTGTGCCTTTTCCCTGGTGCCCCACCTCGGCTCCAGGACACCCATCAGATGTGTCCCACGGTGGCACAGCTCAGGTTCCAGGGGTGGGGGTTGGACTGCAAGCAGAGACCAGAGCAAGCTGCAGCTCCCCCAGTTTCTGCTGGCAGTGACAGTCCCTGCCTCTGCCGTCCTCTGGGCACGGCAGTAGAAGCTCTGTCACTGCTCAGGGTCAGGGGGCTTGGAGAGCCTGACTCTACTGCAGAACCCCACCTCCAGCTCAGACTTCTCCTTACAAGCACTGAGAAGTTGCAGAGACACTCCTGGTGAGCAGTGCCAGGTGGGCTCCCACCCCTTCTGCACCGCTCAGGAGGGACAGGGACCTGTTGGAGCGAGTCCCAAGGAGGTCACCAAGTTGATTAGGGACATGGAGCACAACTCCTACAAGGAAAGGCTGAGGGAATTGGGATTGTTCAACTTGGAGGAGAGAAGCTCCAGGGTGACCCAGCTGCAGCCCTCCAGTGCCTGAAAGGAGCTGACAAGGAAGATGGAGAGAGCCTGTTTAAAAGGGCCTGGAGTGACAGGACAAGAAGGAATGGATTCCCACTGACAGAGAGTAGGTTCAGATTGAACATTAGGAAAAAAATCCTTCCCTCTGAGGGTGCTGAGGCCCTGGCACAGGTTGCCCAGACAAGCTGTGGCTGCCCCATCCCTGGAAGTGTTCCAGGTCACTCTGGACAGAGCTCTGAGCAACCTGGTCTAGTTGAAGGTGTCCCTGCCCATGGCAGGCAGGTGGAATAGATGAGGTTTAAGGTCCCTTCCAACCCAAGCCAGTCTGGGATTCTGTGATTCTGCTGGGGCACTGACGGAGCCAGTGGAGATGGAGATGGAGAGGCTGTGGCACACTCCCAGCCCCCTTTCACAAAAACATCCATGAAAAGCAGCTTGATCCAGCCCTGCCAACTGCCAGGAACAGTTTGGGGTTCTCCAAGGACTCTTCAGAACACTGACCTTTGGTTTGTGGCTGTGAGAAACAGCTCAAGATGATGTGTGGGCACAGCTGGCTCACAAGTGGGCACCCGTGTAGCCTGCTAAGGAGACATCAGCCATCATCCATCACTCACCAGAAGAGACTGGGTTCAAACATCACTTTGGGGCTGTGATGGTGGTTCAGATTCACCCCACAGTGGTCAGCAGTTGGGTGGGTCATGGTAGCTGTGTCAGCTCTAAGCACAGTGTAGAAGACTTTGTCTTTCTCTGTGCCTAAGTCTGTTGGAGCAATGAAATGCTTCTGATCCCAAAGCTGAGTCCAAAACATGGGGAAGAAATAACTCAATCACTGGCTTCCCCCAGAAACATTTTGCACAATTGAACTGCATGAGATAAAAACAGCAAACTGGAGTAGGGTGAGAGTGCTGGACCAGCCTAGGGTGATGCTACTTGTCTCATTGTCATCCAGAGTTGCCTCCTTCCACCCTAAAGAGCCACAGGGACCTGAAGCAAGTCAAGCCATGGCTCTAAAGATGATTTATACACGATCAGGCTGCCAGCAACTGTTCCAACCATGATAAGGTGTCTGCCCATATCCCAGGGTGTGTGGCCACATCCTGAGTGGGAAGGCAGACAAACCCCAAAGTATTCCCTGGATTACCCACACAAATGCCTCAGTCTCTGTGTCCAAGGTCAGCTCCACTCAAACAGGGCAGAGGAGTCATCTGGAGCTGAGCATGCAGCCAGAGCCTTGCTGGGCATCCACGCTGCAGGATCCAGCTCCTGTCTGGTGCCCCTTTCTCTGCTGCCTTTGGGCTACAGGTGAACCCCCTCCCAGCCTAGGCTGTACAGAAAGAACCTGCCAGCATCACCGGGTATTATTCTGTGTCCTGGAGAAAGCAAAGGAAAAGGTGGCACAATGCTGCACTGGGGCTACAGAGAACAAGAGGTGCCACTGCAGCCAATGCCTGTCAAAGCACTGAGCAGAGGAGAGTGCAGCAGTGCTGGAAGACAAACGAGAAAAGCATCCTGTGCTGTCCTGTGCTGTCCTGTGCCTGTGTCCAGCCTCCACCTCCTGCACACAGCGAGGCTCTCCAGGGCACAGCACGTGGGATGTCAAACATGTACCAAGGATGTGCCCTCCATACCCGTCCAGAAGCTGCTCCTCTCCTGCACTCAGGCATCAAACACCTGGTACAGATCTGGTGGTCAGCAGAACAAGTCTGGTGGTGTAGCAGGGGCAGGAAGGGTCAGACACCACCCAGATGTCCAAGGATCCAGCAAGCCTGATGTCTGCTCCTCATCTGGTTATCCTCAGTCTCTCATGGTCTGCAAAACTCTGGACTCACTCTGTTATCTCATCAGAAGTTTGCTTTAAAGGAAATTATTTGCTTTCATTAGGGCTTCTATTCCTACTCTCAGTAATCTTGTCTAGCAAGACTGGGATATGGAGTCTGGCCATAACTTGGCTTGAGAGAGAGGACTGCAGATGAAGGACTCAAACTGTGGAGCAGTCCAGCTCCATCGGTTCTCAGGTGCAGCTCCTGGTTCTTCCAGACTACGGACGGTGCCTCAGAATGCAGACACTGCTGCAGCTGCTTCTTGTCTCTGCACAGACACAGTGCAGGACACAGCAGGCACACGGCGTCCACCCGATGAAACTTGGACTGGGCAGGTACTGATTCCCCCAGAACCTCGGCCTTTCCTGGGAAGAACCATGCCTTGAACTTTCCAAAGGAAAGGTGAGGGTGCTCATATCTGGGTCCAGCAAACTGCAAGGATGGAGAGTGACCTCCACTGACATCCACTGAGCCATAATCAACCAGGGAACATGCAGGACCATCGGGTCTGATGGCAATGACAAAGAGATGCTGCTCTGCGAGAGTCTGGATCTTGTTAGCACAAAATACTTCCTTCTTTCCATTTTCTTCTGATGCAGACCAGTGCCTGGCAGTGCAGTGGGGCACCACAGAGGGAACCAGAAGATGCCCACCACAATGATCTACCAGCCCTCAGGGGCTGTTTGCCACTTAGCTGCCTGAAGACTAGGCAGCTTGGCCTCAGGGAAGACAGCTTTAGGGTGCATGGGCAGGGTTTGGACAATGCAGCAGTCTCCTGCCAGGCCAGCAGAATCCCTTCTCTGAAAACCCTGAGGGATCCCCAGTCCTCCCCAGCACATCCCTGACCAGCATCCAGCCTGAATGACACCTGCACCAGCAGGCTGGCAGCCTCTGCAAACCAGACACCCCAGCATCACAGCAGCCTCTTGGAGATCCCTTCCCCACCCAGCTCTCCTTGGCCCTTTCCCTGCTTCATTCTTCTGCATTTTAATGAGTCGGATGTTACACAAACCCACGGATTGTTCTCCCTTTTGTGCTGGGGCAGACAGACAGGCTCCCCAGACAATAGACAGGCTTCACCGGTGGCTGGGAAGGAGAGGTGGGAGATTTACTGCCATGAGGTAATTGGCTGGAGGAATTTGAACGTTCTTTCTTCCGGAACTGCCTCCATTGTCCTGCCCTGCCAGCAAAGCAGAGACAGGGAGGGTCCCGAGCACAGGGTGCTTGCAACAGGCAGGGTTTGCCTTTTGAGCACCAGCTCCACTCACAGATGGCAGCCAGAACCTGAATTCTTGGGCTGGGAAGGTTTTCTGCCCCTGGGTGTAGCTTACTCCACCTGCTTTGACACTTCTTTTGCCAGATTTCTCAACCATGACTGATTGGTGACCCCCCTCTCCCTTATTCAGAGCATAAAAATGTCCCAACCCTATTTCATTTACCTCATCAGTAAAAATTAAACTTCTCCCTGATGCCTTTGATAGTGCATTAGGACATGACAGGCAGCATCACACGCCAGATCACACAAGTGTGTGGGTGCATGGCAAGAAAGTCAGTGCAAGAGGTGAGGTCTTGTGGGCTGTGTGAGGTGAGGAGGGATCTGTTTCCAGCTAGAAAAAAACACTTTTGCAACTTGCAACTGCCCGCGTGGTGCTTTTGAAATCCCTTCCCTTTGTGGTGTGGGTGCAGCAGGCACAGACCAGGAAAGGCTACACCAGCAACACCAACCCTTCTTCATCCTTTCAGGTGCAAAAGGCCCCTTTGTTGGGATCCAAAACTTCAGTCTTCACATTGCCCAGACTCTTGGCTGCTCCAGACAGGTGCTGTCTTTGCTGAATGGCTGGTTTAGCCCAGGCTGGGCTGCAGCTGCACACCTTGGCCAGCTCTGTCACAGCCTCCCCTGACGGCGCTGGCTCACCGAGGTTTCCAGGTTCTGGAGGCTGTGGCCCTGGACACAGGTCACTGCCAAGTGAGCTGGTGAGAACACCAACAGGAAGCTTCAGGGTGATGTGTTAGGGGTCCTTCAGCACAGCTCTGCACAGACATTGTCAACAGGTTAGCAGGTGGAGACAGCCTGGCAGACAACCTGGGCAAAGGGTGGGAGCATCAGGTGGGGACAAGCCCAGCCTTAGACTATGCACCCCAAAAGTCCTGGTGCCTGGGTGGGAAGGCAAATAGATTAAATCCATGTCCAGACTCATGCCATGGCCTCTGATACCCCTTCCAGGTATCAGTGGGAGATGCCCAGTGATATCTCATCTCTGCATGTAACATCAGTCTTGTGGTTTTCCACCCCAGTACCAGCAGGATAGCCAGTGCTGCTTAGTTTTTGTCAAGCTCTAGATGCAGGACTTCAGTGATAATAAAAGAGCTATTTTAAATTTTTATTTAATCCTCTGAATTGTGTTAAATTCTGGTGGTTTTTTCCTTTTCCTGACTCCGTCCCCATATGCAAGCTCAGCCATTGGAATTCAGGCAGGGATTGCCTATGAATCCCCCAGAGCCTGTTCTCCTTCCCTGAGTTAAGGTGATTCCTCCCTTCTCACTCTGTGCAAATTCACCCTCCTACACAAAATAAAGGGAAGGCAGAAACATTTGCAGGAGCAATTTTTTTTTTTGAGTTTTCATTTACTCAGAGTCTCATTATGAAGGCAAACATTTAATTCTGGCCTGGCCACCAGCAGAGGCTTGTCCACCCCCACAGCTCTAGCAGCAAAGCCTTGGCCAACAGAGCCCAAAGCAGAGCTCCAGGTTCCAGAGTGAAGTGGTCAAGCCAGCTGCCCCCAGGCTGTGAGCACAGGGCTGGGGGTGCACCAGCCCCCCCATGCCCTTCCTGCCTGGCCTGCTGAGTGGCCAGCACTGGCTTCAGGAACATTTGTGTCTAGGTTTGTAAAGACAGGTGTCTGATAAGGAAGGCAGGAGCCTCCCTTGAAATGGAAAATGTAAACCCCCTCCCTCCGAATTGTTTTAATTTTGAAATTCAGGGGCTCTCAGGCAAAGATATGGGAATAGGAATAACAGTTCTTTACTAGGCAAATTAACAATGCAAATGCAATGGTACAAAAAAGAAACCCCTGGCAGAGTCAGAACCCCCCTGACACCCTGCTGGGCAGGGGGCTGGCACAGCCCCATCCCATGGGGGCTGCAATCCCCCTGCAGGGGCAGATGTGGCTCTGCTGGAGCAGGGTCCTGGCCAAGGGTGGAGTTTCCTCTGCAGCTCCAGGGGTGCTGTGGATGGGCCTGGGCTCCCTCTGGGAATGCAGGGGAGGAGAAAGCTGCTCCTCTGGGAATGCAGGGGGAAAAGGCTGCTGGGGTGTGCAGGGTCAGATTCTATCCAGGTAGGAATGCTGGGCTCCTCCCCTGGGGGAGCATCTCCCATGGGATGCTGGAATTGGATCAGCCCTGCAGGGAGGCTCCATGGCCATGGACAGCAGAGATTTCCCTGAGGGAGGATTGGCTGGGAAGAGATAAAGAAAGCTGCCCCATCTCTAGCAGATGGCAATAGAATTCCCATCCCCAGCCACATCCTTATAACCTAAGACAATTAACCTTGGCCACAGCCTCTCACAAGCTGACACTGCTGGGCTGATGCAAAACCCATCCTGGACACCCTTCCTAGGACAGCCCCATGGACGTGTTGTCTGTCCTTCTGCCACACTGCTGGGAAAATGTGGCCTCCACTGGCCTTTCAGCTCTCAGTCCTCGTGCCAGCACGGCAGCACGGGGGGCTGGAGAGCAGGGCAGAGGGCTGGGGCAGGGGAGGAGCCCAACTCTTCCTGGACCCTGGGTTTCTGCCAGTCCACCCAGACGTTTGGGTGCAGGATTGAAGAGGCTCTGACCTCTGATCAGTGTGTCGTGCCCCTGACAGCACCCAGAAACAGAAGAGGGCACTTTTGTGTACTGCTTTCCCATCTGACCTCATTAATAGTTGGCCATGCCACAAAGTGGAATGGTTTGAACTACTTTTGGGACAGGTTGAATACAATTGAAAACCAAACTTCTGTTCCATAAAAGTACCTGCCAAGCCCAACTCTAAATATAAATCATCTGCTGTGCCAGACCATCCCAAGGCAGTCCTGCTCCAGAGTGAATTACTGCCTTCCGTTCCTGCTTGAGTGCATCCAATGTATTCAGCTCTCTCATGACATGATTGTTCCTTCTCTGCTTTGTTTTGGCATGGAGAGCAGCACCTCCAAGACAAGCGATGAAAGGCAAGCCCTGGACATTGCCTTGCTGCTCAGCAGCTGTTAGGTTGTGACAGGTTTTCTCCTCTCAAGGCAGCCATTCTGCAGATGTGGTGCTGCTGCTTTTTGCAATTTTCAGGGCCTTACTTGACTGTCTTTGAAAACCCCAGCCTGCACAGGTAGTCCTTGGTCTAAACAACTGCTTCTCACAGTCGTGGCACAAACCAGATGAAAAAAGCAAAGTGCAAACCTTATGGGAGGTTCTGCTGCCCATCATTGCAGTGGGCAGCTCCTCTCAGGGCAAAGCAGGGGATTAGAACCACAGGACCACAGAATTACAGACGGGTTTGGTTTGGGAGGGACCTTAAAGCACATCTGCCAAGGGAGGGGACAGGGTTAGGGTTAGGGCTCCAGCAGACCAGGCTGCTCAGAGCTGCATCTAGCCTGATTGATCCCGTGTCCCTGTGATACACCTCCCTGCTGGTGGAGAGCACAACCTGAATTCAGGGCTCCTGAATCCATGACAAAATGCACAGGCACGGGGTTCCTATTCCCCCACCTCGTCCTGTTTCCCTCAGCCGTTCTGCTCAGAGGAGGGCCTGCTGCCCTGGCTGCTGGGGTTCAAAGCATGCAGAAGACAGGAGACACAACTGGGAGTCGTCTGTGCCAGCTCTGGGCTGGACGCAACCCTCGCTCTTTGTCTGCCCCAAGGTTTGGCCAAGTCTTTGGGGACTGGATGCAGCTTCCCACCCAGGGGCTTAAGTGCTGTCTGGGATAGCCTGTGGTGTCACAGACATCCCTGTGGATACAATGCAGGACCCCCAGCTCCTGTGCCTGGACACAGCTCAGTGTCAAGACCGGGGTTCCCTCAGGGCCTTTCCTGCAGGGGCAATGCCTGGCACCCGCAGGGCCCCAAGCTGGTGACTTGCTTGTGAGCAGCAAAGGGTCCCCCTACAACGCCCAGGGAAACCAGGCTTTTCTCTGAGTAAGCTTCCTAGAGCAAAACTGCTCTTCATCAAATGCAAAAGTTTCCAGGCAACAGAGATGTGGCAGAATTTTTTGAATGAAAACATATCAGAGATGTTTGAGTCTGAAGTGAAGGATTTTGTTTCAATTGGGGTTTCATTTTACTTCTGATTTTTCCAAATTCAGACTCAGGTTAGTTTATGCAGGTGCTGCCTGTCATTAAATATTGCATTGTCATGGCTTGGCTTTTAGTGAATGAAACATTTTGATGTGAGCATGAAGCATTTCAATCAGCCATTCAGACATTTGCAACTAAAAAATTTATCAGATTTGGTCCCCTGTAAGATGTTTCCAAATTGTGCCTACTTCCAAGTAGTGACAGACACAAACTGCACTAAGGTTCAGCAGTGCACCTACTCCAGTTCTCCTGTGCTGCTTTACCTGCCAGCCCCAGGCCTTTGGGATCAGCTTGTCCCCAGGGCAGTGGTGGAGCTGTGGTACTTTGCCATAATATGGTCCAGCTGATATGGTGGCATTTGATCAAAGGTTGGACTCTATGATCTCGGAGGCCCTTACTGACTCTATGATTCTATACATGATTTGGTGTTACCCCCACCGAAATGGGGCTTCCAAGGGGAGGGGCAGCCTGGCCCAGTGGTTTCCCAGTAGTGCCTTGTCCCAGTTCTTCCCCATCTCAGCAGCTTTTGCCCCCACTCCTGCAGCACTTACCCACAGTGACTACAGCCTGTCAGAGCCTTCCTCTGATTTCCTGCCACCAGAGAAGGACAGGAGCAGTTGTGTGCTGCCAGACCTCTCAGTGGGATAGAACCCAGTGTGTTGACCTGCACTTCTGGCCAGTTCCAGGCTACAGAGCTCCTGCCCACCAGCCACGGGCTCGGCCATTGACTTCTCTGCGGTCTGGAGGTCAATGGAGCAGGGCTGGAGACAACGGGCATCAGCTGCAGGGATCCCTGGGCAGTCCTGGCTGCCTCAGAGCTGGCAGTGGAGGGGGGATGTGTGCAGGGAAGAGAATCAGGACAGAGGTGGCTGCTCTTGGCCAGATGTGCAAGGAGCTCTTGCACAAATTAATGGTGGGCACCACAGAAATAGTGCAGGAGGGCTTTCAGCTCTCCAGTAGAGGTGGAACTCCCTACTTCAAGTACTGCCTTTCCTTAGACTTCCAACTGATACTTTTCCAGAATATGTGGGGCCAAATCTGCTCTGTGCAGAGCTCGTGCAGTCAAAGGAAGGAGGTGGGTGACAGTGGCTACAGGAGCCCCCAGTCTGCAGCTGGAAGCATGTCTGTGGCAGGTGTGTGCAACTCACATCTTCTTCCCTTCAGCCTGCTCCTGAAAGGAGATCCAGAGCTCTCAGCAGATTCTCTGACCTGGGCACAGGTAGCAAGGTGGTGGTGTGAAAGCCAGTCCCAGCCAAGTACACACTCAGGAAGCACTTGGGTCACACGAGGTATCCAGCACAGCCAGCCTGTCACTCTCAGATGTTTGCTCATGGAAATGCACCAAGAGGCTCTGGAGCCACAAGAAGACAACTTCCAATAACCTCTGCTTCTGTGTTGCCCTCAACCTGTCTGGACCCACTGGTTGGCCCTGGGCATCAGTGATTTAGGCACCCTGAGCCAGATATAGCACTGAACAATCACCCTGAATAGTCACAGAGAGGTTTACTCTATGTTCATTTGTCTTGTATCTCTGTCCTGCTTCTGTACAGAGAGACTCTATAAAGTTCTTTACCAGCAATTGGTACATAAAAAGTACATCCTCCTACTGCATCCAGCCAGCATCACGCTCTCTGCCACTGCTCACTCATCTCCTGCAAGCAGAGGAGTCCTGCTGTCTGCACATGTACATTGAGCCAGATCCTTACACCCTGCTGTGTCTGCTGTGATCTGTCTGCTTATCAGTGTCTGCTTTTTTGGTACACTTCAACAAGCCTTGCTCTCCAGGCGGATCAGTTCTCTCCCAGGAGTATTTCCATAGAAATACTTTACATTGGTTCCCACCATGTGGGCTCCACGAGTGGTCTGACCATCATGCAGGTGGCACAAGGTGGGCTGCAAATCCCTTTGCTCTGGGCACTGGTGTAAACTGCCCACGGGGGCCGGGGAGCTGTGGGCAGGACGTGGAGCAGGCAGGGCAGGCTGGAGTGGGTAAGCTGCTTCCTGAGCTACTGCAGGGACCAGAACAGCTCCAGTCTGCTGGCAGGAGCCTCTGCCAGGGAGCTTCTGGCTGCCGAGAACAGCCCTGTGGCTTACAGCCATCCTTGGCTGATGCTGACCTGCAGTCCTGGTTCCATCCAGAGCTGGGTTCATTTTTGCTGTATTTGGGAGGGGAAGCATTTCCAACGCTTATTTGGTTCCAAGGACACTTGCATGGGCAATGCTACGGATGCACCAGCTGCACTGGTTTGCTGTGTACTGCTCGTTGTCTTGTTCAAAAGGCTTTGGCTGGGCAGCAAAGAGGAAGATGCTCCTGGGTTCACCTTTCCCTGGAAGCTGTTCCGGGTTACGAGAGTAATTCCTCCCATGGGAGGAATTTTGTCCCCAAAAAGCCTGGCGAGTGGGGACCTGAAACACAGCAGAGACCTGGAGGAGGACAGGGAACAACCCCACACTCTGGACACAAGGGCATGTGAGGTTCTTTTCAGGGATCTGGTGGAGACCATTTAGGTGCCAAAAGTCAGGATGTTGCTGGGCTGTGGTTGCTCCAAAGCACGTGGTGGGAAGGAAGGACGTATACTTGCAATCTCTTTTTTTCTTGCTTTAAAAAGGTGTTCCTTGCTGTCGTTCATGACCCAATATTTATTTTTAGTTCAGAGGTTCCATCAGATTTGATGTGCTCACACTACTGAACGTGTTAAGGTTGACCCAGCTCATCCACTTGCCAACTCTGAATCCTATTAAGTATCCTATTAATGAATAAAAAGAGTTTTAAAGAGGCAGAGAAGTCCTGCTTTGACATTTTCTGGACAGAAAGTATTTTTCTTTTCAAATGACTTCTGGTTTAGAATGTCCTTTCTGGGATGATTTTTTTTAATGTCAACACTGAAGGTGGGGGGGGGGGGAAATAGC
>VZSE01011777.1:98495-221434 GCA_013398275.1 Promerops cafer
AGTGTGTGGGGGGGGGGGGAAATAGCATGGGTTTTATTATTTTGATCAAACCAAACCAATTACTTCCGGACTTCTCTTTCATGGGAATCACCAAAAACATGAACTTGCAGAATGGTAACAGAAAAGAAAAATTGTAATTCTTGCCCCACATTCATCTCAAAGCAGACTGCTGCACTGGCTGCTCTGTCTGGAAGGTGAAAGAGGGGATGGCAGGAGGCTCTGTCAGCCTCCCCCTCAGTTTGGTGTGTGAGATTCCCCATGCCCAGCTCTGTGTGATGGGCACAGAAACCACCACGGCACTCGAACACCTGCGGGCCAGAAGATGTCAGTGCCTGTTGTGCTCCTCAGAGCTGCATCCAGCCAGACAAGCCATCTGCTCCCTGCCTCCTCCCAGCACAAGGGCTTTCCCCTGGGATTGTCATGTTCCTCGGGAGCCAGGAAGCTACAGACAGGAGACAGGGAAAAAATCTCCATGAGTTCAAGGAGTGTTTGGACAACACTCTCAGCACCTGGTGAGATCATTGGGGCTGTCCTGTGCTGGGCCAGGAGTTGAGTCCATCTTTGTGGGCCCCTTCCAACTCAGGATATTTTATGATTCTGTGATTCTATGACACACTATGCAAAATTCACAGTTTTGCCTCTTTGGAAAGAGTGCCCTTATGTTCTGATCCACATCTCATTCCTGCCCCTGGCACAGGGGCTGCTGTTCCTCAGTCCTATCTCCTCCACCTGGCTGCAGCCTGTTCTGCCAAGTGCCCTGACCTTCCACCTGCCCTGGGCTTGCACCCCACACCTTCCTGTCTCCTCTGCCCTTCCCCTGGCAGCCCCTGTGGGCCCTGGGGTGGGACGGGATCTGCTGACAGCCCTGACCTGGCAGAGGGTTTCTAGAAGTGATTTCTTCTGGTTCTCACACCAGCCATTCCCAGGGGCAGAAAAACATCAGTACCCTGCTCAGCCCCCTCCTGCTCAGCCCCCTCCTGCTCAGCCCCCTCCTGCTCCCACGCTGGAGGGCACCTGATAGGGGCACAGCCAGGGCAGCTATGGGATGAGATGCAGGAGCAGTAGCCAGAGTGCCATCAGAGCTTTACTTGCCAACAGTCACTGCTCTCACTGCACACACCCAGCTTCTAAAGGCCTTCTGGTGCAGGAATGGGCTTAATCTCACCCTGGCAAATTGGCCTTGGCTGAGACTTTATTATTGAAATATTGTGGAGATCTGGGATAGGGCCTACACATGGGGTATGATCTAAGATGACTGATCTATTTTCAAACGTGGAGAGGTGGGAGTAGAAACACGTTCTGCTCTTGCCCAATGCAGTGATATGGGATTGAAGCAGTGCTGGTGCCTCCAGATATGGTGTGATGCAAATGAGCTCTTACTGCTTTGATCTCTTTATCTTCCCTTTCTCCTTCTCTTTATGGAGACTACCTTTAGTGGAGTTTTCAACCTGCAGGCTTTTAGGAAGAATTTCAGCTGGTTCTATGGCTCCAGGTACCATTCTATCATGAGCCTCAGCTTTGCCCCAGGCAATTCAGGCATTTTGTGGTGACCTTGGAGATTTCAAGATAAAGAGGAAAAGAGATAGTGAGAACCTTTATGAATCACTCTAGTATAATCTGAAGTATTTCTGAAACCATCATTTATTGCCTTTAGGCTTCTTTTCTGGCAGTGTAACTGTGCATTTTTACTGGATGCTAATGAGAGTGGCCAGAAGAGAGGCACTGACAGTGCTCAGTGCCCAGGGATTTCAGGGTGTTTCATGCCTTACAAGAACAGGCCTAGTGCTGGGCCTTTCCAGGATAAGAATGGGAATTTTGGTCTGGTTTGTTCAGTTCCCCTAGAAATCAGACTGCTGGACTGGGAGGCCTTAATGCTGTAACTGTGCAACTAATTAATCAAAAGGATACCAGCTCATTATCTTCTCCTCACAATCACAAAAATTTCTGCTCACCTGCCTGAGTGTAAGGAAGGAGTTTTTTATGGTCCAGGAAGCCACATGTTCAGCACCAAAAGTGAGAGGAGCTAGGTTGAGCCTGGGCTGGGAAGAGAGCACATTAATATTCTGAACTTCTTGAAATATATGAACATATTCATATAGCAGAGCAATTTAGGGGCTGAGAAGACAGTCACAATCCAGGATTCTTAGCAGCTTCCTGTAGGCTCAAACCAGGATCTCAGTCAGATTTGTCCTTTGGGGTGACTTTGCCTCCTTACAAACAGGGAGCAAGAAGCCCATCTCCCAAAATACTGAAAGTCTTGTGCACTGACTCGGGCCGTGTCTGTCACCATTTCCAGCTGTAGCCACACACACTGGATTTTGCTGAGGTACCAGGGAAGCCAGAAGCCCACAAGGGTACCCCACTGAGGGCTCCATGAAGGGCCAGGAACAACAACCTGAGCTTGCAGAAACCTTGCAGAACAAAATTCTTGAAGGCAGCTGCAAGAGCAGGAGGACAGAGGCTTCTTGGTCTGCTGAGTGCCAGAGGGACCCATGGAGAGCACCTCAGGGGACTGAAGCTGAGGACCAGCCTTTCTGCCCCTTTGGAGTAGACAGAGGTGGTTGGGGAATGACTTCTCCCAGCCACAGGTAGGAGTTGCTCTTTCTGTAGGACATCTGTCCTGTCATGCCTCTCAGGAGAGCATCTCTCTGCCAGCTGTGCAATTTCCCACAGCCAGATGCACATCTGGCTCTGAGGTCTCTCTGCTTGGCCTCAGCTAAACCCTGCAGTTTCCCCTTCACACCCTCCTGGCTGAGCAGCCCTGGTCCTGTTGTGTTGCTCCAGGGGGGCTTCAGCCTCTGTTACTTTAGGTCTGTTGGCTTCTGCTGGCATTAATTCCCCTTGCAGGGCATCTCTGGGGAAGCACTTTGCTTTGTGCCAGGGCAGACACACATCAGGAGCTTTGGGGCTCTTGGGCAGGGCTCATCTTCCCCCAGTTTTGTGGGCAGCTTTTAGATGCCTTGAGTTTGTGAGAGAGGCATCAATCCTGCTGGCCCTAGAGGAACATCCAGGGGATGTTGCTTGGGCCTGTCTCGGGCAAGGGTTGCAGGATGTCCTTCGTGCAGCCCCCATAGCAGCATAAAATCCTGCCCTTTTGGCCCAGAGCGTGCACGTCCACAAAGCCCTGCAGGTGCCTTCTCTGCCTTCTCCCAGCGGGTGACATCCCTCCCCACTTCTCCCACGGGACATGCACGGCTCGGAGCACAGCACTGCAGCCTGCCCCAGCAGGGATGCCAAGGATAAACCCCTTTGATCTGTAAAGCTCATGTCATCCCTGAGCTAAAGCTCTGTGGTCACCATGTCACGGCGCGGGGAAGAGCGTGGCAGGCAGTCCCACCAGGGAGCCCAGAACTCTGTGTGTGTCACCCCATTTTTGGTAAGGAAGATCAGCTAATCAGTGAATAATCAAAGGTTGTTCATGAAAGAAGGTGACATCAAAGCAAATAATTTAAGGAACCCCTCGAGGGCCAGAGGAGTTGTAAGGTCTGAGGCTGAATCACATGAGCTCAGTTTCCATGAACTGTGTCTCAGTTTTCCTGCAGGTACAAGTTAGAAATGCTTACGATAAATGTTTAGAATTAGTTGGGGAAGGGGGGAAGTTAAATCACACTAATTATAGCCATGATGGCTTTGGTGCAGTGCCATTTGAAAGCATAAGTATTTTCTACACCTAATTCAAGAGACATTAAAAGGCATTGCTTCTTGGCTAAGCAGGGTGATACGAGAGCAGAGTTTCAGTTTTGGGAGTAGTAGAGTAGTTCACTCTACTGGCAGCATTCCAGACCATGAAGAATGATTTGACAGCAAAAGAATTCCTGCTTTTATTTGATATTTTATAGAGAGGACAAACAGGCCAGTCACTGGGGAAGGAGGAACAGGGGAGCTCTGGGACAGGAGAGGGATGGCTTGTCCCAGAGCACCACTGCTGAGTGGTATCATGAGGTCCAAGGCAAGAATCTGGACAGTTCCTCTGCAGGTCCTACACTACAAGCCTGGGTGAAGCTGCAGCACCCCATTTCTTCTCCTACTTTTCTAATTTCTTTTAGAGGTTAAGGGACTTTGGGATTTGAATCATATTCTTTGTGCAGTTCTGTACTGCCTGCTCGGGTACAGACCTCACCTTTGGAATGGTTTCTCCAGTGCAAATGACAAGAGCCATGCACAGACATGAGTGACCCAGCACTTGTTTGGCTTCCCTGGATGCTCAGTCACTCAGAAGAGAGCCCTAACTTGGAAAGTCAAAGCCACTGACACAGCTGGCAAAGGTCAGAGGAACCCCAACCCATTTAGTCCATGGATCCCTGTTTCTTCTGCTAGATGCTGCAGAAAAGATAATCCCACAAGGTTCAAATACCATGGGTTCCTTTTAAATTAACTAAATGTGGCTGACTGAAGTAACCACCCCCAAACACTTGAAGAGATAAACAGCTTCTCTGATTGCTCTGACAGGAAGCATTTCCACCCTTGCATGTGTTGGGGATGTACATAACATAAGAAACCTTACTAAGAGGAAAAGCACGAGCTTGGGAAAACACAGCAACAAGTCAACAACATCTTTAAATGAGTAATAAGTCAAATATTTACTCCCACAACACTTCAGGCAAGAATCTTGTGCCTCAGCTTTCACACAAGCATGGACAGCCTGTGGAGAAACATCTCGTACTTTTGTGGCTAGAAAAATCACCAGGTCCAGGGCTGTGCTTGGGAAGTTTATTTCCAGCCCTTGGAGGAATTTGTTCTTCCTTCACACCACTTGTCCTTGCACATTCCCTGCTGTCCTCACGCCACGGCCAGGCCAGGAGTTCCACCACGCCAAGTCGGGTGTGATGTCCCCTGCTCTGCAGGAGCTGGTGGGGGGTCCCTGCAGGATGTCACACTGGAGAGTTAATGGCAAAACTGAGTCCCTGGAACCTTTGCCTTGCTGTTCCTTAGCTGGCAAACCACTGCCAGGATTTGCACTTTCGGGGTGCCCCTTTCAGGGCTGTCAGTGTAGATGTATTACACTTGAGTCCTGCAGGACTGCAAACCACCAGAGTGTTCAAACAGCCAAAACATCAGTGACTTTTAAACAAAATTACTCAAAATATTTTTCTATGTAACAACCTTGAAAATACAGGCACTGCCCAAAGAGATGGTGGGAGAGAGCCCTTTGTCTCAGACTTGCCTGTGGCCAGGAGCCCCAGGGCTGCAGGAGGGTGGGTGGGAGGAAAGGGGGGCTTTTAAAGAAAAGCCACAAGCTGTGGAGCTGTGAGGCTGCCAGAGTAATGGGATAATGGTGTCTCTCCTCTGCCTTTTGGAAGACTTTTTCAGAAACCAGCATACTTTGTTCCTTTTAGGTATGGATCAGGGCAGGAGGAAAGAAGTGTCCAAGGCCAGGTTGGACGAGGCTTGGAGAAGCCAGGGATAGTGGAAGGTGTCCCAGCCGTGGCAGGGGGTGGAACAAGTTGGGCTTTAAGGTCCCTTTCTGCCCCCAAACCATTCTGTGATTCTGTCATTCTAAAAGATGTTTGACCTCCCATATCCTCAGCCCCCTACAGCCCTGCTGCTGTCTGGGACTGCTGCTGGGCTCTGCACATCCCTGCAGCCACCACCCAGACAGGTGTCCAGCTGTCCCCACCATGCCTGGGAGCACCTGGGCACACCCAGGGCAGCTCCATGAGGCTTGGAAAGTGGCTCCTGCAGCAAGCAAGGGGTATTCTCCACACTGCCAGCAGAAGGCAACTTAAGGAATATGCCTCACAGTTTCAAGGAGATCTTGGATGTTTCAGATCTGTGTTTTCCTCCACAGTCTTTCATTTTACATTATTTTTCATTATTTTCACATTGTTCCACAACATGTCAAAACATCAGACAGATTCATTACAACACAAACAGGAGACACTTTGATGTAGGAAAAAAAGATGTTTTAATGGGTGCTAAGTAGCAACTGCCCTTGGGGGTTTAAAAATAAAAATAGAAGCAGCACAAAATAATATTTTAACCCTTGTATCCCAGGATCACCAAAATATAGAATGCAGCATTGCACACAAAACAGTGCAGGCAATAATTTTCTTTTTGCACTCATTCTGAAAACAGCATTTTGAATTCTCATAGATTTTTGGCGAATTTTCTACTAGTTCTTTAGAGAAGAGAAAGTTATAAAGAAAAAAGTAAACTTCTCCAGGAGTATTTTCAAAAGCGCTCATGAAAATGTGTGGTTTTGTCACAGGACACCTCTCCAGGGAATATACAAAGACAGTTTCCAGCCTTCCTGATGTGCCACCTGCCTCCACCAATGCCAAACAGAGCTGGTTAGAACACGGTGGTTTGGGTTTTTTGGTGGGAAGTGGTCAAATGTAGAGGCCTATGCCCCCCAGGTGTTCTGCTCTTTACCAGCAAAACTCAGGCGTTTTTTACTGAGGAATACAAAGGCATTGCAGTAAATTTTTCAGCGAACTCATTTTTCAGTGAAGCAATTTCCTATGCAGAGCCCAAAGCCAGCTGAGATGCTCCAGATCATTTGATATGTGACCTGTGGGACCTCAGGTGCTCTGAGCAGCTGGAACAGCCCAGAGAGGTCCCTCTTGTATTGCTGGGTTCTCCTGAGGCTCTTTTCTCCTTCACGCTTCTGTCCTTGTCCCTGGCACAAGCCTCCTTCCAGTGCCAAGGCATTCCCAGTGATGCTGGGAGGATCCTTAGGCTCACAAGCCTGTGAGCTTTACAGAAGGAAAGAATAAATTGCCTTTATTTTGTTGCTGTTTCTCATTTTCCCATCACACCCCTCAGCCTCTGCTATTTAGTCCAAGCTCCCAGGAGCTCGGCTGTGCCCTGTCTGTGCCCAGTGACAAAGAGCATCCCCTCTGCCTCACACAAGGCTCTGCAGCAGCCCAGGTGACACTGCCCAGGATTGCTTTGCTCACTGGGGGTATGCCCCATCTATTCCCGTTGGTTTTAACCACACCAGCTTTTAATTCAGCCTCATCTTACCTCTTAGCTTTAAAGGTCAATGCTCCCTTGCTCAGCTGGACACAGCCTGGTCTAGGCTGGTGTAAGCAGCATGGGCTTCTTCATATGCAGCTGCTCATGAGGGCAGGGCTGCAGCCACCAGGTGTCAGACCCCAAGAACAGCCTTGGAGCCCAGAAACATCCTTGTTTTTTCTAAATACCAGCTTGTGTATTGACTCACTCAGGACAGACCCAGCCACTCTCATGCCCTGAGATGAGGAGAGCTGCACAGGCAGCTCGTGGCACTCTGTAACGGGCAGAGGGCTTCAGACTCAGCACCACCCCGGGCCCTTTGGGTACCAGCACAGCCCCTCCAGAGGCTCTACTGGAGCCCAAGCAGCAGAGATGAGCCTTTAGCTGGAGATGGCAGAGTGAGACAAGCACAATCAGCCAGGTTCCTCCCACCTCCTGACCTCAGTTTGTCACCCGCAGAGCCAGCCCCTGCCCCTCAGTCCTGGTGTGGTTCTCTAGTTTGTACAGTGGAAAGAAAGCCAGTCTGGTGGGATGTACCCCCTCTCTCATGGGCTGCTGTCTCCTCAAAAGCAGATGTCTGTCCACACAGTGGAGAAGCTCCCTGTGGGGGCTGGCTTGACCATGGTGACAGAGAGGTGCTCTTGGGCCCAAGGACATACTGTCCTATTCCAGTGTCACGGGGCCTCCTGTTCACTCTCCAAAAGTTGTGAGACAGCAATGCTGCTTATGCTGCTGGGAAATGTCCTAACTTGCTCCATAACTTGGAGAAGCCAGGCAGATCACCCTGAAGGAGCCAGCTCTCTCTGGCTACTCCTCTCCATCCCTCTGCAGGCAGAGCCTGGGCTGCGATCAGACGTTAATGCTGAAATGCTGTTTGCAGAGGCTTCTCACCCTCCCACTTAGCAGAGAGGGGACACAGAGCCTGGCACTGAGCTTTATTCCATGCAAACCACTGTGTGACTGATCAGGAACCTCTGTCTTTCCTTCCTGCCAGAGACCTGAGCATGAACAACATCAGCCAGCTGCAGCCGGGCGCGCTCCGACACCTGCGCTTCCTGGAGGAGCTGTGAGTAGGGGCGGCCGCGCGGGCAGGGGGGCCGGGGTGCTGGGCAGGGACACTTCAGAGGGTCCTGTAGCACTGGCCACAGCCTCCAGGGCTGTTGCTGCAGCTGCAGGCTGAGATGGAAGCAGACTGCGTGCTGGGACAGGGTTTATGTGCTGCTCCAGCTCAGGGGGTTCACTGAGGTCGTCGCCTTCAGGCTCAGGTGATGCATGTGCCAAAAGCCAAAATAAAAGAGGACCTAATCTCCCATTCAATAATCAACACCGTACCCTGGAGCAGAGCCAGCAAACAGAGAGCTTCATTCACTCTTCAGCAGACAGGGTCCCCCTCACAGCCTCCTGCAGCCCACAGACACATTAACCCCTGGGCGCTTTGCAGCTCGGATGGAGCCCACCCTGGAAAACTGAAAGTTTTCCCCAGAGGCTGAGGTGTCCCACCAGCACCAGTGTGAACTGAGGTCTGAGCAGACACACTCAGACACAGCAGCAATCTCAGTCCTGGGGATCAGCATGCGGCTGTGTGTCAGTGAAGGAGTGGCCCCACTTCTGAAAGTGTGAAAATTAACCAGCAGCACAAGAAACCACTGGAATCCTTTGTGAGCCCCAAAAATGGGAGCCCAGGGGGCAGAATGTTGAGGTTGACCATTTCTGCATGAGTAAATTGCACCTGTATGGTCTTACTCCACTTGACCATGAGAAATACCTCCAGGTGTTATTCTCATGCTGTTGGTACTTTCAACACAACAGCTTCTGTTGGAAAACACAATTTCTTCAAAACACTGTTATTGCATTTGTGAAATACTAATATTAATGCTGCATTTGATGTGTGTTGTAAACTTACTGTGTATATAACAGTTACTGCAACATAATCTGCCTAAATGAAACACTTTCACTTCCCTGAATCAGATCTTGCCACCGCCACAAGGCACAACACTGGCATTTCATAAATGGTATTTTCCAAAATGTCAGAATTACAGACATCACCCTAACACCCTGTGAGGGTGGGCAGGCCCTGGCACAGGGTGCCCAGAGCAGCTGTGGCTGCCCCTGGATCCCTGGCAGTGCCCAAGGCCAGGCTGGACACTGGGGCTGGGAGCAGCTTGGGACACTGGAAGGTGTCCCTGCCATGGCAGGGGGTAGAACGAGATGAGCTTTAAGGTCCCTCCAAATCCAAACCATTGCAGGATTCTGTGATTTCATATTATAGGTTTTTTACTTCAAATGGTTTTGTAACTGATCATCATCTGTCTGTATTTTAAATTCATCAGAGTTGTAAGGACCCCAGCCACCCAGGCCCCCTCCCCAGCAGGCATTTACAGGCTGACAAGGAGGCATTTTTGATCCCGTTTTGGCTTTGGAGCCAGAGCTGCCCACAGAAGGTGGGTTCTTCACCACTTTGCACCCACCTTGCAGCCTTTCTCTTTTCATTTTATCAACATCCATGTCGAAGTGTGGGCACCCAGCACCTTCACTGGGGGTACTGAGGCTTTTCACACGCACAGGCCAGACTGCTGTGTACAATTAGCAGTTGTCTTGCTGCAAGCAACTGTGTCCTGATTACATCATGTACAAACAGAGCAGTCTCAACCAGCAACGAATAAATATTCATAGATTCCAAAAGAGCCAGCTTCCCACAGCCAAAAATAATTATGAATGAAACAGGCGAAGGGAAAAAATTTAAAGAGGAAAGTCTGAAAAAATAATTGAAAGTTTTTGGATAACATTTTACTAGAGGTTCAGTGTGTCAAAAGTCCCTCTTTGGAAAGGACTAACATCACAGTTGGGGGAAGAAATGCAAACTGCATCATCATACACCTATGCATAGCAAAGTGCCTGCTTGAATTTGATAGCAGCAAGACAGTAATCCTATTTATGGAAATCAAGTCATTTATATGAAATCAAGCAAGGAAGAATTTTATGTATTATGGCAAATTAAAAGTGATTCTTTCAACTACAACAGCTAGACAGGGACAGTTTGTACAGCATTCATAGGGCTGTCATTGACCAATAATGCAACTTGCCTGGCATTTCCCCTGCTCTTCTCATTTATATCTTCACCAAATTTTCATCCCACAACATTACATCAGGGCCATGACATTCAGGCTGGGATCACCCTCTGTGCCAAGACACGCATGAGAATCAAGCAAACAAATCCTGCTTGTTTGGACATCCTCAAGGAGAGTTTGTTCAAGTTTCACAGCTCAGATCTCTGCTGATTTCATCTACCTGGGACACATTCCCAGTGTCTGCCAGGGTGACACGTAGCACACGGGACCAAGCCCTTTGTCTTCACCCCCATGGCAGAACTGCCCGTGCTGGGACATGCCAAGTGAGTGAAGAGCAGAAACCCCTGCTGAGCAGTGAGGGACAGTCCAGGTATCCCAAATCCAGGCATCCCAGTGTCAGTGTCTCCTGGGGAGGAGGAAGAGCTGCCTGCCTGCCCTCCTGCCTGTCCCCCTCCAGGCAGGGAAGTGCTGACAATGCAGAGGACTCTGCTTGCAGCTCATCCTTGCTGCAAGTGCCTGTCTTCAGTTAGATGGAAAGCCTTCAGCAGGTTTCTCATCCCCAGGGATTTTGGGTGGCATTGTGGCCCCAGTCTGCCTCCTACACAGAGGCACAAAGTGACAGAACAGTCTGAGTTGGAAGGGACCCGCAGAGATCATCAAGTCCAACTCCCAGCCCTGTACAGCACCATCCTCAAGAGTCACACCTTGGTCCCAAGCACGTTGTCCAAATGCTTTTTGAACTCTGTCAGCTTGGGGCTATGACCAATTCCCTCCCCTGACACAATATCAGGGCAATCCCTTGGGTCCTGTCACAGAGGGATCAGCTCCTGCCACTCGTCTTCCTCTCTGGGGGCTGAACAGAACAAGTGCCCTCAGCTGCTCCTCACACGGCTTCCCCTCAAGGCCCTTCACCATCTTCACTGCCCTCCTTTGGATGCTCTCTAATAGTTTAATATCTACAATCTTATGTTCCCTATTACCTGCTGGATAAACCAGGAAAGTAACAGGCTGGAGCAACCGAATACAAAATTTACAAAATTCAGTTTAAGGTGACCCAAGACTGATGTTCTGAGGCTTTGGTCAACCCCAAAAATTTCTTTTAGCCTGAGAGAGAAAAAATAGTTTCATCTTAAGGTTACTTCTTAACATTTACTCTTTTACTTTGGGTAAAGCCCTAAAAGAAAATGGTATTTCAAATGATATTTGCTTTATTGCCAAAGATACTGTAGGTGCTTGAACCTTATGAAAAAAAATTAGAGGTTCCACAGCAAAAAATTTGCCAATTTCAACCCAGATTTTCAAATCTCCTTTTCAGGATTCTATTAAATGATCTAATGTTCAAAAACATCCCAGGAACTCTTGACATCCCTTGTCCTTGACCTATAACCCTTATCTTCTTCAACAGTCAGAGAAAGCCCAGGTTCCTCTGGCTCTTCCTCATGGTTCTCCCCTTCTGCTCTCGCCCATGATTCTCTGACTCTATCTTCTTTCTCATTAGATTTAGCCCCAGTAGCCCAGGGTCCCATGGAGGAGAGCCTTTCACACCTTTCACGATTCCTCCTCTTTCTGTTCCTCTATTTTAGCATCACCCCAGGCTCCTCATGAAAGTGAAGTTTCACAGAAGTCAGAGATCAGCTAGACTCTGGCTGAGCTTGGGCACGGAGCTGGGATTCAGCCGAGGAAAAGGAATAAAGGGAAAGGGGAAGACAGCTGCAAAAGCGGGTGGATGAAGCACGTGTGTCCCATGGGCAAGGACAAATGTGCCTGGTTCCACTGCTGTGGAGCCCTGCAAATCCAGGTTGCTGGGCCCACTTGAGGCCTGAGTACATTAGTCCTCTGCACACACCCACACTGGGTGGAGGCCTGTGAGGAAAAAACGAGAGCAAGGTGGCACGAGAGGGTCCTGAAGACAATCACCCAAGCCACCCATGACACCCAGCCAGGCTGTGTCCCACAGGGCATTTCTGCACTGCCTTGTCACCACTCTGGACACCAAGCGTGTCCCCATGGCATCAGAGGGGATGCTGTGGTTAGGGCACAGGTGAGGGCACAGGGACTTTGTCCAGCCACTCCCTCTGAGGTCTGGGTAAAGTTCTTTTCACTGCCAGTGCCGCATCTGTCCAGCAATGAGAGCAGGCCCTCAGGCGTGCCCTGCTAGCCATTTGTTTTTACTGACAGCTGCTCAGGAAGGTGAGTGCAATTAGTTCTCATGCTCAGGGGATGCCCAGGGACCAGATTCTCCAGACCCAGCTGCCTTCAAAGAGGCAATGGGAGAGGGGCCCTCAGTGGCCATGCTCCCCTCTGGCCCCCCGCCTCCTCCTCCAGAGACAGGAGAGGCTGCATGAGCAGGCATGGTCCCAGCCCAGGCACTCACCAGACTTTGCCTCCACAGAAAACCTGCACAGATAGACGTGTTCAGAGCTGGGCCTCACACAGGCAGGGAGCAGCCCAGAGTTTAGTATGTCTCCTCTTTGTTTCTTTCCTTTTTTCCTTCTTCCTTTCTTTCTTTTTGGCAGCAGGAAGATTGTTTAAAGTTGCTAATAAATTCCAGTTAATGAAGCCTGAAAAGCCAGAGATGGGAGCCAAGAGAAACAAGAGCAATCAGTACAGAAGGAATAGAAAGAGATCTTGAAAGCCGGCCTGGGAATAATAACATGTTGAAATGTGTTCGCCGGCAAGGGCTTTGTTACCACGCTTTGAATCCAAGCACGAGCGCTCGGTGCCAAGAAGAGAAACTGCAGCCAAAGGCAGGTGTTCATTGCCATTCACCTCTTGCTTCGGGGCACAGCGGCAAGATCAGACCCCTTCCCAGCCACTGGCTCTTTCACCTGCCTCTTCTCGGCCCGAGGGCAGAGGGACTCACCATCACAGGGAGTGCCGTGGAGGCAGCGCAGCAGGCTCAGCCCCACGCGCTCAGGACCCGCTGTCGCCTTCTCTGCCAGGCCGGGGGACCAACAAACAGCACCAAAGCAAAATGAAATAAAATGCAGGCATGCGTGCTGGGAATGTGAATTCAGCAGCCCTCTTCTTCTCCCTTGCACCTGTGAGGGAACCCCCTTCTCACTCCTCTTCCCATGTGGGTCCAGAGACCAATGGGGCCATCACAGCTTATGGGGCAACAGCGCTGTTCTTGGCTGCCCTTGCCTGCTGTCAGAGCACCCCCACCCCCCATCAGCTTCCAGGCATCTGGAACATCCACCCTGGGGGGTTGTCCAGCACAGGGTCTCACTCCAAAGCAATGTCACTCTTGCAGGAGGCAGCACTGCAGTGATGCTGGCAGTGGGGCGTGACTCCTTCAGGAGTGACAGCTCTCCCATGGAAGGGAGGAAGAGCGATTTCTGGCATTTCTGGGCAATGCTCATGTGTGCAGGCACTGTGGTGAGAAGCTGTTTCTCGAGCAGGGCAGTAGCGTGTCTGAAGTAGGGGGCTCCTGAGACAGCAGCTTTGGTGGGTTTCCATGACACATCAGGCTGGAGAGATCTCTAATGGAGACATAAATACTTGTAGGGCCATGACCTTGCTTTGCCATGCTGAGATTTGGAGGCAGAATCACTGCTCCCTTGGTAGTCACCTTGCCTGGCACAGCCCTCCGTTTCCAGGTGGCTGTAGCTAAAGAGCTGCAGCTCTGAATTCTTGGCCTCTGTGGTTGCCCCAGGATTCTGCACAGCTCCTGTGCAGGGAAGGCACCAGGGTGCAACTCGCTGGCAAAGAGGAGACCAGCTCTGCTTCATCCAGGGCTTTCTGTCCCCCTGGCTGGCACCAGTCCTTGGACGAGGATGGTGCTGCTCATCAATTCAGTGGGTGAGCAAAAGCACAGAGAGAGTCAAAGGATAATTCCTCTGATGAAGCCTTCCAAAGGTCATCCCTGGGCATGGTGTGAGGACTGTCCTTAGCACTGGCTAAGGTGCAGGTGAGGACAAGAGAGGAGGGCTTCTAAGGGGTTGTCTATCATGAACATCGACCAATGAGGCCCAGATATTGCAGCTGCCCAAATCAAATTCCAAGTGGCTTGAAAATTTAGAGATTTCCATTCTGTTTCTACTCCATTTAGACCAGGGAGAGTGTTCAGCAACTGAAACTTGCTAGTTGGGATAGCTGGCCCCAGTTTTCCTGAAAACTGCTTTCCATATGACTAACTCTGTTCTGGGGTACCCCAAGTGGGGCACCAAAAGTAGAGTCAAAACTGAAAACTGCTCTGAAGGCTTGGAGGGAACAAACTGAAAACCTTTGCAGTTTATAATATAAAGAGATGGAGTGAAGGTGTTCAGTGTCCTGTTCATTAAGGAGCTGTGTCTTACTAATATTCCTTGGCAAATGAATCCAAACTGGCTTGCATATGAACATTCGTGTGGGTTGAAAACTGGCTTGAGGACCATAAACAAAAGAACAAATGCGATCAATCTATCGAGTTGGAACAGGCATTCGAGGGGGGTACAGCGAGCAGATCTAGAAACAGGCACAGTCTTCTCCTCAGGGATGGAGTGAGACAGCAAAGACCACATTAGAGGCATCTTCAGGAGATACCACACTAGGACCAGCTGCAGATTCCTGTGTGAGGAAGAAGAGTCGAGGCCTGGCCCTTTTCTCAAATGCACCATGTTTTCACTTGTTGACTTAATTGGCTTCATTCCTGCTTTGCACCAGCACAAGAACAAACTCAGGCATGACACGGGGCCTGTGGTCCCCGTGTGCCCAGGGGAAGGCTCAGGCTTGGCATGATGACACAGTTTAGGCAAGAGCATGGAGTGTCTGGGCACACTGCCTTGAGAGTGTGAGTGCTTGAGAAACCAACCCAAGCAGGAGATCAAAGGGGCGGCCGACACGCTCAATGAAACTTTGGCAAGGGGAGAATTTCACCGGGATATGGACACACATGTTTGTCCTGTCCTGCCAATGGGCAATGTTCCTGCCTCCTAATGTGAGTGATAAGAGCATCACCGAGCTGCCTGAGCACCTGACATGAGCGATCTTGCCCAGCACAGCCTTCGGGCGTGCCATGGAAGTTGTAGCATGACCAAGAAGCCCAAGATACAGGAGGGCTGAGCCTGTGGTAACTGAACAGCAGCAACCATACGGTGGTAAACCATGAGTTTGTTCCAACTTGGAGTGTATTGGGAATGCAGATCAAAGCCTGGAGGAATGTTCCCAGAAATCATGGGAGTGGTGCAAGGGGGGGGGCAGAATCTAAAATCCACCATGAGCTTTCTGAGGCAAGCCAGCCATACCCAGCTGTCACCCTCCCCTTCCACCTGCCCCTTCTCTCCTTCTTCTATCAGTCACTTTAAATCCAGAGCTTTTTCTTTCTCCCAGCCTATGTCACAGTGTAAACTTCAGGAGAGCAGGACGTACCACTGAATCAAGTCTATCCTAAAAAGAGCCCTGAGCAGGCCTAGAGCTGAGCTTATGTGGACCAGAAATTCAGCCCTGCAAGAACAGCTCCTGTTCCCTGTGCTTAGGGCAAAGGCAGTGCCTTCCTGTCCTTCTTGGTGGGGTTATTCGCTCAAGTCTCTCCACAGAAGGAGTAAATTAAGAGCTGTCTCAGGGGATGTCACACTGGCAGCATCACTTCAAATGTTATTGTTCCATTTTAAATGGAACGGAAGGAGCCATTGCACTGCATTTCCTGTGGGATCTGAATTCTGCAGATACATTCAATGGGTGCCTGTCTGCCAAGCAGGGGAATTTCTGGAGAGCTGGAGTTAGAGGGACAGAGGGAACCAAGCACTTGGATGACTGCCAAGTGACCACGGATGGAGGAAGGGTCACACACAGGAAGACTTTTATGTCTTGGGTCTCTTACATGAACTGGCGCAGGAGTTAACGGCATGAAAGCAAAGGATGGTCAGGAAGATGCTCCAAGAACTGGGGCCCCTCTGCTCTGGAGCCAAGCTGGGAGAGCAGGGGGTGTTAACCTGGAGAAGAGACAGCTCCAGGGAGACCTCAGAGCCCCTTCCAGTGCCTAAAGGGGCTCCAAGTCCCAAGGGGTGGGACTTTGGACAAGGGATGGAGGGACAGGACAAGGGGGGATGGCTTCCCTCGGACAGAGGGCAGGGTGAGATGGGATATTGGGAAAGAATTGCTCCCTGTGAGGGTGGGGAGACTCTGGCACAGGGTGCCCAGAGCAGCTGTGGATTCCCCATGCCTGGAAGTGTCCCAAGGCCAGGCTGGATGGGGCTTGGGTCTGGTGGAAGGTGTCCCTGCCCATGGCAGGGAGTGGAACGAGATGAGATTTAAGGTCCCTTCCAACTTAAACTGTTCTGTGGTTCTGTGACGTGTTTCCAGTGGTCACCCTTCCTGCTGGACAGGACACCCCAAGAGGCTCACACATTCCTGGTCTGCTCTCGGACAGGTGGGACCTGTCCTTTGCCTTCAACACCTGGCTACCACTCCCAGCATCGTGCAGCACCTGTCCTGGGAGGTCTAGCAAACCTCCAAACCCCACACCTCCAGACCTTGTGTGCATGTCCCAGCCACGCACCCCTCTAGGAAAACTCAGCCTGTGTGCACAAACACAGACATGTCCCACCTCCCAGGCCCTGCACAGAAGTGAGCAGAGCCCATCTTGGACCCCAATGACACTGTCAATTGCCTTGGCAGGTGAGTTCAGAGAAGTGGTTGTGGTTGGTGCCTCCCTTTGTGCCTGCTCCTGGCTTGGCAAGGACCTCTAACCTTGGGGAGAGGAGCGGGGCTGCCTCAGTGGCAGGGAGGAGGTAAAGGTATGGAGAGAAGTGCCAGAGAGCAGAGGGGAGCCAGGGACAAGGCCCAGGGGCAACACGGCCAAGGACAGAAACATGTACAGCAACAGTGAGGCATGGGGCCTCATCTGGGGCTGTGGGATGCTTTGGACCTCTAAATTCACCTGAGACAGGACCCAGTGAAACCAGGGCACCTACCACAGAGTTATTTTCCCACTTATGTGCTACCCACGGTGCTGAGATGCCACAAGCTGGCTCTGCATGTGTCCCACCAGCATCCGGGGCTCCTCACCCCCCTTCTGAGGCCAGCAGCCCCAGCTTGGGCTCCATTTAAGCTTCACATTCCTCTCCTGCTTATCCTGGAGGTCCCAGATCCATTTAGGGACCTGGCAAACACTCAAACACACCCAGGAAAGTGAGCAGAGAGGCACGGGGCTGCCAGGAAAGGAGCCAAGAGGCACATTCAGCTCCGAGTAGGGGTGAGCTGCCGGCAGTGGAGGCTGGGGCAGCCCAGGGATCCGGGGAGCTGAGGACAGACAGAACCAGGCAGGACGGATGCAGGCAGCAGGCTGAGGATGCCGTGCAGGAACACCTCCCCTCCAGGCAAGCTTTCCAGCCTCCCAGACAACACTCCCTCGCATGTGGAAATCAGCAATCAAAAGGAGCAATTACCCCAAATCACAGCCCCCAAGTGACAAATAGCCCAGCCTGCCAGGCAGATCATGTGCTGCCAGAGGCAGGTTACAACCTGCTCACACACATTAAAGAGACGACCCTGTGCTGTTTATGCTGTCAGAGGCCTAATTATGGGAGCGATTTTCTCCGGATCCCCGAGAGGGAGAGCGCCGGGCACCCACACTCGCCTGCTCTGCCACAGCTGAGCGTGGCCGCCTGCAGCACCTTGGTCCCCTCGCTGACCTCGCAGCCCTGGCTCCCATGCACTCTGCTTCCAGCCAGGATTGCACTGCTCAGCCTCCACACCTGTCTCCTGCCCTGACAAAATGCCTAAAAAGAAACAAGCTTTGTCAAAGCTTAATGAATTCCTTTGCCAGCATCTATGCCCAACCTCTTGGGCCGTGCTTGGACTTTCTGTGGGAGTGAAGATGAGCCTGGTCACAAATTATGGTCACTGTCTCTGTTTTGGAGATGCAATGTTCCACTCCCAATCAAGTAAACAAGTTTCTTGCCCAAATTTAGTAGCAATTTAGGGTCTTAATCAGGTCGTTGAACCTGTCTTTATGATTTCTGCCTGATGGGTGCTGGGACTTCATCCATGTTTGTCCTCATGGGTGAAACAGGAGGAGAAAGAGGAAAGTCACATCTTCTCTAGGTCAAGCCTAGATTCAGGAGTCCTGGACTTCACTCCTGGTTCCACCACATGCCCCACCAAAGTTCTGATGATAACAGTGATGCAGTTTCTAATGTCAGTGAAAAATGCAAATACCTTTTAATTCCCCAGCCTGCTCTGGGCCTTGTTAAAATTTGAGTTCTAAGATCAGGTGATGCTGTGCAATTGCAAATCCCACAGGTTTCCTGCAATAAATTCTTTCAATGAGTTCTGAATGTTCTCCTCTGCTCTTTCCTCTATGTCCCAGATATGTCCCATTTTTCACTGTGATGCTGCTCTTTGCTTCATCTTCCTCTCCATCCCTTCGCTCTCATTCATCAGCCAGGATTTAGGGACAGTCCTCCCAGGGCCATACTTGAGCAGAAATAGCTCTGCCCTGCTCCACTGTCTCTGCCAAGGCCTGGCCCAGAGCAGGTCTGTAGGCTGGTCACTACCTGTGCTGTAATTTCTGTGGGCTGGGGACCTCTGTGTCCATCCAGGAAATGGTTTTAAGCCATGAGCTGTCTCTGGCTGCCGAAAATGCTGGACTCAGGTCTGGCAGGAGCTGTGATTTTCTTCGCCTGCTCCTCAGGCTGGGTGAGGGGATGACATGCAGAGGCTGCCCAAGCCCAGCCTGTGGCTCAGCTTGCAGGTGCTGCAGCCTCCTTTCGAGGGGACAGTGGCAGGATGGAGGAGTTGTTAAGCCTCTGTAGACAAGGGACTGTCATCACAAGGATGCTGACACATGACTGGCTCTTCTTTTCACTGCAGACGCCTCTCTGGAAACCAGATCTCCAGGATCCCAGGGGAAGCTTTCTCTGGCCTCTACAGCCTGAAGATTCTGTAAGTAACTTGCTCCTCTCTGCAGAGCAATCCCTGTCCCTGCCTCCCCCCAGCCCCTGGCACTGGCCGTGAGCAGGGACTTGCAGCCATCCCGAGGGGATGCAAAGCTACAGGGAGGAGTGGGGTTAAACAGATGTTTAACCCACACCCACCCTGTGGTGACTGGGGAGCTGTGTCCCCCCACAGAGTGTGAGCAGGTCCCCCCAGGGCACGGTGTGACAGTGTGCCCTGGGAGAATCTGCAGAGGTTCACATTTTGCATAAAACTCACCAACCCCCCTGAAGTGGTGTCCCCCACACTGGATGTGGAGTCCAGACCCCAGACTGGCCCCCATCTGCTCTGCTGCCTTGTAGGGGCTGGGCTGGAGCAACTCGAATGTCCAGGTACTGCACTCTGGCAGGTGCTGGGGAAAGGGCCTGTGCCCTGTCCAGCTCAGTTGTCCTCACCACAAACCTCTTCATGGCCCAGGAGGCCTCTGCAAGGCTCTGGAGTGACCTGGGAAAGGTGGGATCCTTGATCTCTGACCTCAGGGATCCCAGCCTGCCCCCAGGGGCGATGGAGGCAGCTGGGCCCAGGAGCACTGCAGCCATCAGGCCATGCCTGGGATCTGCTAACCCTGCTCAGTAAAGGTCACTGCAGGCAGGCCACCCACCTCTGCTGTCCAGCAGGGAAGGCCTGAGAGACAAAGCTCCTCTGGAAACTTTGGAAGCCACACTCAGCTGAGCTGGCTCTGCTGTAGCACCCTCACTCACACCTTCCTATGGGCCACGGCGTCTCACTGCTCATGGAGTCACTCTGCTTTTTGTATCCATGTGACCGTCCTCAGGGTCTGTGCAGGATGTTGAGGTGGGAGTCCCTTTCTCCCTAAGCAACCATCTTAAAAATCTTCTGCAATAAACATTTCATCCCCAAGGGGATGTTTTGAACTCAGCCACAATGTGAAATTGTTGTAGCTGGTCCAGTTTATGCAGAGAGAGCAGGTACAAACCTGCTCCCAGGATTAGAGAGTATAAGGCTGTTTACTACGTCTTCTGAAGATGTAAAGTATGAATCCTGCCCTAAATCTCAGGGCTTAGAGATTTATCCATCCCCTGCATTAGGCAACAAATCAAAGGAACTGAGGAAAAACCGCAGCTCTCCCACCCAATTTCAACAAGAGGAGCCTCCTGCTCTGGGGACGCGGGAGCTTTTAAAGGTGCTTTTGATCAATTCTGGTTGTGTCAGGCCCAGGTGAGGACGAATGCAGCGTTACCAGAACGATGCCTCCCTTCCCGAGCCCGCAGCTGAGCAGGAAGGGGAGGGTGTGCTCTGCCCTCCCGCCCGGGACACGGCTCACTGACACGGCCACAGGCGCCAGCAGGGCACTCACCAGTGACCCCAGAGCAAGGAGAGGCTTGAAGGATCGGGGCATTTCCACCTGGGGAATGGTTGCAGGGGGAAGCCTGCTCCAGGCTGTCTTGCAAGAGCCGCAGTTGGAGCCCTCATGCTGCAGGACGAGCTGCTTTGCTCTCAGGCAGGCTGTGCCCAGTGACACAGGGTGGCATGTGGGCTGTCATGTCCCCCTGGCTGCAGCCCTGCCTGAAGCCAAACCAGGTGCCTGCTTAGGGACATGGTTTAATGGTGGAGCTGGCAGTGTTAGGTTAATGATGGGACTCAGTGATCTCAGAGGGCTTGTCCAGTCGTAATGATCCTGTTGTTCTCTGGCACTTACCTGACCCCAAACCTTTCCCATGGGGGTGTGCGGAGCACTAGCCCAGCCACAAGGTCAGGGGAGGAGGGTGGATGCTCACAGTGACTGGTCCATCCAGGCCCTGCCATGAACCTCTTATTTACCAGAGTTTCTGCTTCCTAAAAGCAGGGGTGCTACCAGACCCCGTGTCACTGGGAGCATTTCACTTTCCAGAGACTCTGATGCTTTCCCTGGCCTGTCTGCAGTGGTAAGTTGTGCTGCCATGTGCTCTCACCATAGAAGATGCTCTGATTACTTTCTGCAGTGTTTCTGTGGGCTCCACTGGAGTGAGGTCTTTGGGGGAATGCAGTGGCAGATCCCTGCACCCTCCAGGAAAAGCAGTCATTGACCCCCACCTATTCCCCTGTTGCCGTAAGAGCAAGGGCAGCAGTGAGGGACACGATGGAGATAGGCTGGTCCCTGGGAATTGCTGGAACAGGTCTAGAAATGTTGCCAGGACACATCTTAGGAGCACTGAGCTTAATCACATTGGAAGGGCTCTTGGCAAGGGTGGGGACTCTCTCATTTCTCTACTAAGAAAAGACTGAGGAAAACCACAAAGTAATGAAGGCAGGTGAAGGCCACCATGTGTTTCCGTCAGGTTTTGAGTAAGGTCCCTCAGATCACTGCAGCAGTGACCTGGTTGGGGCTGGTGGCTCTGCAACAGCTCAGCAGGATCTTCTCTGTCTCTCCAGGAATCAGAGGGAATAAGTGTATTCCCTCAGGGTCAGGTTGTGGCCAGGGCTGGAGAGCAGAGCCTGGAGAGAGACCATGGGGCTGCACCTTGTGCCCTGGGAGTGACCAAAAACCCTTACCCTCTTCCCAAGCCACAGCTCAATTCCCTCTTCCCTTTGCTGCACTTCTCAGTACCCCCTCCAAGCCTGCTGGAGGCCAGAACCCACTGCTGAGCTGGCTCCACCAAGATCTCCCTCTGTCCTGGAACTCTGAGACTATGAATATACATTTCAACCTAGAAGACTGGGAGGAATCTGGGGCTGCTGGGGAAGTGCAGTATTTATAGCATGCTGCTGATATGGACACTGTGGGTACCACAGAGATAAGGGTGCAACCAGCTGTACATTGGTGTAAACTGGTGTTCCTTGTGCAGGACACAGAGGTGTGCCAGGGAACTGGGGAGCACCAGACTGGCCCCAGCTGTATCCATGTCCTGTGGGCTGCTGTGCAACTGCACTGGGAGAGGACAGCATGTCGTGGGACATGAGGTGCTCACGACACTGCTTCCCATCCAGACCAAGTCCTTGCTCCCTTAGGGCCAGTGTAACCATTCCTGCAGTCATGTGCTTTTCTTTGCACTTCAATCTCCACCAAAACCAAACAGATAGTGAACTTCAATCTCCACCAAAACCACACAGATATTCCCCTCTGCAGAGGGTATCTGGAGAGGGGAATCTGAAGACCCCATGAGACAGGAAACATCAGAGAGATGCTGGGATGTCAGGTATTAAAAGACAGGAGCATGGAGGAAAGTCCTGTCTCCTCACCTTAGGCAGAGGCAGAACATTGAGTTTATCCTTAACCATTCTGGCTCTGCTGAAAATCAAGACAGAAGAGGACTCAGAGAGGGCAAGTCACCCTTCAGGCTTTACACTGAATTTCCCTGGGGGTGGTGGCCAGCAAAGGGCTGCTGCTGGGCTGGGACCCACCTGCACTGAGACACCAGCTGTGAAGCTTCTGCTCCTCTTGATGCTGGGCAAGCTTTGGCCAGGCCACACTGTCCCACCTGGCACCTGCCCTGCAGGACACGGGGCGGCAGCAGAGCAGCCAGATGACAACAGGCAGAAGGATAAGGAAATGCCAAACCCTCACCTCTGGGGAAGCTAGAATCGAAATTGCAGGCGTGGTAGAAGAGTGGGATTGATGTGGCTCCCCCGCCCATGTCCTCCTCCTGCAGCTCCTGTGCACAGCCAGTCCCTGGGCAGCACAGGGGCCCCAGGGGTCCCGGTGCTCCCAAGGGGCACTCCAAGCCTCTGGCACTCTGACAATCACAGCTGCCTGCCCCCTCAGCTCCTCTCCTGTACCCCACTCACACCAGCCTGCCGCTCTCATTTCCCTCTTCCCCTGCCTGGGGATCTTCTCCCCTCCTGCTGGCCGTGCTCACGGGTCACGTGCAGGGAGCACCGAGCACCAGGAGCTGCCTCGCTGCTGCACCCAGAGCCTGCTCCCATGGGGGGCACGCTGAGAGCCTGCTGGGACCCCTCTGAGGTGAGTGTCACCCACACAGGACGTGTGGCTGCTGTGAATGTGCCCTGAAGTTCTTCATCCTGGACTGTGCTTCTCCTTCCATGCTGTGCAAGGACCCCAGTGCCCTTGGGAAAGCCCCAGTGATGGATCCCGTGGGTCTTCTCTGCAGCCCACTGGGATGGAAAACCTCATCCAGCTGGGCAACTGTCCCACAAGGACCAGCACAACCTCTGGGGCTCCTGGTCCTGCACATGGGTTTGTTCTGCAGCCGAGGTGTGCTGGGGAGATAAAACCCTGGGTCCTGCAGCCCAGTGAGAAGGAGTGGGGGTCCGGTGATGAACAGTGAGTCAACAGAGGTTAACCTGGAGAAGAGGGGAATGAGGACAGACACAAACCTTCAAGGACAGGCTGCTGCTGCAGTAAGTAAGGAAATACATATTCCCCATATATGAAGACAAGGAATAGCAGGTTTCAGAGTAGATGGCAACAGGGATATTGAGGACGTTGTGTTCATGGATATGGATGCTGTGTCACAGGTTGGCTGCGGTTTGACAAGTGACAGGCGTGGCTCTAGTTGGGAATGGCTGCCCCAAACATGACCATCTGAAACCTGGGGGTATTCAGGAACTGACCCACAGCAGGGTCAAAGATCTTACCTCTGGTGACAGGGGTGTCCCCTGAGGAGACAGGCTGATATCTGGGGATGGAAACAATTTTCCTGGTTTAATTTTAGTGTGCTAGAGCCCTAGGGCTAATTACAATCATGTGCAGGTCCACAAGCAAACTCTCGCATGCTTCTTGGGCTGTCAAGGGGCCTGGTGCTTTCCCAGTCTTTCCAGAGAATTTGTTTATGTTTAAAAAAGGATGGGAAACACCCTGGGAATTCCTCCACAAACCCGCCTGTGCAGATGGTCCTCTCCCTGCCCTCGGAGTGAATCCCAGAGGTACTGGAACCTGGACCAGATTCTTGGCTCTGCCTCCTCTGGCTGCTTCACTGCACAAAAACCACCTGGAAAGTGGCCATAAAGATAGGCCTGTGCAGAAACCATGCAGGGGTACACCCAGGGAAGCAGGTGTGTGGAGACTTGGAAGAGAGCAGGGGAAGAGCCAAGCTGCCCCACTACAACAAAACATCATGCCACAGATATGCTGGGATACGCTGAGATCTTCGTGCATGGAGCCAGCCAAGGGCAAGGTGAGATGTGGCCTCCTCAGACAAGGGCAGACTGACAGGGGTGGACGCTCAGCAGCAGTAGCTGGTGCTCAGAGGTTTTCTCCACTGGCAGGTCCATCCCTTTGCAGAGACTTTGGGAGTGCACCTCTCCCAGGGGGCTGCTCTGCAGCACGGTGCACCCACATCCTCTCCACGGAGGCCGATGCTCCTCAGTGCAAGCTTCATTGCCAGGATATTGGAAGCCACTCCACAGGCTGTTTTGACCCCTCTACAAGCTCCTTCCCTTGCAAAATTAACTCCTAGGTCCATGCTCTCCCAGCCTTGGAGCTTTCCAGAGTGGCAGAATATGCTGCTTAATGAGTATCTGGAAAAGTGGAAACTTTTCCATCCTTCCAGACCTCCTCATGAGCTGCCTGGATGCTTCTCACTTCCAAGCTTCCTGGCTGGAGATCCATCAGGATCAGAAGCGTCCATCCCAGCTGGCCATGGGGCTGACTTGTGCTGCTACAGCTTCCCAGACATCCCACCCTTGCACAGGTACCCTTCACCAAACACTGCCCTGCACAGCCAGGATTGGCCCTGCCCTGACTCCTGGCTGAACGTGCTGCAGCAACAGCAGTGCTTACTAGCCAAGATGGAATCCCACCCCAAACTCCACAGGGACACCCTCCAAGTGCAACCACAACCTCACCCCAAAACGTGGAGGGCAAAATGCCTGGGTGCATCCCCTTGGCTGCAGACCCTGCACCTGCAGCAGGCCCACCCTGCCACTGCATTCCTCAGCAAGCCCCAGCCAGCCTGTGTGAGTGTGCAGACCCCTTGCTACCCAACCTGCCTGCCCAGCACTGCCCTACACTGCCCTTTACTGCTCTGCACAGCCCAGGGTGTGAGCACTGCCCTGCACTGCCCTGCCCAGCACTGCCCTGCCCTGCCCTGCCCTGCTCTGCCCTGCCCTGCACTGCCCTGCCCAGCACTGCCCTGCCCAGCACTGCCCAGCACTGCCCTGCCCAGCACTGCCCAGCACTGCCCTGCCCANCCCTGCCCTGCCCAGCCCTGCCCTGCCCTGCCCTGCCCTGCCCTGCCCAGCCCTGCCCAGCACTGCCCAGCACTGCCCAGCACTGCCCAGCACTGCCCTGCACAAGCACGTTCACTCAGCACTGCCTGAACTTCTCCCACCACACACTGCCCCAGCACTGCCCATGGTTCCTCTCCATCAACAGAGCCTGACAAGAGTGGCCTTGTTCAGCACATGCCACGTCCCCTGGATGGGCCCTAGCCAACGGCCACCTCACCAGTCCCTCCTCTTCTCCTCCTGAACAGTGACCACAGAACCTCCTGTGGCCCAGGAGAGGTGCTGACTCGCCTGGCATGTGAACACACATCAAAAAACATCACCAAAAAAGTCACGTTGCCCCAGGATGGCAGGTTTGGAGATGGCTTGGGACACTTCAGAAATCCCTAGACAGACCCTACCTCTTGGCTAGTCCTGAGCCTGTGCAGAGCAGAAATGGCTTTGCCACAAAGGGAATGGTGTGGCGCATCCAAGAGACGCTCCCATTGGGAGGGAAGAGGAACGTGCAGAGGTTGGAATGTCTTTAATCCCCATGCATGGGCTCCAGGCACAGTTGCCTCCAGCAATAACAGCCCTTTGACTGTGCTGGCTGAGTCACTTCAGCCTCCCAGGATGGGGACATTCTATCATGCACAGGCCTGTACCTCTGAGGGCTGTGTGTCTACTGAGACTCTCTTGTGCAAGGATCCTGGTGTGATGGGACCTGATCCCAACATTTTTCTGGTCGTTCAGGTGTGGTCCCTGCCAACAAACAATCCTCCTACTTCTGAAAATGAAACCCGACCTCTGAGGAGCTGTGATTTATTCTGGTTCCAGTCAGACTGCTGTGGGTAGCAGGTGGTGTGTCCATGTCTGCCAGCGTCTGCAAGCCCTGGTATCACCTGAACAGTGCCAAGCAAGGTGGCAGTGCTCCATCCACACTTGGGTTTGAGTCCTTGCTGCTCTGAACAGTCTTTGCTTGTCATGTTCATCAGCGTCCTCAGCTTGTCGAGAAGTTGGCTCATCAACCAGCAAGGTCATAGGATTACAAAATGGTTTGGATTTGAAGCAAGTTTAAGGACCATCCTGTCCCACCCCCTGCCATGGGCAGGGACACCTTCCACCATCCCAGGTTGCTGCAAGCCCCAAACCTGGCCTTGGACGCTGCCAGGGATGGGGCAGCCACAGCTGCTCTGGGCACCCTGTGCCCCACCACCCTGAATAAATCCTAAGAAAATTAGACTCAGCAACTGAGAAATCACATCAACTAGAACAGGATTGCTCCATGGGCACAAGAATTTGAGCTCTGACTAAGGCTGTCTCCAAGCTGCTGTGAACCTTGCTGTAGGAAAACCAATGAAATCCAGGGATTTTGTTTGAAGGCAGGAGTTGACGGAGAGGCAGGAGTAGACAGATGCTGACAGGCAGAGGCTGAGGCCAGTGTGATCTGGGATCTCAGGGTCGCTGTGATCTTGTGGGCTGAGGTCCAGCTTCACAGACCACCTGTGCCTCAGCCAGTCACCCTGCAGCAGACCTGGGACCCATGCAGATCCCTGCACTACCATCCCTGCTCACACCCTGGAAGGCAGCTTCCTGTCCTGGGGGGAGCAGGAATGTAGGGAGGGGACAGTGTCTGCCCCAGGCTTTTAGGACCATGAGGTCAGGGGATGACAGATGACTGGTTTGCAGAGTTGTTCCCTCTTTTCAATGCTGTTGGCATACATTGTGCAGTGACCTCTTGAAGCAGAAGGTATTGGCCATCCTTGGAGATGGCCTGGAGCCCAGGCCTCCTGCTGCAGGCGCTCTCCTCAGCGAGCTGCAGCATTGTCTTCCCCCTTCTTATACAAGAGCAGCACCCCAAAGGGCAAAATGCCACAATTTAGACAGAGAGGGACCCAGTAGCCCTGTCCCAGCTTTTCAGATGCCCTGCTGTCCTCCGAACCTTTTTGCCATCCTCCTGCCCGGGCACCCCGGTGTGGAGCAGCCCCAGGAACCCCAGGTTCTCCAGTGCAGAGAGGAGGTGTGACCCTGCAGGTGTGTAGGGGCTTCCCCGGCGTCATCCCCCAGGGTTTGGTACAATTATTTGAGCTCTCCCCAAAATCATGTTGTGTGTTGTTTATGAAAAAAAAGTAATATACAAGGGTGGTTTAATGTGACGTGTAGGGATTGACTGCAGTGAGTAGGGCCTGCTGGGGGTTGTCCTTGATACCAGACTGTAAGAGAAGCCATCCTGGGACATCCAGGGATAGATGCAGCATGTCTTCTTCTGCTAAAACCTGAGCTCCCTGTAAGAAAAGCTGATGCTTTCCTGAGCTTGAGGCTGAATGAAGAATTTCTTGTTTAATACCAGGGTGGCCCTGTCCCTAGAATATTATCAAACTCTGTTTGGAATTGGTTTTTGGCTTCTCTGTGTCATGCTCTGATGATGAGTTACTGGATTCATTATGTGCAATGTGAAGAAGCACTGGTTCTTGTCCCAGTCCCAGCATCTGAAAACTTCTCTAGCTGCCTTGCTGCTGTGAAAAACAGCATTGTCCACCACTCCAGTGGTTTTTGAGGTCTCTAAAGCATCTTCCTTAAATATTGTTTGTCTGTACCAAAATGGCTTCATTTTGGAGCCAGTCCATGTTGATGGTGGTCTGGAAAGTGTCTCAGTCTGTTTTACTGGTTGGAGAACAGACTTGTAATAAATTGTAGGCAGCAGGATCCAGCAGAAGTGTGACAATGGGCTTTGCTTTAGTGCTGACTTCAGATACTTCAATGATCAACACTAAACACCAGGCTCAGATTTCAGAGAGCCACTGAGATTCAATGTTTGTCCCTCCAAATCCCTGAAAGCACTTTCTGAAGCCCCACTCTGTATCTCTCTGTGTTCAGCTCTGTGTCTTCTTGATTTTTAACAGACATGAATTATTATTCCACTTCACTGGGCTGCAGGACCCAGGGTTTTATCTCCCCAGCACACCTTGGCTGCAGAACAAACCCATGTGCAGGACCAGGAGCCCCAGAGGTTGTGCTGGTCCTTGTGGGACAGTTGCCCAGCTGGATGAGGTTTTCCATCCCAGTGGGCTGCAGAGAAGACCCACGGGATCCATCACTGGGGCTTCCCCAAGGGCACTGGGGCCCTTGCACAGCATGGAAGGAGAAGCACAGTCCAGGATGAAGAACTTCCAGGGCACATTCACAGCAGCCACACGTCCTGTGTGGGTGACACTCACCTCAGAGGGGTCCCAGCAGGCTCTCAGCGTGCCCCCCATGGGAGCAGGCTCTGGGTGCAGCAGCGAGGCAGCTCCTGGTGCTCGGTGCTCCCTGCACGTGACCCGTGAGCACGGCCAGCAGGAGGGGAGAAGATCCCCAGGCAGGGGAAGAGGGAAATGAGAGCGGCAGGCTGGTGTGAGTGGGGTACAGGAGAGGAGCTGAGGGGGCAGGCAGCTGTGATTGTCAGAGTGCCAGAGGCTTGGAGTGCCCCTTGGGAGCACCGGGACCCCTGGGGCCCCTGTGCTGCCCAGGGACTGGCTGTGCACAGGAGCTGCAGGAGGAGGACATGGGCGGGGGAGCCACATCAATCCCACTCTTCTACCACGCCTGCAATTTCGATTCTAGCTTCCCCAGAGGTGAGGGTTTGGCATTTCCTCATCCTTCTGCCTGTTGTCATCTGGCTGCTCTGCTGCCGCCCCGTGTCCTGCAGGGCAGGTGCCAGGTGGGACAGTGTGGCCTGGCCAAAGCTTGCCCAGCATCAAGAGGAGCAGAAGCATCACAGCTGGTGTCCTGCTCCTCATGCCCCCTGTAGCCACCCCCGGGGTCTCTATTCTCTCCCAAGAGCACTTCTGTCCTGCCCTGCCTCTCCTGTGATTCCCACTAGCCCAGGCAGAGCTGTAAGCCAATGCCCAGCTGTATTTGTGCAGCCTTTTATCCCTGTTCATCTGTGAGCCTGTCCCTCAGTTTCCTTGTAGAATTCTGCATTTCCCAACTGCTCTTCCACACCAACCTCTCTCCACACCCTCCTCGTATGTGCAAGCTGTTGGCAGAATTGCCAGGTGAGATGCTGTAGATCCTTAATCATGTTCTTCATTTAGAAGGGAATCATTTATTACATGTGGCCTCTCTGCTGCCCTTTTGTACCAAACACATCTTCTCTCCTGCACTGAATGTCAAAATGTAACATTTTACTAAAGGAAAGATTAAGTCATGGTAGCTGGTGTCTATTCTTTCTTCTCCATTCTTATGGTCTTTTACCCTGTATAGAAAAAAATTTTGTCTCCACTCCTTTTTCACTGGCTACTACTGACAGTTCCTCATTTCCTTACTTTCTTCTGTGTTCGTACAAATAATTTCCCCATTTTCTTCCAGAAGTCAAAGAGTTTTGTGCCCTATAGCTTTCCTTTTATAAAGGTTGTCACTTTCCAACTTTGCTTTCAAGTCAGACCTCTGAATCCTCAGCAGCAAGGCTGCAGTCACTGCAATGGGGACCTTTCCTGCCTACGTCCGTGCTCTTTGGGCTGCCCCTCACACTAAGGCCATGCCCTGCTCCTTTGACACTGGCAGTAGGTTATGATAGGGCCCTAAGCACCATTTCCTGTTTCATGCCATCTCCAGTCACTCTAAGAAGGTTTTGTAAAGAGCAACCTCAGATATGTAAAACTTTCCTTTTTTAGGCACTTGCCCTGGCCCGGCTACCTTGCTGGGATGTGTCTGTTACCCAGGGGAGCATGTGTCAGTGATGTCCCAGTCCTAGATGGAGCAAGTAGGTTCAGGACAGAGGCATGTCCAGAGTCAAAAACAGCCTCTGCAGAGATGATGTAAACTCAGATGTGTGGTGCTCCAGTAGGTCAGTGAGAGAGGATTGTGTCTGACCAGGTCTGACACAGCCCTTGGAGGGTGGTTCTCACTCTGCCTCCATCCCTAGAGCTGTTCAGACACCTACCCCTGGGTGCACTGTCAGCTTTGTCTCCTCCTTTCCCATCACCTGTGTAGGTGTCTCCATGTCCACGGCCCCTCTCCATGCCCTACACTCACTTCCATCTCTGAGGGGTCCTCCTGCCTGTTCAGCCCCACAGCCCCAGGCACCTGCTCTCTCTGGAGTCTCTGATTTGGTTTTTCCCCAGCAGGTCCAGTTCCTGCTGCAGGCGGTGCCGAGGCCGCGAGGTCCCTGAGCAAAGAGCTGAGAGCAGCTCCTCACCCTCTGTGCCTGCAGCTGGCCACAGCAAAGCTGCCCACGGGCTGGTTTCCATCCCCTCTGCAGGCAACCACTGACACACACAGGCAAAGGATGCCTGCCTCCAGGGTAAATGTGGGACAGCCTGGCTCAGAGCACTGGTGCCAGTCTGGGGTAACAGATGCACATCTGCAGGGCAGAGGCCCCTCTGTGGTGACATGGCCCAGTGGACCCCCACTGCAGCACCAGACTCACCCCTTGGACCTCCTGCTGCACGTCCTGGGCCAGACAGGGCTGCAGCTCACCTGCCAGCCACCTTAAGCTTGCTTAAGAGCCCTGGCTGGCCAACATGGTGCTTTCCAACTGCTCCAGCTTTCCAGCAAGAGCCCAGAACAACTTCAGAAACAAGCAACAACATCCTCCATTTCATGTCAGGCTGTTGTTGTTGGGTTTTTAACAAAGTTTTCTTTTTTCTAATTATAGGATGTTGCAGAACAATCAGCTGAGCCGCATCCCTGCAGAGGCACTGAGAGATCTTCCAAATCTCCAATCTCTGTAAGTCATTAAAAATCAATGCTGTGAGCTGCACAATTCCTTGGGGAGCCCGGGCTTCCCAGCATTTGAGTCATTAGTTCCTTTGTCAAGGATGTTCTGTTCCTTCTTCCTTTTCTTTTCCAATTTATGCAAAGATTACTGTCACTTAGGGTGGAAGGGAGGGGAGGGCAGTTTTCAAGGAAGAAACACAGTCTTGGTAGAGGATGTTGAAATTACAGCTCCCCATGTGTGCATTGTGATGAAAAGGCCACCAGAGCCAGTGCATATTTCAAGGAACATTGGAAAATATCCACCCAAAGAGTCTCTGTCCTCTGCACTGTGGACCACAGTGGGGGAAGGACCTGCCAGTGAGCACAGAGGACACTCTGGGCTGTCAAAGTGCAGGCTGGGCTGTTTTACCCAAATGGAGGAGAATTGTGGCAGGGGAGAACTGCTTTAAAGACTTTTCGTGATTCTTCTGGGAAGAAGCTGAGGCTGTGATTGTGCTTCTCCTTTAAAGGAGCTATACCCACAGCAGGTTTGTGCTCCTGTGTTCCCTAAAAATCACACGACTTTGGAATTTTGCTGTTTTGATGAGTATGAGCACAGTTGAGACCAGACCCTGGGAGTGCCAGTGAATTTAGGGAAAGTGTGTTTGGTGCAGGAGCACAGCTGAAGCTTGTAAGAGCATTCTGAGCTGGGCTGAACCACTGAAAATCTGACCTTATCCCTTAATCCTTACCTTCATTCCTAGTCTTACACAGCCCTTTTATCATAGAAATGTTAGCTGGGAGCAGTTTCTGGGAGTCTCCTGCTTGGAGCAGGACTATCCCAAATACTCAGGGGGGCAGTTGCAGCTTTGTCTATCCAAGCACAGAGATTCCCCTCTCGCTGGTAGCCTGGGGCTGTTCTTCCTGGGGAAGAAGCTTTTTCTCAAGTCCAACCTAAAAGGAAGGCAATTTGTGGCCATTACTCTTTGTTTGATCACCTGAACCACCCTGAAGGGCTTGGCTCCATCATCTTTGGTTGCAGGTCCCTGGCAGTTCTCCTCTCAGCTTCTTCTCTGCTAAGTGAAACCAACCCTGCTCCTTCCACCTCTACTCATGGGGCAAATGCCCTGGGACCCTGACTTAGCCACTAGCCCTTCACTGGACCTGTTTCATTCCTCTTCATCCTTCTTACACTGGGCACCCCAAAACTGGGCACACTTCTCCATGTGTGGCCCTCCCAGTACCCAGTAGGAGTTTCTGTAAATATTAATTTAAATATTAATTTGCAATGGGGGTGTTGGCTGTGCAGGATATGAATGTTCTTTCTGCCAGAAGAGATTTGAAACATTTGTTGTTGAAACATCATTGGCACATGGTTGTGGTTATTATTAAATTGTGTTGACATCACCACCAGTGCCAGAGTCAAGACCCCCCACTCCAGGGATTTGGAGATCAGGTGGTTCTCCAAGTGACTTCTCTTTCAAGGGAAGCATGACAGGGAAGGTCACTGCCCCAGGAAAACCTCTTTGCCCCTCAGCCTGTCTCTCCTATGCCTTGCAAGTGTGTGACAGCCAGTGCCACCAGAGCTGCAGAGAGCCAGCCTTGGTTTCTGAAGGTTCAGCTGCCTGCACAGCCACCACCACAGCTCTGGCCACCAGTCCTGGGCCATTTGCCACTGGTGGGTGGCGACCTGGGCTCGCGCTGGGAGGTCCACATGCTCCATCTCCTCAGCCCACAGCCCCTGCCAAAATACCACAGGGCACGCGAGAAATGCAAAACACCCCAAGAAGATACTTGCAGCACTTTGGGGGTCATTTAAGGGGCAGGGTGGGAGGATGGCTTGTGAGAATTAGCACAGAGGTACCTGCTCCTAGTGCACTTTGAGGCCACCTCATCCAGGGTGGTTTTCCCAGGTGTCTCCAAAGTTGTGTCAGGGGGCAGCTAGGGCAGCTGGGATCCAGTGCTCTTCCTGCAGAAACTGAGTAAAAGCAAATTTTTGGAAAAAATAAGCTGCTTTAGACAACCTGAGGGAGACTAAGCTTGGAATAAAATCAGAGGGCTGAGTATCTGGGCAGGTCTGGCTCGGACATGCCTAATGCCTGTCACTGCAGGGCTGCTTTCAGGGGCCGCAGCCACAGCGACCAGGGGCTGCTGTAGCCAGCTGGGTCCTATTTGCCCCCAGAACATGCTGTCCAAGCTGGTCAGTCCCCACCCAGGGTCCGAGGTGACTGAGCAGGGACCTGCTGCCTTTCCCGAGCAGCCTTGTTCCTGTGAACCAGCCTGGGCTGTTATTGCCCTCTCAGAGCTTCCCTCAGCCCCTCGCCCCTGCAGTTCAGCCAGGTCTTTCTCCCCAGCAGTGCACAAGCACCCATGCCTGGTCCCTCTGGGCTCCTTCCTCCTCCTCTCCTCATCATCCATTTTCAACATACCTGACCTCATTTCCCTGTAACAGAGCCACATCTTCTGTGCCTTCCCCAGCTCCTCCTCTGAGGCTCAGCATCCTTCCCCAGCCCCTCATTGTTTCTGAATCCTGTCCCAGACCTAAACTGGGCACAGGAGGGACTGAGACTGCGATCTCCCACTCCTGCCTCTATCTGAAAAAAACCCCAAACTGTTAGGCCTGACCTGAGTTCAGGATGGGAAAGGCACCAACACCTTCTGGCCTGCAGAGCTGCTCCGTGCAGTGCTCCCAGCTGCCCCAGCCAGGCCCACAGCATATTCACCAGCCACCAGGCACAGTGGGAGCAAGTAAGTTCAAAGGAAAACTCATGCTGGGAAAATAAATTTTTCATGGGATGGGGTCTAAAGTGCCTCTCCAGGCAAGTGAGCTTCAATGCACGTTCTCATGGTCACAGAGTGCCCAGGGCTTCTTTAGAATCATTACTGTTGGAAAAGACCTCCAAGATCATCGAGTCCAACCTGTGCCCAATCCCTGCCTTGTCACCCAGACCAGAGCACTGAGTGCCACATCCAGTCATTCCTTGGACACCTCCAGGAATGGGCACTCCAACACCTCTCTGGGAAGCCCCTTCAGTGCCTAACAGCCCTCTCAGTGAAGAAATTCTTCCTGATGTCCAACTTGAGCCTCCTCTGGCACAGCCTGAGGCCATTTCCTCTTGTCCTGTCAGATTTACACAGATAACTGATGAACACCCTTTTTGGGAGGCCCATTTGAGAACTGGTGGAGCGTATTAAAAAAATAAAGAGGTGTGTGTTGGGAACAGCACAATCCCCTGCAGCAGATCTGTTGGGACCTTAAAGTCTCTCTCATTCCAGCCCCTTGCCATGGGCACTTTCCACTAGGCCACACTGCTCCAGGCCCTGTCCAGCCTGGCCTTGAACACTTCTAGGGACAGGGCAGCCACAGCTTCTCTGGGCAACTGTGCCAGTAAGATGAAGAGCTCCAGGAGAAAATTTCTGTAACAAAAAGCAAGCAGCAAAACATGAGTAACTTCTGTGGGTCTCACATCAGGGAACCCATCTCACCCACCCCGTTCTGTCTGTGCCTACAAGAGTTCAGGGTGAAGCCGTAGGAGATCAGTCATGTCCCCAGCTGTCACTTTTGCATGTGTGCCCCTGAGGCTGGCCCAACTCTTCAACCAGCTAGGGGGCAGTCTCTTCTGGAAGCAAAAGTTTGAGAAGTGTTCCATGCAATGGAGAACTCTTCCCTGTCTGAGATGGTTAAAGGAAGGGCAAAAAGTTCTTCTCAGGAGGAGCCTGAGCACAGATCACCCACAGGCTGCAGTGAAACCTGCCCTCAGCATGGAGAGGACAGGAGGGAGCTGTTCTCCAGGATGGGTATTCCACAGGATGGTTATTCTCCAAGGGGACAGGCAAAAGCCAGCTTTGCCTCACATTAGGACCACACCAAACTCTTTTTCTGTCTCAAGCCTGACTTCTTTAAAGTGTGGAGGGCATGTGCAGACAAAAATGATGATTTGCACTTTTATATAGTCACAGAATCATCAGGTTGGAAAAGACCCTCAAGATCACCTAATCCAGCCATCAGCCCAGCGCCACCACATTGACCCCTACACCACATCCCTGAGTGCCACATCCAGACACCTCCTGAGCACCTCCAGAGAGAATGACTCCACCACCTCCCTGGGCAACTCATCCCAATGTCTGACCACTCTTTCAATGAAAAAATAACTTCTAATGTCTAATCTGAGTCTCCCCTGGAGCAGCTTAGGGCCATTTGTTCTTGCCCTATCACTTGAGACATGGAAAAGGGCCTGACCCCCACCTCACTATAACCTCCTTTCAGGCAGCTGTAGAGAGCAACTTTCTCCTCTTCCCACAGAAGCTGCACAGCAGAGACCCTTGGGCTGGGTGAAGTCCCAAGAACCATGTCTGGTGACACAGCCCAGTGTGGCTGCAGGGCACAGCCCTGCTCCAGGTGGATGGGAACTTTTCTGAGCACACACAGTGTGTTACAAGGTGGTACCACTGCTGTGCCTCACACTGGGGCAAGCATGACCTGGAAAGCATCCTGGGTTTCATCCTGTGCTGCTCCCCTGTGGGAGCTGCCAGTGCTTGCAGAGCCCTGCAGTTCTCCTCCTAGCTCATGTTCAGAGATGCTCTCCAGCCATCAGGAGTGGCACAGCATGGACAGCACAGTGTCTGAAGGGGAATAGGGGGCTGAGATGCTCTGCTTGGTTTCTACTGGTGCTGCCATGGCTTCTCCAAATGTGGCTACTCACCTCAGACCAAGAGACTCCATGCAGGTCTGCATTAGAGTGATTTTTTCCCCTCTTTTTCAAAATCTGAGTAATTTTCCACAAGTTTATGAGACTCCTGTGTATGCATTGCCAAAAAATATGCCAGCCTGGAACACCTATAGGTTACCCACAGCACGGTTTTCAAGAATTACCAGTCAGGCCATCTGAGCCCCAGTGTATTTGTGCTGCTCAGAGACTCCTTTTTTCCATTCAGAAGGGGAAGTGGCTTTCTGGCACATCAGGACAGTCCATGAGTTACCAGACTTGGCATTTGGTGAAATATTAACTCCCTGTTCACATGCTGGCTACATATCCTAAGCAAGCAGGACAGCTGGGAAGGGGGTGAAAAAGGGAGCCAACAGGAGTGGGGTGGAACCAGTACCAGACAGAAAGGGATTGTGTGTTGGATATTTTCTTGCTCTTTCAGGTGTTTACATTTGGTAAATGTCCATGTTTGTCGTTCTGGGATTCAGGCAGGATTTGGAGAAGTGTGTATCCCTTAGGGACAGACTGACCCAGGAGAGGAAAGGCAGACTTCTCAATGCACAAGTCTTTTCTCAGGATGACAACAGAAGGAGCAAAACTAGGTGGAGACTGGGAAAAATTGTTTTCAGCTAAGTTCTATCAGAAAAAGTTGCCAATCAGTTCAAGAGATGAGGTGACCAGACAAATGGGACAGAAAGGGACGTTCTAGACACTGTGGGACAGAGAGAAGCTGGCATTTACTGCCTGCACAGCTCAAAGTTACATTTGAAATGTAGCAAAAAACTGTGTCAATGAACTCCAGTTTTCTCCAAATGTGGCAGCTGTCTTGGCTTCTGGGCATTTAGAGAGGATGAGATAGGACACGAGCTTTGGTGGCACTAGGAATTGAACTGCAGGGTCCCTCTGCTGGGGTCCAAGCTCGGCTCCCAGGCAGGAGATGTATCCACACCTGTACTGAAGTCCCTCTGCTTGCTGGCTGAGAGTGCTGGACAGGGCAGGCAGCAGGGGCTCCTCAGGCTCTGCAGGAGGCATGTGCTGAGATCAGGAACCAGCTGGAAGTCTGCAGGGACTTTGGGAGTCCCTGACAGCAGGACATCACCTTCACATACTCGAGGAGTACATACATACATCACCTTTACGTGCTCGAGGAGAGGGGAGGCCAGGCAGGAAGAAACTTCAATAAATGCTGTCCCTCAGAGGGCAGAGGGAAAGCCATTCCTCCTTTTTATCAGGTGCTGGGTGCCCTGTGCAGGATGATCAGAGTCGGGGGCACAGTCAGAGCCTGAACTCTCCACTCCAGAGTGCCTCGGCCCCAGGAAAGCCTGGGGCCCTCTTGCATTGCACATGCACCCCACAGGCCTTTCACCCTCTGGCTTTGTGGCAGCCTGAGCACTGGGCTCCAGCTTGCTCCCTGTACCAAGAGCAGGAGCTCTCTGTACCCGCGTCGTGCTCACATCTGTCTCTAAAAGACCAGATAAAAAAGGGAGAAACACAGGTGTCACAAAGACCACGCTTACACTGCTCTGCTTCTGTGGGCCTCCCCCACTTCTGGCCTTCTGATGGGGACCTGTCTTCAGGTAAGGAACCCTCTCACAGCTGCCAACCCATGGACTTCAGTTGTACAGATTTTTTTCATGGCAGGTGTGGTGTCCCCCACAAAATACATGCTGTGGAACCAGCACTGGGAGAACACTAATTTTAACTGCTCTAGGTGAGGCACACTGGCTCCCTGGGAGCCCAAGTTACTGAAGATCGTTCACTGGACAGACAGCAAGCCAGCAAAAAATGGTTCAGGCAAGTTTCAGTGAGATGGGAGAGTCAGTGTTGCCCTTTGGATTCTTTCTCTTGGATATTCCCATTGCCCTGTGTGACCCCCCCCCATATCTTTCCTAACCAAGGAAGATGCAGTCCTGGGTTCTGGCAAATCACATTTCAAACACAGTAAGAGGGCTTCCTCCTGCAAACTCTCACACGGGTGCTGTGGATACCGGCCAGCCAGGAGGAGGTTTCCATTCATCCAACATAACTCTGTGCCAAAAGGGCATTTGTAGGTCTGGATGTCCTTTGCCCATCACTCCATGTGCTGACCCAAAGTTTGGCTGCTCCAGGTTGGACCACTGGGTATCACCAACCCCTGGTCACCAGGGACCTCCTGTGGTCTGCACCATCCCTCCAGACAGGGTTTGGCTTTCCCCAGCCAGAGGTGTCCATGGTTCATTCTGCCCATGGACAGAAGCATCAGCCAGCCTGAGGGGGCAAGTGTCAAACCCACCCAGATAGCCCCATACACATTAGACACCCCTGTGCTTACAAAACCTCCTCACCAGCTCCTCCAAAGCTGCAGCCATGCCCAGACCAGAACCAGACCTGCCCTGCTCCTTGTCAGCACCCGGACGTGGAGGCATCACCGTGGCATCCCTGGCATCACCCTGGCATCACTGGGGCTCCAGCCCCAGCTGTCAGGAAGGAGCCTTGGCAGGTTTCTCTAGATGAATACAAAGAGGAATTTGGATTTCAAAAGAAAAGTCCAAGCTCTGGAGACTGAGCCTCCTACCAAGTATGAAGAAGCTGCTTCCCAGCAGGCTTGATTTATCTGGGAAGCATGTTGGGAAGGCCGGTGGGGAGGATTAGAAAGAACACGCACACCTGGTGGCAATGCTCTGAGCCCCACAAGGGGTGCCAAGGCCTTACGTAATGCTGGGATCCAGCTGTGATCCCCTGGCAGAGTACCTGGCTGCCGCTGGTTTATAGGTGCAGTAACAACATACCATGTGCATTCTGGAAGAGTCGTGTGTCAGTCTAATTAACGACTTTGTGGTTTGTGAGCACTTACCTAAAGCAGATGGGCACTGTGTCTGTTCCTCTGCCAGGCAGAAAGAGTCCAAGGTATTTCAAAGTGAGCAGGTGCTATAAATTATAATTACCAAGCTTGTCAAGGTAGAGAAAGCAGAGAGAAAAGAAACCTGGTGGATTAAGAGATCAAGATAAACTCCTGGTTTTTCTCTTTCAAATGCCCATGGAAAGCTTTTTTGGGAGTTTCTTGCAGGTCAGCATTTTGGGAAGGTGCTTAGCATATGTCTGGCTCTTCAGGGTGAGCGTTGTCTATATCAGCCTGGTAGGGGAAGGGAGGATTTAGTGCCAGGCAGAAGACTTAAAGCCTTAAGATCCTGCACCATGAGATTGAGCTCCCCTTGCCCCCTTTCCACACTGCACTTTGGGTTTTCTCTCATGCCCGTGGCAAGATGCTCCATTCTGCTGGCAAACACTTGGGTGCAAGCCTTGTGGGTCATTCCCTAGCTCTGCATCCCACAAGGATTGACTCTCTTGCTGTTGGGCTTGATGGCATCCAGCAAAACAACCTGTGACTGTGTCTCCATCCATCTTCTGTCTCTTGGCAACTCCTCCTGTGCAGAAAAGTAACTGCTTCCCTCTGTGCCAGCATGTGTCAGTCCCCTACAGCCAACCACGCTCTGCTACCTTGTGGCTAGTGCACCCAGTGCAGAGGTGGCCACTGTCAGTACCAGTATGCAGCAGCCTGACAGGCCCCATTCCCTGCAGCCCTGTCCTTGCTCGCATTTTAGTTCCCCTTTCTCCATCACACTCTTGCATCCCTCTGGAATATTTGCAGAATTCTTCTGCTGCTCTGCCACAAACCTGCTGTTCCCAGCTGAAACGAGCCACAGTCTCCCTGAGGAGCACTCTGGTCCCATCAGCACCGTCCCCACCAAGAGCACCTTCTCATTTCTGACCCTTGTATGACAGCACTGCTGTCCTCTGCTCATCTGGCCTTCACAAGCTGCGGGGATGATTCAAGTTCTGTGTGAATCTGGAAGAGAAACTGTGCCATAGACGTTGTTCTTAAAAATACTGAAGTCATTTTCCTGTTTGCTAAAGGTGTCATTTCCCATTATATTCTGATTTCACTCCAGCTGCACTTGACCCATAATCAATAAGTGCTAAATCAGCCTGACATGTAACTCCCTGCATACAGGTTAATTGTACCTCCAACTAAAACAATCCACTTCCTCCATCCCATTAGTTTGCCACCATTTGGACTCCTGTGGAAATGCAATAAAGGCTGCTTCATCCCCTGTCCCTTAAGGCAGGTAATTATTTTCATACATATGGCCAGAGATTAAAATGCAAAAAAGTACTTATAGCAATTTGAGAACATGTGGACTTTGATGTAGACAAAGGAGGAAGGCTCTTCCCACCAGATCAGATTCTCACAAGCATATAAATTCTTATGACAGAAGGAAGAAAAAAATTCCTTTGGAATCAACATGGCCTGAAGAGCTCAGTCAGTTCATTCCTCATTTCACTTCTTTGATCTGTTTGAGATTTGACAGTTTGCTGTTCACAGCAATATTCTTCTCTATAAATCACATGTGATGCTGTGAGGTTTTGGGAAGGTGTTGTTTCCATTGGTTGTTTAGAGGATAAAAGCTATGGAAAACCAGCTACCTCTAAAGTCAGTACAACACAGCAGTGACTTACAGTCTGTTGGCACAGGAGCTGTCTTGTGGCAAGACCACCTCAGCTCTGATTTACTGGCTACAGAGCCTTTCTGGAGCACAAGGTCAGGGAAGAGCAGTGAGGTAGCTCTGATGGAGCATATGAAGATGGACTGAAGCAAAGAGACTGCAAATGTTTCCCTGGTGATTGCTGCTGAGCACTCAGGACCTTGGATTTCCCCTCTTGCAGACACGTCTGCAGCAGAAAGCATTCCTGCAGCAGGAAAAGGAGCCAGGATGGGTATCACAGCCTCAGCAGCGTGCTGTCCGTCCACTTGAGAGGACACAGGCTGCTCAAAACCTTCCTGTCCTATCTCTGAAATCCCCTTTTCCCTCTTCCCAGCAGCCAGCTCTGGACAGCAGCACAACCAAGTCAGTAGAGTTTTGTTCCCACTCCTGTTTTCAGAAGTCTGATCTCCATTTTGGCACTACAGGCTTTAATAGTATTTTTACAAAGGAGATAGTCTGGGAGGGTCCAAGAGCAGACATTTACCACATTCAGGTGAATACTGCAGGCAGATGTGCCACACATCTGGATGTACTGAAGTTAACTTTCAGGCACGGATGTAGCCATGGTGTGGTGTGTCTCTGCTGCAGTTTGGCTGCTGCCAGTGTTCCTTGTAGCTGTATGGAAGCAGGAGCCTCCCTGGCTGCACTGCCATGATCCTTCCTCCCAGGTACAGCTTGCACAGTCTGTGAGTCACCTGAAAATGGCACCATGGCCCCTGTGGCTTGTGCAGCTGAGCCAGTGCACAGACAGGGAAGAGATGATACAATTTTGATTCAGGTGGGCTGATGTCCCTGGAAGGGACTGATGTCTTCTCCTGAGGCCAACTCTCATAATTTGGTTTGTTCATCAATGATAAAGCAAATTCAGAGGAATTGCTGCTTTTTGACAGAGACTTTGAACAGATAAAATTCTTCTGGTTCTGTGTACCACGGGCTGTCCTCCAACCTGCCGTGCCCTAGCTCTTCCCTCCACCCAGTCGGAGCTGCCTCTGGAGATCCGTGTTTGTCGCCAGGACTGGCAACAGTGGCTTAGCAAGATCAGACCAGGTTTGAGGAGAAAATGGTGCATCAGAATACAAATGCAGTTCAACATTCAGACTTTGGACTTGTTCCTCTGTTTATATGGGCCTGATCCAAATCCCAGGTCTCGGTTCAGGAGTATCCCTGACTGGGAAAGAAGGTGCATGGCTGGACCTTATTTCCTATTCCAGCAGCTTTCTTTGCCATTCAGCTCATCTCCCCATGCTGCTTAGAGTGTGCTCCCCAGTGCCTCTGAAAACCATTTTTACTGCAATGATGAGCAACAATGTATTTTCAAAAGCCCTTGGTAAATCCACTTGGCAGAACATGCATCACTATCTTTTACTGGGGCAAGATCTTGTCTCAGTTTGAAAAGACAGGTGTCTGCTAAGGAAGGCAGGAGCCTCTCTTGAAATGGAAAATGTAAACCCCCTCCCTCCAAATTATTGTAATTTTTAAATTAAGGGGCTCTCAGGCAAAGATATGGGAATAGGAATAACAGTTCTTTATTAGGAAAAAAAAAATAAAATTTTAAAAATAAAAATAAAAATTCAGTAATACAAAACAACATTGACAGAGTCAGAATCCCCCTGACACCCTGCTGGGCAGGGGGCTGGCACAGCCCCATCCCATGGGGGCTGCAATCCCCCTGCAGGGGCAGATGTGGCTCTGCTGGAGCAGGGTCCTGGCCAAGGGTGGAGTTTCCTCTGCAGCTCCAGGGGTGCTGTGGATGGGCCTGGGCTCCCTCTGGGAATGCAGGGGAGGAGAAAGCTGCTCCTCTGGGAATGCAGGGGGAAAAGGCTGCTGGGGTGTGCAGGGTCAGATTCTATCCAGGTAGGAATGCTGGGCTCCTCCCCTGGGGGAGCATCTCCCATGGGATGCTGGAATTGGATCAGCCCTGCAGGGAGGCTCCATGGCCATGGACAGCAGAGATTTCCCTGAGGGAGGATTGGTTGTGAAGAGATAAAGAAAGCTGCCCCACCTCTAACAGATCTCCATAGAATACACACCCCCAGCCACATTTTGCATTTGCAACCTAAGACAAATTTGTATCATGGTCACTGTTCTTGCTAGGACCCAAGAAGCAGCCTCCCTGCAGCCCCAGGTAACAGCAGGGGGATCAGCCACGGTGGTGCTTGGCACAGCTACAGAGAAGCCTGGGCTGTGTTTGTAGTTGGGATGTTGAGTGCCTGGGACCAGGGGAATGGTGTCTTTTGCCTCTGCTGTGACTGGGGTGCTGGATCCTTCCCTCATGGTGGAGGATCCCAAAATACTGCCAGGAAGGAGATCAAATTCTTCTGAGTCACCACCATGGCCTCACTTCACAACCTTCCTTCACTTTGGATAAGTTTCTGCTGTGCCCACGTCTCCCTCAGGCAGACCAGGTGGATTTGTCTCCCCTGACCGTGGCTGTCTAGATATTACCTCACCCCAGCAGCAGTGGAAAATTATCAGCATCTGCAGAGGGTGAATCACCTCTGTTATCTCAGAGCCCTCTCTGGGGGATGAATCACTCTTTGGAGGAATCTGGGTTTCTCTTCTGGCTATAGAAAGACCTTGTAACTGGTTTCAAGTTCTGTGTGAATAAGGCTGGGTGAGATGTGTTTTTCCTGCACTTGGAAGGCAAAAGAAAAATGTTCCTGTACCCACCCCTCACTTTTATCCAGCAAAATCAGCCCCCCATGCTCCCACACCCCATCAGAGCAGGGGTACCAAAGCAGACCTGAGCACCTCTGCTCCCCACAGCCCCCTGCACATGACCCAGCACACATTTGTGTAGCCCTCAGGGAAATCTGTCAGAGGAGATAGCCTTGCCCAAAAATACAAATGCAAGGAGCAGCTTACTCACTAACCAGGGAGGAATTTCTCTACACTCCAGAGCTGGAGGGATTTGAAATTGCAACTGTTCTGGGAGCAAGTCAGAAAGGAGGCATGGCTAGTGGATTCATCACAGACACGGATTTTTTTCCTGTCAGTAGGAGGAACTCAGCTGGTCAGATTAGAGTCTTTTCTGCTTAGCAGTAAAAAACCATGAAATGCAATGTGGTTATCCCAGTACAATGGTCTCAATGGCATTTTTGAGAGGAAGATTGTGTGACCACAAATTGAGAGGAAGATTGTGACCACACACAAGCTGTTGAATGTATCATCCTCAAGGAGCAGTTCACTTTAGCACACAGTGCCACAACAAATCCTTGCTCCATTTGTTTTTCATTCACTACTTGCTGTTTTTCAGCAATGAGTTGCTGTGAAGTTTATGTAAAGGCAATGTCCATGTACCTCATGCTTGCAAGTGTCAGTGCTGTGAAGGATCCCAGGATTCATCTCCCAGGAAGACAAGAGTGTTGTGTGGTTTACCAGGCTAACAGCTAAAAGTTTAGCCAACTTCAGTCAAGGACTGGAAAATAATACAGAAAAAAAGGTGTTTGCATGAATTGCTATCTCCTCCAAGGATGGTGTGTGTAGATACAAGACAGAGAAACTGCCCCAGCTGCATCAGATGCCTCATCTGTGCTCACAATGTGTAAAAAGCAGCAGCTTCCTCTCTTTTGAAATCCTTTCCTGGAATGTGCAGAGAGTAGCTCATTCAGGTCCCAATGACCTTGAGCTGGGCCAGCCTGTCCACGATGTCAGCTTCCCTCTTGAGGCTTCACGTTCTAATTTTCCCATTCATTGAGCTGGTGGTTGGCAACACTTGGAAGGGGTCATGAGAGGGACTCCCTTGCCATGCCCCAGCACCTCCCAAATTCCCCCTTGTGCTGCCAATGAAGTGGTCACAGCACAGGTGGCTGTTTGGAGCTGTGCTTGCCCAGCAGCTTGGCAGTGGCTATACCCAGCCTGGCTGTGCCCACCAGGTACTGTGGTCACCTCCAAACTCCTCTGTATTGACTGTGGCAATCCAGCAGGGCCACTAGTGGTCACACATCTCCCCAGATAATTTCCAGCTTTCTCTGCCCACACTGCAGGGACTGCAGAACCCACCTTTCAACAAGCAGAGGTCCCTCAGAAGAGACTGACAAACACTGAAACTTGACTCCACCTTCATACCCCTCTCAAACACCCTGTCACTTCCCATTTCAGCCTGTAGGAGCTTTCAGGAAGAGGCACCTGCTGCCTTGGCTGCCCTCAGTGTGTGTCCTGAGCACACTGGGAGCACTGAAGAAATAATAATCACAGCTCATGTCCACACTCCTGCCTCCTAAAGTAAGCTCCAGTGTGATTCCATTAAGCTTTGTCATGGCATAACCCATGCAATGTCATGAACCTTAACTCACCCACATGAGCACCCAGGGCATGCTGCGTGTCCCTGCTGATGGCTGAACAGAAATGACAGAAACAGCTGCTCCACACAACAGACATGTCAGTGCCAAAGGAAGATGGCTCCCAGGTGTTCAAGCATTGGTGTGTAAGCTGACTCCTGAAGAACCACAGAGGAGCTTCTGGGGATAGGGATGGAGCAAGGAATGGACATATCTAAACTGGCAACATCTGTCACAGAATCATGGAATCCTGGAATGGTTTGTGTATAAAGAAACCTTAAAGCTCAACTCGTTCCACCCCCTGCCGTGGACAGGGACACCTTCCACCAGCCCAGGTTGCTCCAAGCCCCATCCAACCCGGCCTTGGACACTGTCAGGGAGCCAGGAGAGCCACAGCTTCTCTGGACACCCTGTGCCAGGGCCTCCCCAGCCTCACAGGGAACAATTCCTTCCCAATATCCCATCCATCCCTGCCCTCTGGCAGAGGGAAGCCATTCCCTCTTGTCCTGTTATGCCATGCCTTGTCCCAAGTCCCTCTCCAGCTCTCCTGGAGCCCCTTTAGGCCCTAGAAGAGGCTCTGAGATCTCCCGGGAGCCTTCTCTTCTCCAGGTGAGCACCCCCAGCTCTCCCAGCCTGGCTCCAGAGCAGAGGGGCTCCAGCCCTTGGAGCATCTCCATGGGCTCCTCTGAACCCACACAAACAGGCCTGTGTGTTTCTTTGCTGAGGGCCCCAGAGCTGGACCCTGCACTCCAGTGTGCCTAGATCTGTCCAGAGCCCCTCTCCCCCGAGCACAGTATGTCCTGTTCCTTCTGTCCCAAGGGCTGCTCTCCCTTCTCTTTTCCAGCTGCCTTATGCTTGACAAACACCACGTTTCCCAGCAAATCTGCAGGCCCCACTGCTTGGTGAGCCTTTGAGCCACTCTGCTCAGCCTCCAGCTGCTTCCTGTAGCTCCTCCATTTCCCCGTGCCTGGCGCCATGGCCAAGGGGGCAATGCCAGGGCCCTGGGAGAGGCTGGTTGGGGAGCTGGCACAGCTGCCCAGCTCTCAGCAGTTTCTGTAGCTGCACAGAGATTTTGGCAATCCTTCTTGCACCGTTCTGACCTGAGGGGTTTTGGAGGTGTTTGCAACTGGGGATAACAAAGCCCTCTTGTCTACACCAAAGACACTTTGTGTGGAGTCTAGGTATTGCTCTGATTTCATTTCCTGAGCATCCCTCATGGAGAGCTTCCCACAGAAACATGCCCCATTGAGTCAGGAGTGAAGACTCATTGCAGTCCAAACAGAGCCCTGCAAACTTTCTCACCTGGTCCTGTTCCACAGCCAACTGCAAACATGTTTGTGTCTTGAGCTTCCATTCACTGCCTGGGATGGTTTTCACAAGTTTCCAGCTGGAAATGGAGCCAGGCAGCATTTGTGAGTCTTGCTTGAGGGCTGTGAGCCTTTCTGTGGCACGGCAGAGATCCCAGGCATAGGAGCTGGCCTACAAGGCAATAATGTGTCATTCACAGAATCATAGAATGCTTTGGGTTGAAAGCGACCTTTAAAGGTCATCTACTCCCATCCCCTGCAACCAGCAGGGACATCTTAACTACACCAGGCTGCTCAGAGCCCCATCCAACCCTGAATGTTTCCAGGGAGGGGACAATTCTCTGAGCAGCCTGTGTTAGTGTTTCACCATCTTACGGTAAAAAAATTTCTTCTTTATATCTAGTCTGAATCTCCCCTCTTTTAGTTTAAAACCATCACCCCTTGTCCTGTTGCTACAGACCCTACTAAAAAGTCTGTCCCCATCTTTCTTATAGGCCCCCTTTAGGCACGAGAAGGAGCTCTGAGGTTTCCCCAGATTCTTCTCTTCTCCAGGCTGAGCAGCCCCAGCTCTCTGTGCCTGTTTCCAGAACAGAAGGGCTCCAGCCCTCAGCATGGCCTTCTCTGGGACCACTCCAACAGCTCCATTTTCCCTCTGAATCTACAATACTTTTTGGCAGCAAAGACATAACAGGCAGGCAGAAACTTTACCCATTTTCCCCTTCCCAGGTGAGTACTGCAGTCCCTGGCTGCCTTTGTTGGTCCCAGTTGGTATCAGCTGACAGAAGAACCCTGCTTGTCCCCTGGGTTCTTTGGGCAGGCCCAGGGACCCAGACCCTCCTGCCCCTGTGTGTCAGGCCCCAGCAAGTGCTGAGCAAGGCACAAAGAGCAGCACGTGTGGAGCTGGCTGGCAGGGCAGTGGGGGACAGAGTGGCCTCAAGCAGGGTGACCCCAGAGCCGTCCTCCCTCGCTGTGCCTTCAGCTCCTTGCACAGCAATTCCCCAGGAGCTCACCAGCCAGGTACTGACTCAGTCTGGGAGCTCTGCCTGAGAAAGAAGCTGAGGTGTTGGCCCCAGTCATCAGTAAGTTATCGGAGAAGCTGAGCTGCAGTGACATCATCTCCTTCTTATGTTACTACAAGGAACTTAGATCCCATTATGGGGGAGGAGGTAACTCAATCGAGCCTTTCAAGATAAACTCAGACAGGAAGAGAGACACGATTGCCTGAAGGCACCAATTAGACATTTCTGGTGAGCTCAGCTCTGTTCAGCTGACACACGTGTACACTGGGGCCAGGGAGACAGGAGCTTCTCTCTTGTGTCTCAGGGATGGAGTGGGAGGGGTGGGCAACCAGCACTTCCTCGCCGTGCTGCTGGCTCAGCCCTCACACCTTCAATGGCCACAGCTCTCCCTCCAGAATATCCTTTCTTTATGTCCTGTGTTCTGCTGTGGACAGAGAACCACAGAGAAGCTCCCTGCTCTGGGGAGAGAACAGCCCAGCCCTGCACCACTCAGTGCTGCAGATCATCTTCAGTGGCAAGTCTCCTCCAGCTTTATCAGGGGAGATAAAAACCCAATATGTTGCAAAAAATACTGTGAGGATGGGCTGCACTTTGAGGTCCCAGTGCCCTGTGGTAACCAGGCTGTGGGGAACATCCCAGTCTATGCTGCAGGCCAGTTACTGCACATGAGTGGCCCGAGACATGCAGACAGACAGCTCTTACTGGCTCTGATGTGTGTGAGGAAGGAAAAAACAGCAGCAAAGTTTGGGATATGTCCTGAAAGCATGGTATTGAGCATTTCTGTTGGTTTCCAGGCTGCAGCTCCCCCTGTAAATACTTCACAGCCAGAAGGAAATGGGCAAATTTGCTTCTGCCAGTCATAGGCTGAGATTTGCACCACATCTGTTAGGGAACAGAGAGACTGGTTCTGGTTAGCCCCTGGTAATTCTGGTTATTCTGCCAGTTATGTTACCAACAGTTCAGAAACACACTTGTACATCCTCTGAAACACTCTGGAAGCATTTCTTGGGAAAAGACAGTTCTTAGAAACTGCTGTGTCTGTGGCACAGAAAATGCAAGATCTCAGATCATAGCTCAGGACTAACACAAACCTCACGACACAGTCACTGCACTGAGGACTGCACATACCCCACCCCTGGCCAGACCTCCCCAGTGGCTGCACTGGTGGCATTGGCTTGTCTTCAGCTCATTGGAAAAGAGGAATCTCCCACTGTTGACCTTTTCTCCTTAGAAAAGGACTTCCCTATTTGCCTGGTTCCTTCTAGAAGTGTTCCTGATCCCACCATCCTCTCTGGACTGCTCCTGGCAAGAAGGCAGTTGATTCTGCACAAGCATTTATCAGACACAGACAACATCCAAAGCAATGAAGGGGCTCTTCCGAGGCAGTGTTTTGTGTTATGGGGGCTCTTCCTTAGCCCTGGAACTCAATATGAAGCCGACCTGAAAATGTCCTGCCCAAGGAAACACTTCCCTTTGCCATCCCACTTCTGCCTCCCCAGAGCTGTCACTCCTCAGCAGCTGCAAAGGAAGCAACTGGCAAGCTGAGGCACACTCCCATTTGGTGCTGACCTGCTCCTCTCACCATGGCTCTGCACAGATGTGCAGGGAACATCTGCTCAGGGAAAAAGATGCCTCAGACCAGTGGACTTCGGATTTTCTTCCAGGCAGCTCCCTCTCTCACTACCCCTGCAGTCCCCAAAAGGGGAAATGGAGTAAAGTGTGAGGTGACTGCACGCGCTTTTAGGACTTCTGAGTCAGTGTCATGCTGAAGTCATATAAACACCCTGTAACTCTCAGCAGCAGATGCAGCTCTAAAGCCAGAAACTGAGACTTTCAGCAGCTGCTGGTTTTCATAAGCTGTTGTTCTTGAATGTCCCACTTAAAATCACCTCCTTCTGCATGCAACAGACAGGCCAATGCTCTGCAGAGCCTGGCCTGACCAGTAGAAGTCACTTGGAAGTCTTGTCCATGCTGACATCTGGAGTCACTGTGTGTGACCCTCTCTCCAGACCCATAGCACTGCTTGACAGCAGCTGTGGCATGGGTCCCTCTCCTAAGCCATCCAGCAGCCCCGTGAAAGAGGCGCCTTCCTCTGCAAGCAAGCAAAGGGTTAAAGCTTGGAAGGAAAACCAACTGAGTGATTTGGTGAAATAAAGATTAAAACATCTCCGTGGAAGGTGAGGAGCCAGCCCTGGCCTGTGCTGTCTCATTTACCCACTAATCAGCCCAATTACCTCACGTACAAATCATAACACAAAACACTTACAGAGCCAGAGTCACACACTGAAGAAAGGAGAGAACTGTTGGGTTGGTTTTTGTTTAGTATAATTGATATAATTACTAACAACTCTATGCCAAGAACTTCAGCTTTTCTGCTTCCAGAAGAGTAGAGAGCTGTCTGAAAGCCATGGCAATTAGCAATCCCCACATGCACAGCTTTTATTAGAAAGAATGCACATCTATTCCAGAAAGACCCAGCAGCTCCCTGAGGAGCAATTAACCCTCCCTTGGTGCCAGGAATGCAGCTGTCACTGAGACCACGTTCCCCATCCCCTCATCAGTGCTGCAAAGGCATATAAGGAGTCCTGCCCATCATGCTGCATGTGAAATGCCTTCACCTGGACACTTCCTTGTTCCTAATTTGTACTTACTGGCTCCAGATAGGTGCATCTTGCTGTGCTGTGGTCCAAGCAGGCTGCTGATTCTGAGACTTCTCAGGTCCAGCTCATTGTAACCAGCAGAAAGTCTCCTTTTTGCGCCACTGAGGAATCTGTCCGAGCTCTGATCTCCACGCTCTGGAGCAGACTGACAGTAATTACATGGCTGGAGCCTCCCAACACCTCCCCAGAACGTAACCCCAGAGAGTGTCTCATGGACAGCTGCCACACATTCACACCTCGCCAGAAGGTCACCAGGCAGCGCCTGCAGAGCTGAGGAGCAGGAGAGTTGGGGTTCCTCAGTCCTGCAGAGGTGACCTCAGTGGCAGCGAGCTGTGGAGACACAGAGGTGGGGACACACGAGGCTGCAGCATGTCCACAGCCAAAGCCATCCAGGAGTGTTAACAAACTCCTTGGATGGATCCAAGCTCCTGCCCATGTACTCTCCACAGGGATCCACATAGACAGGCGGGTGTCCAAGCACCTCAAAAACCTCCACCAAGGACCTGTGCTGCACTTCTCACACCCATGGACATCCCTAGGGAAAAAAGGGCCGTTCCTGAGTGTTGCTGAACAGCCACAGAGCAAATCCAGCAGCATCAATTGTTTCCCCAGGTCCTGGGGCACCGTCACGCTGAAACCAAACTCCTTTGTGGGTCACGACTGCGGAGTTCATGAGCAAAGTGGGATGAACAGCTGGACAGCCACGGGCTCCACCTTGTCCCTGTCCCTGTTCCTGTCCCTGTTCCAGTCCCAGCTCAGCCTGGTGTACCAGCCCCTGGCTCTGGTTTAGCACCTCCATTTCTGAAAGCTTAGTTTGGGTTTGAGAAACTATAACTATTCTCATGGGTATTTTCATTGTCTGTTCTTTAATTAATTAAACTTGATACTGAGCATTCACTTTAAAACAATTTTCAGGAAACTTATAGGGATTTGGATGAAAGAATATCTCTGGGAAAAGTAAGCAATGCTGCTTTTCTTTTTATTTTAACAGTTTATAATGCCAAAACCTAACAGAATTCTTATGCCAAGGAAGGAACAGAAAAAAATAAGCAAAGATTAACATTTCGCGCAGAAGTTTTAATTTTGCTCAAAAAGTTCTTGTTTGTCCCAAAACATTTTGAAGAAATTTTCAAATAGAATCCTTAGCCTTACTCTGAGCTGCTGCAGGGTTTGCTTTTCTGATCTTTGTTCTTTGGAGTTGTTGTCTCAAGAAGATGAATGATGCTATTCTCTGATTTGTTTGTAGTTTGGGGGGGCAGTAAGTAAATTGGGGCAGAACTTGCAATGCCCACTCTCTCAACAGGAAAAATCAAAATCCATTGTCTTGTGTTGGCCCTCTGAGTAAAGACACAAAATCTGTGGGAATGGAGCTTTGGGTGTGATGTGCTTTTGTGATCCTCTCAACTGAAGAGCCTTGCACCAGCAAATGTTCCTTTGCAACAATGCAAGAGTATTGAAATTTGGGGAAATAGAATCACAGAATCACAGAATCACAGAATCACAGAATCACAGAATCACAGAATCACAGAATCACAGAATGGTTTGGCTTGGAAGGAACATCAAAGCCCATCCAGTTCCACCTCCTGACATGGGCAGGGACACCTTCCACTAGCCCAGGTTGCTCCAAGCCCCGTCCAACCTGGCCCTGGACACTTCCAGTGATCCAGGGGCAGCCACAGCTTCTCTGGGGACCCTGTGCCAGGGCCTGCCCACCCTCTGAGGTTAATACATTGATGTGGCAAAATGGGAGTAATGGAATAGGGATTTAGCCCACCCTGGGTTATTATTCCAGTCTAAGGTGATGCTGTACCAGAGCTTCTACTCTGCATTTAAAGGACATTTTTCTGAAGGAGATCTCAGGAAGGTTTGACTGTACTTCTTGACCAGGTACAAATCTCCAGATTTGTCCATCCAGGTCAGGATGTCCAGCCAGGGCAGGAACTGCTTCTTTCTGTGATGTAGGAAATGTCTGTTTCCCAGGATTATCTGAGAATTTCACCCAGGAAATACCGCCCACACCCCCTTGCAGACAGCAAGGCTTGCACCCAGCCTCTTCCCTGCTGCCACTCCTGATGGGGCGTTTGGTCTCCTCCTCCTGCAGTCCATTGCAGTGTTCTGTCAATTAAGAAATGTTGGTACTTTTTGAAGAAGGGCTGTACCTGGGGAGTAACAGTGTCTGGGGGTTTGCTCTAGTGTCCAACTTGCATCAAAAATATTACTTTATATAGTCAAGAATACTAATTTCTTTACCACATTCCTTTCTGGAGGATCATTGATTTGAGGGCTGGGCCATGACAGCTCTGTTAACTTCTTTCTCTCATGCTTTGATAAGAGACAAAGTGCTTCCTCTTTGCAATTTGAATTCAGAGATCTCTGCCTTAGATAGCTTGGAAAAATAAAATGAGCTCTGTTGGCTGTGGATGGAAATTAAAATTTTGTATAATTGGTTCCTGGTATTTCATCCAAATCTGAAGTATTTTCCTCTTATAATTTGGTTTCAAAATCTACAGATAACACATTGTATCCTGCTCACCATCATTGCAATAAAAGGTCTTCAGAGAGATGATTCCCTAACCTAAGTTTTAAACTTTTTTTTGTAATAACCTTAATATTTTTTTGGCTTGTCATTCTATTTTGAAACAAAAACGAGTGTTCAAAATGAAAGTTTCTCACCAAATTAAACCTCAAATTCAACTGCCTTAAGCTTTCCATGATGATTAAAAAGAAGCAATTGGCAAATGGAGGGGGAGGAAAGGCCCCAAGGTGTGATACCAGAGCACAGGCTCAGTTCCTGCCCCGTGACACAGTCTGAGTCCTGCACAGGCACCCCTGGTGGTTGGGGTCAGACACAGGGCTGTGACACATTTCCCGTTTCCAGACAGATCCTTTCCTTCTGGAATGGGGCCGTGGCTCAGGTCTGGCTGTCCTGCCCACCCGTGGGTGTGAGCCGGGGCTGGCATTGCTCAGGCAGATCCATGGCAAGCCCAGCCCCGGGAGATGCAGCTTTGCTGCTGCGAGTCCAGGGCGGCAGCCTGGGGACCACGCGGAGGGACTCGGCCCAACCACCGCGCTTCAGAAGCTGCCACCAGCTGGCAGCACCAAATGACCATCAAGGAGGGATGGTCCTTGGCGGTGGCCAGACATCTCCCAGCACACACGATACCTTCTTAGGTTAATGACTATTTACAGCCCAGTCCAATCTCCCTGGCCATCAATCCATCGCAGCCTTTGCGCAACACCGCGGGCAGGGCTCTCACTGATCCCCACCCTGTTTCTTTCCCACCCAGACGCCTGGATGCAAACCTCATCTCCGTGGTGCCCGACAGCAGCTTTGAGGGGCTGCTCTCCTTGCGTCACCTGTGGCTGGACGATAACGCCCTGACGGAGATCCCAGTGCGAGCTCTGAACCACCTGCCAGCGCTGCAAGCCATGACCCTGGCGCTCAACCAGATCTGGCACATCCCCGATTTCGCCTTCCAGAACCTCAGCAGCCTCGTGGTGCTGTAAGCCTTCTCCACTTCTTATTCCCTCGGCTGGGGCAAGGTGCTGCCCACGGGCTCCTCCTCCTGCGGGCATCCCTGCTGGTCACTCCCCAGGAGCAGTGTTTTGCTGCTGGGGCGGGGGGCAGAGGTTTTATTCAAAGAGTCAGGGAATCCCCCTCATTTGATACAAAATGCAAAAATTGCCCCTTTTGATTTTTTGTCATATTTTCCCCACTTTTCAGTGAAGAGCTAGAAAGCTCCTTGATACAATTCACAAAATGTTTTGTATTAAAAAAAAAAATCAGTAACTGGAAACAAAAACCAGAGTGTTTTCCTTGAAGGCTCAAGCAACAAAAACCTTCTCATTTCTTTTCCTCGCTCCAATCCCTGTGTTAAAACTACAGGAATTTCTAGCAACATGAAAAAAAAAAATTAAATTGCAACAATCTGCAGTCAGGTCAAAAAAGTAATATTTTCATTTCTTGGAAAACATACCAACTCACTCCCTCCCCTCCCTCCACCCCCTTTTATTACCAAATATGATTTTAAACCAAAGGTCTAACCCAGCACCTTGTCCAAGCCCGTGCCTGCTGATTTGCATGAGTGTGGTACATCTGCAGGTCAGATGTTTTGCAGTGGTTGCTGTCCAAGTTGCCTTGTAAGCATTTCACGGCCAGCGCTGGGAGCACTGGGAGAGCAGTGCTGCTCCGGGATGGAAACGCTCACTCCATGGGCAGTGAGACACCAAAGCACCCTCAGCCTGCCATCAGAAAGGGAACTGATCCCTCTGGCAGCTGCTCAGGAGGGGCATCCTTTCTATCAGCAGAGGCTTGCAGATTATCTTCCCTTTAAAAGGAACTTCACATGTGCAAATTAGATATTTGTTACTTCTTTGGTGTTGATTAGCAAGTTCGGGTGTGATTGCCAACTGCTTTAGTGCTCCTCTATCCACATGAAATGCCACCTCTACTTTGGTAATTTGTACTGATACCAGGGTGTTAAGTAGCCTCAGCATGTAGTGCCTTAGTGAAAGTTTAGCAATTATTTCCCTTTCAAAATTTAAAGTGTTTACTGAGACCATCCAGCATAGAAAGTGCTTGGACAAAGCACAGTTCAGAGTTTTATTAAGCATCAAATTCATCTGTTTAGACAAAGCATAAAGGCTTATTTAGGAGAAAAGCAAAAAGCAACTTGAGAAAAATAAAAAAACTAGTTTTCACCCACAAGAGTGCTCATTCTCTAAGGCAACCCCTGGCCACCATAATGCAACCACTTCAGTCAGCTTTAATAGCTCACTCAGCGGGCGAGCTGACATTTGGGGTTTCATTTCAGCCTCCAAAGCATGCTGCTCTCATTCCGGCTCATCCCATACTGTGGGCAAGAAGCAACTCCTTAATTAAACAGGCAAGCTTGAGAAATAAAAGTCATTGACCATTAGGTCGCAAGGGAGAGAATAATATCCCACCACATACAATTGGAAGGGAACACATGTGTGATCCTGCCAGGCTCTGTGGGACACGATGCTACATTTTTGTGGGATCACAAGTGTTTGGCAGAACTGGCCCCATAAATCTCTCCCATGCTTCCATGCAAGCCCTTGTCAACACATCACCAGTGGAAAGTCACCCAGTGTCCCTCCTGTGTCCCAGCCAGGGATATGTCCCTGCTCCATACTCACCCACCGAGCTGAGAAGCAAAGACAGCCAAGCTGGAGAGAAGACATTCCCTACCAGGGCTCAGATGAGATGTGTGCCTTCCTCTGCAAACGTCTGCATTTGCAGGTGGATGGAGGATCTGGCTGCTGCTATAAACATTGGAAACTCCCAGCTATCGGGTGTTAAAGGGAGCCCCTGGGGGAAGAAAGCCAAGGGCAGACATGGCTGAGCACAGGGGAATCCCTCCTATCCCCTGGTCAATGCTCAGGGCCAGGGCTGCGGGCAGGAGCGTCCCAGGTGCAGAGCTGTGCTGCTGCTCCACTCACCTTGGGCCCTGGGCAGAACCATTTCACCATCCCGCACCACCACGAGCACTGACATCAGAGCATCCCAGCCTCAGCCTGGAATACTTTAAAGGTTCAGTGTCTGCTAATAAATTGCACCTTTGTTAAGGAATTCCCTGATCTTATTCCCATCTGTTGCTGCTGCAGGCTTCGAACTAGGGCTGCAGGCTGTTCATGGAGCAGAGCCCCGTGTACATCATTCATCATGAAATCCATGAATCTCTGTAATTGGCACCATCTTTTCCCAGCTTTAATAACAAGGGCTGGGGTGCTGGCACTGTGCTTTGATGGCAGAAGAGAGGTGGATATTTGATCAGGATAGTTCATGGGAATAGGTGGTTACCTTCCAGTCTGATCTATTCAGGACCAAATGTATCTTAGTATCTGCACACAGAAATAATCCTGAACACTTTTCAGCTTGTATGAAGTAAAGGTTGTTTTACAAAAATCATCATCTTTCTTGAGCGTAGGAGATTTTTCATTCAGCAGTCAGCATCTGAAACCCCCATGCTGCTGTGCTGACAGTCCAATAAAGTGCATGACAGCAGTTCTCAGTAGTGTCCCTCATTTCCTCTGTCAGCTGAATTCAGCAAGAAGTCTCAAGCCAGGAGTCACAGCACCTCTTTCAGTCCCACTCACCAGAGGGGTCCTCAAGTAAAATTTTAGATTGCCAAGAAATCCCCCACGCTGCAGATGTGTCCTTGCTGCTGCATCTCTGCAGTGGGCTGCAGTTCCCTTCTTTCCTGATGTCACCAAAGGAGCTCTCAGCAGAGATGCTGGGATGTGTGTGGGACACAGAGTCAGAGTGAACTTTCCAAAACAGGCCAAGCAGTTGAGAGCTTTGCCCTGTAATGAGGGGCCTGGATGGAGAAAATCTTCAAGTAGTTTTACTTTCATCACACAGCAGAGAACCCCTTCAGTTAGAGCAAAAAATGTCAAAACCCAGATCCTTCTTTGTTTGGGTCCACAGGGAGCCTTAGCTCCTGGAAACCTCCAGGAGTCAATTTGGCCCTGTGATGGGAGCAAGAGAGAAACTTCTCTAACCTGGCCCTCACCCTTGCCTGCCTGGTCGAAAAATGGGAAAAGTTGCTCTTGTGCCATTACCAGTTAGTTTTGCTTAATGCCCTCTAATTCTTGTGCTCTGTGTCCATCTCCTCTGTGCCACTGCTGTATTTGTCCCTGTCTTGTGTACCCTCCCCTCAGCTCAGCTCTTCCCAGCCCCATCCAGTTACCTGGTTTGCAACATGGAATCCCAGGATGGTTTAGGTGGGAAGGGACCTCAAAGCTCATCCTGTTCCACCCCCAGCCATGGGCAGGGGCACCTTCCACTGTCCCAGGGTGCTCCAAGCCCCATCCAGTGACCTGGAACACTCCCGGGGATCCAGGGGCAGCCACAGCTTCTCTGGGCACCCTGTGCCAGGGCCTCCCCACCCTCACAGGGAAGAATTTCTTCCCAACATCTGATCCAAATCTACCTTCTCTCAGTTTAGGGGAAAAAAAAAATCTACCCTCTTTGCCCTTGTCCTGTTACTACTAGTCTGTGTAAAATCAGAAGCTAGTTCTCATATCACACTTATTTTTTCCTTCCCACCTTCAGATGGAGAGACCAAATCTGTACACTGTACCAAAGACAAAAATTGATTCTGGTTTATATCATAGGACAATGCTGTTCTGTGCCCATTTTCCCTCTTCTAGCTATCCCTGTCACTTCATTTGCTTTTTTCATAGCTACTAAGCACCAATACCTCTTTCCTGGAGATGTAGAAAAGCCTGATAGTGTGAATGCTCATATAAGAGTGGTTGTCCCCTCTGCTGCACTTGACATTCACACAACCTGAATATCAGGTGATAATTTTTGGTCAAGGTCACTCAGCAGCACCTTCCAGCTGGAAGTAAATGAAGGATCCAGTAAATGAAGGATCTTTAGCAGAATTCCTCTTTCTTAAAGTTTTGTCATTAAAGGACATGATGGAGCTCTCTCTCTAACAGAATGGTTTAGTGACTAGAAGAGAAAACTTGTTTGCAAAACTCCTGGGTTCCCATTTTCTGCTTGTTCTGGTGTAACTCTGGCTGAGACTTTCAGAAGGGACCAGTGCTTCTCAGGGTCTTCCTTGCCCAGGAGCAAACATCAACACATCCCTGCTTTCCAGGGAAGCTGATCACCAGTCACTGCAGCTCACGTGTGGGACCTGGGGCTTCCTAGAACCACAAAGCCCAGGCTGGTGCAGGTGAGCCTGTGAATCCCTGCCCTCACCTGTGCAAGGGAGGTACCAGTGCCTCTCTGAGAAGTTGTTGGGAACCTCGGTGTTGGCAGGGAGTGCCAGGCATGTGCAATTCATTATCTCTAAGAACAATATTGCCTGGAACATCTGGGTCCCATTCATGAGCCTTTTAATTGGCAAAAGTGCCTTTTCTCTTGGAGGACCAAGCTCGCTGCCTTGGCAAAAGTGGATTTCCTTCTCCAACACTTGAGGAAGAAGCAAATCATGCTCCAATGCACCCTGAGAATGTCACTTCTGATTGAGCTTTATTCTTCACCAGACGAGTCTCATGCTGGTCCTCCACTAATGGAAACAGTCCATGGAATTTGCACCATTTATGATTTAGAGTTCTCTACTTATCCATGGCCAAGTTGAGGAATAGGACAATTTTGCCACAACAAAGATGGAAGCTCATCATGGCAGTGGCTCGTCAGGGGAGAATTCATATGATGTCAGATTTGAGCTTGGTTCAAATCATCTAATGCAAATAATTTATAGAAAATGTTTTTTGAGAAGAAAAAAATGAAGTCATTAAAAATGAAAGCAATGGCAAATCCACCACTTCTCTTTGTAGTCTGTTCCAGTGGTTAATCATCCTTAGCGTTAAAAAAAAAAAAAAAACGCTCATATTTCCCATTTGAATTTTCTTTGGCTTTGACTTCAGACATTTGTTCTTATTATTGTTTCCTCTGGTAAATCACAGAACTGTTTAGTACCCAGTTTCTAACCAGGAAGAATCCTATACATTACACTGCATTCATCCCCTTGATCTTATTTAATAGGCTAAACAGATTGAGTTCTCTAAGTCTCCATCCTATTTTTTTCCAGCCCTTGGATCATTTTTATTGCTCTTCTCTGCACCCATTTCAGTTCATTGACATCCATTCACCAGTGTGGGTATCAGCACCACGTTTGTCCTGACAGATCTGCTTTCACCAGTGTTCAATGCAGATGTTGATACAATTTCCCTTTCCTTGCCCATATAGACAAGCAGCTTCATTAAAGCAGTATTTAGGCACTAGCTCAACCTGCTTTCCTTCTTTGCAAGACAAAGGTGCAGTCCCCTTGGAGGTGGCATTGCCAGAGTTGAAGCTACTGCCTGTGTTGGACTGTCTCTCAGACTGTTCTCCAGGGCCTTTCAATTCACTGAAAAACTAAATGGAAAAGGAAGTCAGATGAAAACTGAGCAAATTTGACTAAGGGTGCTGCATGAATGATGGAGGGAAATCACATTTATTCCAAATTTCTGATAAGAAATTGTTGGCAAGGAGAGTAAATCTTCTTTCTAGAATCTGTTGCATGTTCCTTATTGTGGGTCAGAATGAATCTTGTAGGGTTTGATTTTTTCCTGCTTTGTTTCTAAATTCTCACCACCTGAGGCACCAGCCAGGCTGCAGCCTCTCTCCCCAGCCTGGGTGGGATTCTGCAGCCACTGTCATTTATTTTGGTTTCAGCAGGACAGAGCAAGGGCTCACCTGGCAGCAGAGGAGCTCACTTGTGCTGCTGCAGAGACCCCGGGCGGTCCCACCCTGCCAGGGTTCAGTGTGACAATTGCTGTTCTGTGCATGGCTCAGAACAGCCTGCAGGCCAGCCCACAAAACAGCACTGGCTGTCCTCATCCTGGGCACAGCTTCTTCCATGGCTGATTGCCCAAACCCATCCTCACTCCATGGCACTGACCTGCAAAGGAAGAGACCCAGATCCTGAAGCCCACTGCTCTTACCAAGAAGACTGCTGGGTTCTAGCTCCAACAGCAAAAGCTTAAAGCCTCCCATGTTTTTGCATCGTAGGGGTTGTTTATAGCCCAGAATCAAGCACCTCGAGCTGCTATCAAACCAGCTGACCTGTAATTTACAGGGCAGAATATAACGTTGTGTGGGCTGAGCTCAAATTGACAAGCACTGGAGATGTTGCAATTCCACTTGTTAAAATTTGTTTACCAGGGGAGAAAAAAAAAGGCAGGATGGAAGACAGGAATGTCTTTTCAAGTGTTTACCTCTCCAGCTCTCTTGTTTCTATTATTGCCATGTGGTTGGGTAACTCTAGAGTTCAGCTTGGACAGCAAATTTTTTTTATAACTCCCTTTTTTGGTCGTTCATAATTTTCTCACCAACAAAGAACTTCCTTCGGATGATTTTCATTACTCTGCCTCCAAACAAAGCACTCTAGAGCCAAATATAAACACAGCAGGTGATTGCTTTTCTCTGCTGTCTCCTTGCCTGACTGCAGCGACAGCGGTCAGCTGGTCAGCATGTCCGAGCTTGGACAAGGCGTCCAGTAACACCATCTGACAAAGCTCCAGGGAGCTCACGCCTTCCCTGGCATTCAGCATTCCCGTGTCCCCACACTGTCCCCTGACAGCAGACAGGGGCTTGGGGCATGGGGTTCTTGTGGTACCTCTTCATGAGATCCCACAGCAACTCCAGACCCCCGCGCTCTCTTTGCCAAATGCAGTATCCAGTGGCAAAGGAACTCAAAGTGGTTGGCACAACCAACTGAAGAGGAGGCAGCATGACCAAAAGCTGTTAACACTGGATGGATAAAACCATCTGGGCACAAACTTCTTTTCTTGTGACAAAGAGAAATTTCTCCCATAAGATTCTCATTTTGATCTCAGGCTTCTTTTCTCCTCTAAAAGTCACAATCCAAGTTTTCTTGCAGGCGACATCCTCTTCTTTTTTCCCATTTGCTCAAAGGAGCAAACATTTTATCAGATATCTTTCCCTTCCTTTCTCCTTCCTCTGAAATGTTTGTATGTTCTCATCCCAACGACAAACATCCGACTCAGGCTGGTTTCTGTTTTGCAGGCCCCTACCAAACTGCCCTAGAGCCTGGCTGTTCCTCCACTCCCAGCTTCCTCCCGTTTTACCCTAGAATATTTGGCAATGGGAGCTGCCTGAGCTCAGCCAAACAGCTCACACTTGAATCCAGGTGGAGTGAGAGATTTTTCAAGCTGAGACACATTTAGATCAAGCAGCAAATAATGAAAAAATCATTGATCCACCTGCCAGGATGGAGCCTCCCCCAGGCTCTTGGAAGGAGGCAGCAGCATTGGACAAAGGCTGGTGCATCCCTTGCTGGTACTATCACATGGGCATGGGAAAAGGACCCCCAAAAGGAGTGGTATGGCAGCAATTCTCCACATGGACTTGGCATTAAAAGGGAATCTGAACTGATGGGGAAACCTGCCCTGAGAGAGCTGCCCCTGCTTGGTGGGCAGTTATCACACAGATTGTGGCAGTGCAAGCACGGGCATCACTAAGGGGGTTTAACTGCAGGCTGGTAGGAGTGCAGACTGGGCAGCAATGGGTTGTCTTCTCCTGGTTTTCTGCAGATTTTTCTCAGACTGCTGACAAGAGCTCTGCCCATGGACTCAGGGTGCCTTTGAGGGGGATTTCAGAGGGAGATGCACAATTAGCCACAAGCTCACAGCTGTAAAGGAAGTGACTTGGAAGAAGCACTGAGATGTGCACACATACACAAGAGTCTCTGATAATCCAAGACAAGGAATCCAGGGATTAAGGCCTTGGGTTTGCCAAAAGACTGAGACAGGGGAGTGAGGGATCCATGGAAACACAGAACCCAGGGCTCCAGAAACTCATCACCTACAGAGCTTCCAAGGCAAAATTACCCCAGGTGGCTTTGCAGGGGCCCCTAGCACTCCCCAGTGCCAGAGTTAAGGCTGGGAGCTCCCAAGCCTGTAAGCACTAGATGTTCGTGGCATGTAGCAGCAGGATGAAGGGGAACAGGAAAAAACTGTTCCTATGGTGCAGAGAATGTGCATCAGCCTGTGGCATGGCCCCAGCACTTCAGCCAGGCACTCTGAAGCACTGAACTGAAGACAACTCTCATTGCAATCAAACTGGAGCTGGTCCAGGAACTGGCAGTGTTTTCTTTTTTTCTTTTTTTTTTTTTTTTTGCACGTGAAGATAATAAACTGTGACTAACAGGATGATTTTGCACTCAAAGTCTTCTTGCTGCTACTAAGGCTCCAAGGAGTCCAAATGTGATTGTGTCCTTGGATAGCACCCAGTGCCCATGAACAGCTGGTGAAGCACACGGTGGGCTGAGCCCAGGGTAAGGTGAGCTCTAGGGTGTTTCTTGAAGCTTCTTGCTCAAGCATGTTCATCCACAGCCACCTGGCAGCTGTGAAGGTGGAGATCTCAGGGAAACTCCTGCATTAGCCTGGAATTCCTGAGAGGAATGGCAGCTCTGTAGCTCTCTGCAAGCACTACTGCACCCAACGCGTGTCTCATGGGGTAAGAGAGGGAGCCCAGCAAGGGCCCTTGGCATCCCAGCCCAGCTGTGCTCAGCTTACAGGCTGATCTGGACCACGGCTCAGACCACAGGAAGAGGTCAGCCTGCACCCCCACTGACCATGTCTGTTTTGTCCACAGGCACCTGCACAACAACCGGATCCAAAGCCTGGGAGCCAATGGCTTTGATGGGCTGCACAGCCTGGAAACCCTGTGAGTGCCCTGTTTTATTCTCTGTCCTAAGGACATGGGGTGTGTTCATCCTCCAGCACAGCACGCAGGAAAGGGGGTCAGCCCACACGTGTCACTGGTGCCATGCACTGCGGGCAGCAGCAGGGCTGGCTCCAGGCACCAGCACGAGTGGATGCCCGGGGCATGATGCCTCCTGGGGAGTGGGAGCCTGGGCTTTCCTCCTGTGGCTGTGCTGCTGCTGCAGGGGGCTCTGTGCATGTGGGCAGTGTGGATGGCGAGGGGATTCTGAGGCCCTGGACACCGTTCTAGTCCAGATGCAATCCCAAGAGCTTGGATGCATTCCCTGCTCAGGGAGTGTGTTTCCTTCCTCAGCACATGGACGTGGTCCTAAAGCCTCCCCAACACCTGGCCACCAAAGCAAGGGACTGGCTTAAGTTTGGGGCCTGTAAAGTCCTCAGGGCTCTGTGGGGTATCTCTGAGATGATCTCATGTCTGCTGGCATCACCCATTGCCAGCACCATGTGCTTGGCATGGCTGGGAAACAATTCATCAGAGAACTGCAGGGAAGATGGGAAGCAGGAATGGACTCACCTCCAGGACACATCATCAGGAAGGTAGATTGAGATCGGATAGTAGGAAGGAATTGTTCCCTGTGAGGGTGGGGAGGCCCTGGCGCAGGGTCCCCAGAGCAGCTGTGGCTGCCCCATCCCTGGAAGTGCCCAAGGCCAGGTTGGACGGGGCTTGGAGCAGCCTGGGATGGTGGAAGGTGTCCCTGCCTATGGCAGGGGGTGGAACAAGATGGACTTTGAGGTGCCTTCCAAGCCAAAGCATTCTGTGATTCTGTGATTAGCAGGAGGGGGCTCACCCTGAACTCAGGGAGAGTTCCATCCCACAGCCTGGCCACACACTCCCTGTGCTGTGACAGCTGCATGAATGGCCTGTGCCTCGTGTGCTGTGCATTGGCCCAGGAGGAAACATAAACAAGCAAACAAATAAATTGAGGCTCTGAAAGACTGGAAGAGGTTCTTGATGCCTTCAATTGTGCAGAAACATGTCCCTTCATGCAGGCTTGGGGTCAGAGTCAGGCCCTTGCTTCCTGCCAGGAGAACCAGGGGGTCCAGGTCATGGCAGAAGGAGACGCTGCTTCCCAGCATTCAAGTGCCACTCAAGGAGACAGGGCTGCTCTGTGCCCAGCACGGTGCCAACAGCAGCTATCGGGCAAGAGTGGCAGCAGCAGGCAAACCCTTGGTCCCCAGACACCCTCCTCAGGGCAGGAGCATGACACGCATTGTCTCTTCCTTGCAGACTGGCAGATCCCGGGACCACCCAGAAGGGCTCAGCTGGGGAGAGGTCGAACTGTGCCAGGGATGGGAGGCTGATGGATAGTCTCCTCTGGTGACCCACGGGTCCCAGCTTGGCTTTCTCCCCAGTCATTTCTGGTGGCCACAGGCAAATATGTGAGGGCAGAGCTGTGGCACCCGGGCAGCACAAAGGCAGGGAGCTGCAGGAGGAAGCAGAGAACTCGCCCATGGAAGAAAACCTTGTTTGGGCTACAGCTGTAGCAGACATGCAGCAACATCCCAGCCTGCATCTGGGCAACCCTTCTCTGCAGCCAGGGTGGTTAGAGATGCTGCTGCCCATCCCAAGCAGGATGGAGCTGCAGAGGAAAAGATGGCCCCTTGTTTGCTAAAGGGTTTCATAGCCCTGGGAGATAATTCTGTTTTCACAGCCAATTGTGCTGAATGCTCATTTTCCCTCTCTTCCACTCTGCTCCCACTCCCACACTTGGGGAGCTCCACGTCCCCTGCTCCTGCTCCCAGTGCCCACAGGGACAGGTCTGTGCAGTGTGGGGACTCTGGAGCACTGCAGCTCTGCAAGCCCTGTCTCTGCTGATGCTGATCAGGCAGCCCTGGGAGGATCCATCCTCCAAGGGTGGTCCTGTTGAAGCAGGGCTCTGCCTGTGTCCAGGCTCTGCAGGCTGGACTGGTGTGAGGGTCCCACAGCCCCACCCTGCACAGCTGCCTGCAGCAAGGACGGTGCTGTGGCAGAGAGCTCCAGACTCTCCACACGCTCCTCCACATCTGACTGCTCTGCAGAGGTCCTCCAGAGCAGCGAGAGGCCTTCTACTGCTCTTGGCCTGAGCTTCCAATTCTCACCTTCGGGCCAGCAAGCATTCCAACTCAGTGATCCTTGAGGAATGCGTGTTCCTCAAGGGGAGCCACTCCCCCTTGTTAATCCTTCGCACCCAAGGTGCTGCCGACCAAAGCTGGGCAAGCTCTGGGGCAAAAAACTGCCAAGCTTTTGGTTGCACTGTCCCAGCCAAGCTGCTAGACCTGCATCTACCCACCACCTCTCAGCTCCTGTGCATGTGGAGACGATTACAGTCTCCACATTTATCCTTTAACTCAAATTATGATTACATTCTGTTAACAGCACTTAGCACATTTTCTTGGCTTGTGGAGGCCAAACCGTGCTCTCAGTTACCCCGTGGGTGTTACCTCCTGGAAGGCAGCAGGATGGTAAGGGTTGCTGATGACAAAAATTTCTCCAGGGTTCCTAAAATGAGTATTTGTGGCCAGATGCTGATTATAAACCAGGCACGATAGTTGAAGAACTGTAACATTCGAGAGGAAAACATTGTTTCAGGTTTTTCAGAAGAGCTGGGGAAGTTTTAGGTGCAAAAACCTCTGTCTCCCTAAGGGAAATATTTCTTCTCATATTTAGCTAGACAGGAAAACTTCTATTTTTATTAAATGCCAAAACCCTAAGAGAAGCAGCAGGCACTGCCCCGTGCAGGTCTCAGCAATGTGTGAGCTGCAGAAGTACAACCACACTGCTCACCTGCCCCAAGTCCCAGCATTTCTGCCAAAACTGATCCCAGTGGAGCATCTTTGTTCTTGGAGAGGGCTTGGCCCTAATATTTCAGTAGGGCAGCAAATCTAGAAAGAGGTGAAGACAGATGAATGGCTTCACATTTCCCTTGCATTGACCTGCAACTTCTGTGCACAAGTCAGCTCTGCCAAGTGCACAGCAAGAGCAGCTCTGTGTTCTCCACACTGACAGGGGGACAGGCAGATGTGCAGCACCCACCAGGTCTCAACGAGTCAAACACCAGCATGAAACTGGAGAAAGCAGCTCCAAGAAAATTTTCTCTGTCAGGGCAAGACCTGGCTGCTCCTCAGCCGCCCCCCCAGCCTTCTCTTCCTGGGAAGGAAAGCTGGCAGGTAGGCTGGAAGCAAGTCAGAGCAGCCTGGGCCAGATTCCCAAAGGGGTTTCGAAACAGCCCTGTAAACCAGTGAGATTCCCTCTCCAGTTCCCATCAGCCTGAGAGATGACACAGAACAACCCTGCAGGGCTGTGGGAAGAAGCCCCAAGCTGAGCCACGAAACCGGGGATTAGATGGTCAGAGTGGGAGAAGCTTGGCATTTTTTAGCCCTTTCCCAGACATGGAGTAAATAAATAATAGTGTGAATATCCTGATGTGACACATTCTTCCTGTAGCCCCTTTGGGTAATGGCCTCGATCCTCTCCACAAGGTGTAAGGTCAGGGGATGCCCACAGGAAATGCAGGGAGGAGCCAGCACTGCCCTGCTGGGCATGGAGACCACCCATACCAAGGGAAGGACACCCATACCCATTGGCATGGCCAGAGGGGAAGGCCTTGGCCAAGGTGGATGTTTGGACCACAGCACATGGCCTGGCACAGTGGGGTGAGGGTATCCCAAGAGGGTGAGGAATGGGGAGTTGAAATGAAAAGGAGTCAAGAGAAGCACCATCTTCTGCAAGGCATGCTGTCTGCTGGCTGCAGACACAGCGCTCTTTGCACTGCTTCCCTGTTCCAGATTTGCCTTGTCAGACCTGCCCCGTGGTGTATCGTCCTTTGGGATGTTTAACACCTGCTGGAAAACATCTGGCAGCGTAACCTGCTTCTGCCATTTGGATGGAAAGATCTCGACTTCTACATTTCGTGATTATCCTAGACCTAATTTCTCAGTCTTTAGCAAAGCAGCAAGAAGAGCAAGGGGTTTAGACACCTTCTAGTGGGAGGTGTTCCTGCCCATGGCAGGAGCTTGAATTTAGATGATCTTTAAGGTCCCTTCCAAGCCAAACCATCCCATGATTCTGTGATGAGACTTGTTGTGTGTCATAAGGCTGGTGAGTAGGAGTGCTTATGGAAAAGCTGATGGAAGGAGCAGTCCAGCTGCAGCCAGGAGCTGGGGACACTCAGATTCCTGGGGACACTCAGATTCCTGGGGACACTCAGATCCCTGGGGACACTCAGATTCCTGGGGACACTCAGATTCCTGGGGACACTCAGACCTCGTGCTCAGGGCTGGGACAGAGTGCTGGGGAGAGCGTGGCTGTGGTTTCACAGGAACAGCAAGGGAAAACTGCACGGTGCTAACACAGGGGCCAGGTTCCCCACTGCTCTGTGAGGAAAGGATTTCTCATGAGGGGATCCCTGTGACATCAACTTCCACAGCGAGGCTGGTCTCATGCCCAGGTTTCCTCCTTACCACCTTCACCTGGAAAGCTGAGCAGTGTCCTAAGGTCCCTGAGCTTTGCTATCAGTCTGAACAGTCTAAAGGCTGGTGAACAGTTGCCTCTCACCTCGTAGTGCTCGGCTTCGGCCTCATTGGGTAGATTGTGACAACACTGGATTTATCCCCTTGTGTCCCTGAAATATGAATATTTCATGGCTCACAGCTGGAGGGGAAGGAGTGAAGCCCCCCCACATGACCAAGCTGCAGGTCACTGCTCTGTGCAGAGGGATGGAAGGGGAAGCTGACCTGAACCTGTGCAGCCATAGGTGTTAGAGTGTGTGTGTCTGCCTCATGGGGAGGGCATGTGATTATGGCAGCTGAATCTCAGCGCTGGCCCCAAATTCCATCTCCAAACACCAGCACACACAGACCATCCTTTGGCATTGCCACCTTCCCAGCTGTTAGGCAGGCCTCAGCCCTCGGTGTGCCCATGGCAGAGCAGAGCAGACCCCAGAGAGCAAGTGCAGAGTGCAGCTGAAAGGGGACAGAGGCTCCTCATGGATCTTCCCAAATCTTCCACCAAAGCGGTTGTGGAAGTGACTCGTTGAAAATGCCCCTGGGATGGGATCTCTGCTTTGAAGAAAAGGGGAAAGCATTTTTTCTCCCATCAGACTGTTTTGTCCGAGCAGGGGGAGGGGTGGTGGCCCTGGGGGCTGACGGCCACACACACACAGAGCAGGAAGCCTGGTGGGGCGAGTCCCTGGGTACAAGGCAGGAGGGCAGCAGCAGTGGCTCTGGCAGGTCTGTGCTCTCAGGGGTGGCCCAGGCGGGCTGGCAGTCCGAGCAGCACCCTGGCAAGGGGTGTGCAGGGTCCCCCACCACAAAAGCCACCTCATATTCCCCAACACCCGCTCAGAGCTCTGTCTGGAGCTGCTGAGGCAAAGGGGAAATGCAAAGTAAGAGCTGTGGCCCTGCCAGTGGGCCCTGTCTTGGACACGGCCGAGTCCCACGGAGCAAGGAGCAGGGCTCCTCCTGCCTGGGCACACTCACAGACAGACCCCACTGCTGGCAGAGAGCAAAAGTGTGTCCTGGCAGTGTCCTGCCTTCCCAGCCCCCAGCGGGGCCAAGGTGGCTCCCGGGGCACAGGCAGGGCTGGGAAATGAATGGCTGCTCCCCAGGACCCCCTCAAAATGCTGGAGGCCTCCGGGCTGCAGCCAAAATAGCAACAATCTGCCCCAGAAGTGCTGCTCCTTTGGGAAGTCTCCAGCCTGTCTGACATGGACGTGTTCAGAGAGGCCACGCAGCCCTCGCCCTTGCCCTCCACCTGAGATGACCCCGCTGGTTCCTCTCTCCCTGGATTCTCCCTCCCCATCCACATCCCTGCCAGCTTCTCCACCCATCAGACAAAGGAGATAAATCACTTGGAAAGAGCAAATCTCCATTCATTTAAAAACCTTTTAATTTATTTTTTAAAAATAGCACTAATAAATTAGAAACGTCTCCCAGAACAGCTGAATCCAAAACCCTCTGGCTCCAGGCATTTTATCTGCCTAACCTTGCCTCACAGGAAATGCCCTTACCACAGCACCCGTCCCATTATCTGGGTAATTAGTCGAGTCTGTAAATGCAGAGCAGAGCTGGAACCTACCAACTCCTCTGGAGAGTTGGATTTCCTATGTGAGAAAAAAAAAAGTAAGAAAATTAATATAAAGTGCACCTTGGGCAATGAAGGCAGGAAGAAGGAAATGGGAAATATCTCCAGTACAGCTCATACAAGGGTTGTTTAACACTTTAAGGGCCAGGCAGGCTTTGCTGTTCTCCCAGAAAACAAAATGCTACCTTGCTCCTTGCGTGGATTTCTCTCCATCAGCATGTTTAATTTGAAGCCCTTTGTGCAGTCTCTTGATGTTAGTCCCAAATCTGTGCAATTCCCAAAGCAGCTGATGGATCTGACCCTCAAGGACACGGTGTTTGCTGCACTGAGCTGCTCTGGTACTTCCTCAGCATCCTGATGCTCCAGCCCTGCAGGGTCAGCGTGGGTCCCCAGGCAGCTCATCAGAGCTTGGTTGTGTGATCCCAGCCTGCCCTGCCAGAGGATGGAAGGGACTTCAGGAGAGGCTCAGGCACCCAGATTGAGGGCACGGAGAAGGGAAGGGGAGATGTGGCTTTTTGGAAAGAGGGCCACAGCTCAGGGCCTGGTTCAGGTCCCTGTGCCTGGTCCAAGTTCACTGTCTGCTCTGATGATTGTGTAAGTGGAAAGTGACTTTTCCAAGCAGAGAAAGTCACCTGTAAAACTGAACTGGCAAACACACCTGGCACTGACTAGGTCCGTCCTTGGGCCCTGCTCCCAGTTTGCTGCAGCTTCTCCCCCTCAGGCAGGAGCCTGGACTACCAGGAATGTGCCCTCCCTGATGCAGCTCAGCTCTGAACCCATCAGTACCTTGTAACAGGGCTGAGCTTTGGCAGAACACAAGCCCAGCCAGACACGATATTTTGCAGGTTTATAAAGAAAAAAAGACAGAAAGTGAAGGCAGTTCAGGTGAAAAGGTAGTTCTGGAGGCACTGCACTTTTCCATGGCTCCACTGTAAGGCTGGTCTCCATCACAGGACTCTGCCTGTTCTCCCTTTTTCCACCAAATCCTCACACCCCCTCTTGCACCTGGCCAGCTCTCCAGCCTGGCTCTCCCTGACACTGATCTTGCAGCCTTGGAGCCACAGATCTTGCAAGAACAAGAGCACTGGGGCTCTCCAAGCTCCAGCCTCTGAGTCTGCAGACATGCTGTGACCCATCAGATGTCCTTAGCTCCTCTGGCTCTTTGGGCTTCCTTCTGCCCCAAGCCTTTCCCTCTTGCCAGAGCCTTTCCTGGAGCAGCTGTCCATGCCTCTTCCTCCCGAGGTGTGTGAGTGAAGTGGTGCCTGTGCAAAGGAGGAGCAGCCCTTGCAGGCAGCAGAACGGCAGCAGAGGCAGCTGGGGGCACGTTTTCACCGTGGATGTGCTGATGCACAGAAGCTCTGCTTCCATCCCACGCTCCCTCCTGCCAGCTCAGAGCCCCAGGGGCTGATCCCCAGCCATTTGTGCACCATGGGGAGCAGGTAGAAATCTCCAGCTTCTTTCCTGCAGCTGGGGAATGCTCTGTTGTGGACAAGGCTTCCCTGAGCTTTGCCCTCCTCTCCAGCCTGGCAAAGCCGCCTCCTCCACGCCCGTGTCCTGAGCCATCAGCTCCATGGATGCTCCTGTGTCCCAGCTCCGAGGCCCCTGGCCTGTGTGTCTGCAGGTGCATGGCAGAGCGTTAAATTTATCAAACATTCATCTGCTCCCTCTGTCAGTCGGGGAGCAGACAGGAGTCCTGGTGGAACAGCCACACCCTGGACACCGCTGGGATTTGCAGTGGAGGTCAGAGCTGCACTGGGAGGGACTGGTGGCTACAAGGCACAACCCACAGACAGTCCCACTGCCTCAGCAGTGGACCATCAGTGCCACAGAAACCCTGTAAAGTGCTGCAGCACCGTACCAGTGAGAGGCTGAGACGTTTCCAGGCCAGGCTGTCAGAACGAATCCTCCTTCAGAGACTGCTGCTTGCTCCTGGCAGGAATCATGTACCCTAAGTACCTGACAACCTTCCCACAGCAGGCAGCCCATCTCTGCTCCTTTGGGACACACAAGCACTCCTCAAGTTCCACCATAGCCTGGCTTGTCCTTATAACTTGCAAAAAAAAGGGGGTTTCTAGGACATCATTAATTTCCTAGTGAAAACACTGACCCTAGCAGATGAATCCCATGGTAGATCTTGCCTCTCTGCAGTGCATGGGAACATCTCCCTCTTCCCTTGGGGCATGGGCACATTGCCTGGAGCCAGACAAGTGCTCTGGGTCCTTCCACACCCCCCTTCCCTCCTCTCAGTTACTACAGGCACTGCCTGCCACCACCAGGCCAGCAGGCTTGGGCTGATGCTACACCACAGAAAGTGCTGCAAGCATTCAGAAAAACACTTAGGGCACTTAGGGACATGGGTTAGTGTGGGGTTCATGGTTGGACTCGATGATCTTGGCTTTTTCAACCTTAATGAATCTGTGATCCCATAAAATATGGCACCTGATTGTGCAGTTATTTTCGTATTTGAACTAATCTGGCAGCTCAGCCACAAGCCATGGCTGGATGTATGGAGTCTGGGTAAAGCTGTCTGGCCAGGGCTGGGCAAGAGGTCAAGCTACATGGTCACCATGGCCCCCTTGGGCTTCCAGACTACCAATTAAATCATTTCCAGTGCTTGATTTGCCCACAGTAACCAGCACAACTAGCAAAGGCAGTAATTACATTTACTGGCAGCTTGATGAGGTGCCAGCACAGGACAGGTGGAAATGCAGGTCCTCAGAGGAGGCTGCACAAAGCCCCCTCCAGGCACCATGGCAACATCTCCAACTCCACTGGGACTGAAACAGTCAGCAAATGTCCCATCTACAACTTCTAATCTCACTTCATCTTCAGGTTTATTAGCTGCAAATTTGTGGTGTTTTGTGGCTTATGGAAGAATTTATAGTACTATATAATTTTTTTTTTTTTGGCTTCCTGTGTGGAACCACTAATAGTACCTAACAGGCAGAAAATTGACCTGAGACTCTCTCCCCTCCTTCTCTCCTTTTGGCATGACTGAAGATATTAATAGTTCCAGGCTGCTTGCTGTCAGCTTCAAATCACCCTAGCAGTTAAAGCCCAAAATAACTGGGCCTTTGATGTCAACTTACTTTTATTTCTAAATAAACAACAGGGTTGGTTAAGATCTTCCAAATATGAAGCTATAGGCTCCCTCTAGCAATAAAAACAATGGAAAGCCAGCCAGTTCACTGTATCTTGGGCAGACTGGGTGACTTTCAGAGGCTTTTATTTCAAGTAGAAGAACAGACAAGGTTCCTCTTGCCATCCCACTGCCATGCTAGAGCCCAGCAAGGAAAGGGATTATTCATAGCCATTGCTCTTGCACATCTGAACCTCTTGCCTGGCTGATTTCGCTTTCAAAAGCCCTTGATAATGGGGAAAACTCCCTTATAATCATGCTCATTATTTTAAATTTATTTTTGTTGTTGTTCCCTTTCCTATTGTTTGGCACAGCCATGGCCATGGTGTGTTGCCATCCTTCCACCAAGTAACGCTGCCATTGATCTGCTTTGTGCCAAAAAGGACAGCACTCCACAGCCAGGAAACCCCACAGGTCACACACAGAGCCTTGGGTCAGAGCCCAGGGCTGGGGCAGCCCTGCCAGGTCCAGCTCCCAAGGGGCCTCCGGGGCACCCCAGCCCGTGCCACAGCAGTGCAGTGGGAACAGTAAAGTGGCTTTTTGCAGCTTTCCCTGCATCATCCCAGATCTGGAAGCAGTGGGAAAGCGTCAGTGTGGAGCTAGGGAAGAAAACACTGCCCAAGTACCTCAGAAAAGGCAGGGAGAGGAAGGGAGCCCTTTAAGGTGTTTGCTACAGCACCTCCATTTCCTACATCCACCAGCTCCTGGAGAGGGTTTGTGATTGATGGGCACTTCACTGACACGCTCGGGAGAGGAAATTTTGTTGCCACTGAAGTCAAAAAGCAAAATCATCCCTGGCCCACTGAGCAGTGAGTCCTTCCAATCTGCCTTGACTCTGCTGGGGAAGAAGCTCCGGAGACCCACCAGCAGGCACACGGGCTGGGCCAAATTCCCCATGGGGCAGCAGGCAGAGAAGGAGATGTCTGGGACAGATGGAGCCTGATAGCACCTGTGGAAAGACCTGAGGACTGCATTTCACTAAATGAACAGAAACCTCCCCACTGACAGGAACACCATGGTGGAGGCTGAATGCTGTTCCTGGGTCATGGCTTGGACCAGAGCCTAACTCCAGCTCTGTGAAAGAAGAAGAAGGCACAGGGAATTTTTTTACACATCCTAGTTTGGGTCTGGGCTTTGAGAAGAGTGGCCCCACTGCAGGGAAGAGATGACACCTGAGGACCATCCTGAGTGCTGGTTTCTTCCAGCCCCCCCCAGCCATGACCCCCATGAACCGGGCAGAGCTGGCCAGCAGCTGTGCTGGACACAAGTCAGGGTGCTGAGAGCAGCACTCGGGGACCTGCTCTCCAGAGCAGCTGGGGTCTTCTCCAGGAGGGAGGCTCACTTCCCCAAAAGCCAGGAAGCACGGGCAGGGGCGAGCACAGGCACATTGTCTCCTCTGAACAGAACGGGGTCGCTGGCAGCCGGGATGGAGCAGCATGACTACACCTGGTTGCATTTCCACTTTCCAACAAGCCCAGCGTCTGCCAGCATTCCAAGATGGGCTTGTACCCAGCGTGAGCTGCTGAACACAATGAATGCTCTTTGTATCTGTCAAGTGCAGAGGGGAGGGAGGCCCCAGGACGCTGCCAAGGCTGGGAATGGTGTGTGTTCTCTCAGGAAGAACTAGTCCTGTACATACTTGCACACATGCGGAGGTACAAACAGAACCTTCATCTGCCGATGAAAGACCAGCCTGCCTGGAAGAGGTGCAGGCTGGAAAGGAAACACATTTTTAAAGACAGGAGCAAATATTACAGCACAATGAATTATTCCTTGTAAACAATACTGCTTGCAGATCTAAGATCCCTTGTTCTGTTAGTGAATCACAGGTGAGCCAAGACTTCTCTCTGTTGGGCAATATTTTCCATCTGTCAGCAGCTCACAGAAACAGCCCTGTGCCATCACAGGAAGCCTCCACAGTGGCAGTGACACTGCAGTGATGGGCTGAATGTCACCTGGGGCTGGCACTCACAGTGCCTCTTCTCCAGGGACCACCCCTTTGCATCACACGGGCCCATCCCAGCCCCAGTCTGTGGTGCAGGGGAGGGAAGTGGCACAGGCAGACACCCAGCCTTGAGTGACCTCTGCAGCTTCCTGCTCCCTGTGGAATCTCCCTCCAAACTTCAGGGAGTCACTGCAGAGTGAAATTTTGAAAGGTGTTATGCACCTTATGTGCATAATTTGGGGCTGTCAGTCGACTGCTAATGCCTCTGATTTCAACCAGTGCAGTGATCTGGAGGTTAATCAGATTTGACTGATGCTTTGAAAATGCCCAGTGGGGTCCTGCCTGCACTTCCCATTGCTTGTTCACTTGGGAAATCCACTGCTGTATCTTCCTGAGCAGCAGAGAAGGGATGTGCCATTAACAGTCCTGCCCCTGGTAACCAAGCCTGTGCAGTGAGAGCCCTGAGCCAGGCCCTGATGGAACCTGGCAGGGGCCATCTACAGACACTGGCCAAGAGCATCCAAGCAGCTGACAGGGAGCTACAAGCAAAGAGTGAGGCTATGAGCAGTCATGTGTTGGGCTATTTATCCTTGAACAGATCAATTTGGGCTCAGGCAGGGAAGTCTGAGGAAAAACACTGATCTGCTTGGAGCCAGATGAGAACAGAGTGTGTCAGAGCAAGTCTGGGGAGAGGCAGAGCTCTCCTGTCTAACAGATGTGAGGAGGCGTGAGGAGGGAACACATCACTCCTGTTCCACTCCTGGGACAGGCACAGCAGCTTCAGGTGTGCTGGGACCCTGCCACCACACTGCAGGGTGGGCACCGGGCAGGCAGAGCTCACGGTCTCACCGCCAGCCCTGTGCTCCTTCCCTGCTGAGTGCCAGCACTGCCAGCTATTAGGCAGCATGCACCCTTTCTGGGCCCTACAGGAGCAGGATTCTTTTGCTCAAATCCCTACACATGGTACCAGCATCCAGATCCCTGAGCAACTGGGGGAGGGAAAACTTCCCTCAGTGTCAGGGGACAAACCCTGCCAAGCCAGGACCTAACACAGCACCTGGGCTTCTCAGGGAATCCAGCAACAAAGTCTGGTGTGGACCTTGTCAGAGCCAAACGAGACAAAATCCGCCCACGACAACCCTGTTCCCTATTTTTCTCTTGGGTTTGTGCCCTATCTTGCACTTCTGTGATAAGCATTCCCTGAGACATAAATCATATAAGCTGGAAGTCCTGGAAGGACCGATTTGGAGAGACTCTCTGGGTTGATTTCCCATGTAAACACCTTCAGGGCAAAGCTGAGGTGGTGCCATGGAGTTGTTCCTAAGCAGGAGCACTGGTAGTGAGAGATGTAAGAGACACGGGGGCCAAGAGAGATCATAACATAATGACCATGCCTGGGCCCAGAGGATGAGAATTACAGGGTAATTGGGCAGCAGCCCATTGCTGTGGAAATGCTCAGTTATTTCTGTTCCATAAACCACAATCCAGGTTACATGGTAATTACTTTGAGGTTCATTAAGTGTAATTATACAGTAATCTCCAGGAGCCAGTAATCATGTTCCAAAGTATCTACCACTTAAAACTTGGTGAGTGTCATGCAGGTGGGAAGCAGTCGCATGGTTTTCAGACTTCAGTGAATTGCCAAGTGGGACGGCCAGGATAGGGTCAGATGTTACTGTGACAGCTGAAATTGCCTTCCAAGGAGAAAGCTGGGCATGCTAGAGAAGTGCTGCACACCCAAAGCCCAGCCGGCCTCCATGGGCACCCTCCAGCCAGCAGCAGGATTGGTGCCTTTGAAGGGCTGCTCCTCCCAGGTTGCCAGCAGTGCCCCAAAGGTCAAATAAATCCTTTTCCAGAGGTTAAGCCCATCCTTGGAGAACAAACACAATTCTTGAGATTTCATTCAGATTCAGATGTCTCTATTAGTTGCCAAGTCGGGGTGGGTAAATTCTGCACTTGTCATTACAACCAACATCATATATTTTATTTCTTTTACTACACAGCAAATTAGACAATGCTCAACAGTGTCAGTATCTCTTGCACATCACTTCCAGCTTTGGCTGATAGATTCCAGTGTGGGGTTGACTCCAACCATCAGAAGAAGACCTAAGTCTTTCCATAGACTCCTCTTCCCACTGTCCCCAGTCACATCGTGTCCCAGGGGCAGGAAGACCCGGCGGCCCCAGGACAAACACTGAGGGAATGGTCCCCTGATCCCCTCTGCCCCACAGGGCGAGGGGGCCCAGAGAAGCTCTTCATGGGCCCCACACAACTGACGTTGTTCATGTTTCCTGTCCTTCAAAGAATCCCATTTTGACCTGGAAAGGCAAAAAGAAATTACTCAGAGCCAAAGCCCCGGGGCTGAGCTCCAGGGAGAAGGGGCCAGGGCCCTCAGGAGATGGGGAGCAGCAGCACTGCCCAGTGCTGGGCACGGGGCACCTGGCAGGGAGGAGCCCCATGGCAGCAGCCATGGCTTGGACTGGTTCTCACCTGACAATGCTCTGAGCAGGGAATATTCCTGCTGCAGGAATGTGTGAGATCGTGTTTCCAGGCACTGGCTGGATCAGCATGGTAGGAAAAACCTGTCTCCCATGTTAACGACCAAGTTTCCGTGGCTTCAAAGCACAGATAAATGTGGTTGAGTTCCTACAGAAATGTTAATGAATGTTTTTCCCTTCTCTGTCTTTCAGGGATCTGAACTACAACGAGCTGCTGGAATTCCCCGGGGCTATCAGGACACTGGGCCGACTGCAGGAGCTGTGAGATTTTCCATTTATTCCTTTTCAAAACCACTCCCTGTGGGAGAGTGACCAATAAAGCACTGCATGTGCTCTGACTTGAGGACAGCACTCAATCCAAGCCTTTCTTTTCCTTCCCAGCCCTATCCACTGCATCAAAGCAATTTATCCCCTCCATTTCCATCAGCCCTGACCAGCTCCCCATCAGCCTCCACACCACAGAGGGGAGTGGGAGTCTCTGCCAGCCTCGGAGCAGGTTCCTCCTACTGTTCCTCACTCTCCTGTGGCATCTCAGGGGCTCAGATTCCATCTGTTCTCTGGGTGCTTCTGATGTCCATTCCCCAGCTTGGGACCACAACCTGGACTTACCCGTGTTATTGTGAGGCCATCGTTTCTGCAGGCCCTGTGCCACCTCCTCTAATGTGAAGAAACTGTTTTATCTCCTTAAGGATAAATTTATAATAGGGAATTACCAAAGTTTATTACCATTTTAGTGGATAGCTCTCCTTCCTCTAACTGGTCAGCCTGGGAGACTAAAAATAAGAAACCATCCCACTTATCACCCACGAAGGTAGAAGCCCCAGGGTGGGGTGAGTTGATGTGGATCCACAGTTCCTGTGTCACACTGGTGCCAGGCTGGGTTAGGACAAAAGCAGCTGCTCTTGTGTTTCTGGGAGCCTTGGAGTAAAAATCTCACACTACTTTTTTCTTTACTGGAAGAATTCTCAAGAGATTTCTCTGTTCAGGCCAGATATCATCATTATTCTCACCTTCAAAATGAGAATAAGATCCTTAATCCCCTTCGAGATGGCTTTTGAAATGCCTTCACTAAAGAAGAGGCAAATTCCAAACAGTCATCAACTAATCACCTGCTCAGACTCCTCTGGGATAAGCAACTTGGGCATCACCCAGAGCCTGGTCTTAGTCCTGGACACAAGAACCTGTGGCTGCCTTTGCTGTACAGGAGGTCAGACTGTGGCCACAGAGCTCTCTTCTGCTGCAAAAGTTTGCTGATAGAAATTTTCTCAAGCTTAACCAAAAATATCCCAGCTAGAGCTACAAATCCTTTAAAGTCACAGTAATTCCTGGCCAGTAATTCCTGGCGCACAGGAATAACACAGCCAGTAATTCCTGGCGCACTCTGGTTGGCAGCTTTGGAGCTGTAATGGAAACAATCCATAAAAATTGTAGTTCCTGGAGGATAGAAAATCTTGTATTTGGCTTGTTTCTGTTTCCTGACCTGTACAGGTTAAACTTGAAGCCCTTGTACCCTCGGTGGGGTTGGTGGAGTCACACATGGAGCACCCACAGAGTAAATGCAGCAGATTTTGTCCTGCCAAACCACAGACCTTGTTCACCTGCTGGGATGATGCTGCACCTGGGAGGGAGCCTATATCTCCTATTTGATGTATATTTTGAAGGCTCTCTGGCTTTAAAAGTGCTGAGGAAAGAAGGTTAATTTAATTAATATCAAGATATTTGTTTCTCCCAACAGCGGTTTTCATAACAACAACATCAAAGCCATTCCAGAGAACGCATTCGTTGGGAATCCCCTCCTCCAAACAATGTAAGAAAATTAAGAATGTTTCCTACATCTTTATATTGCCCAGAAGGGGGCATTTCCTGGTGTCTTCAGCTGGGATTTCTGACAGTGGTCAAATGACAACAGTCTGATATTTGCTATCCACGTGCCAAAGCAGGCTGAAATTGCTTCTTCTCTGCTCCTTCTCTGAACTGCTGTGGGTTCTCCTTTCCCTGCAGCTGATAGCAAGGAAGGAACAAAACACAGATGGTCTGCATGGAAACTGCCTAAGCCCTGGTTGACAACTGCTGATATTTATTCCTTGTGTTCAGAAAAGCTGCTGGCCAGCTACAGCAGCAGCTACACTTGTCAGAGAGCTGGGATACAGATCCCTGTGTGTCTGCCCCAGACCTTGGGACACAAAGCTCTGCAGATAAACACACCCAACTCTCAGGTTATTTCTGCTCTGACCCAGGCACAGTTAGTGATTTTTGGATGCTTCTCTGAACCACACAGATATTGAAAATTGTGGCAAGTGACAAAAGCTCTGCTTGTCCAAACTGGACTTAAATTATAGAAACACCAATATCTGGAAAGCCATGGTGACACTGGGTGAAACCACTCACTGCTCCAGCCAGAAAAACCAGCCTCATCCCCATCTCCCTTGGACAGCACCCACAGAGTGATGATGGGGGCCCATACACCCAGAATGTTCATCTCTCCATTGCATCTGCCCATCTGAAGCCTTTCACAGTTAGTGGGGGGAAAGTGCCTCTCACAGGAGGTGACTCAACTCCTCCCGTATGTCCCCACTGACTGCGACAAGTGGGAAGGGTGCTGGTGCTGTGTGTGAGATCACAGGAGGTGTCCTCCAGTGCAAGGTGTTTCTCAGTAGGGCTGAAGAAGGGCTTTACATCTTTCTAGCCTGTCTGGTTCAGCAGGACCCCAAAGGGCCCATTCAGAGCAGCAGGAGACCCCAGTTGTACCAATGTCCAGCCGAAAGAGGCCAGTGGGAGAGCCTGTGGTTATCTGGGCACGAGAGTTTCTCACAGCACAGCAGCACCTCCTGCATGGCTTGCTGCTGGTAGCTCTGAGGCTCTTGACCTGTAACAGCATCTTCTCTTCACGTGCAGCAGATTCTGACCCATTCCTCTTTCCCATTGCAGCCATTTTTATGACAATCCCATCCAGTTTGTTGGACAGTCTGCTTTCCAGTACTTGCCAAAGCTCCACACTCTGTAAGTTCACCAAGCACATCCCCAGAGAGGTAACATCCAAGCTCCAGGCCCTGTGTACTGGGCACCTTTGTGGCCTCCTCCCTCTCTTTTTTCAAGAGCCCCTGTGCCAGTAGAGGACCACGAAGCCACTCTGTTGTCCTACCCCAAAGGCTACTCCAAGGAGTAGACACTGCAGATGTCTTCTTCTGAGGAAGGATAATTTTGAAAAGCTCATTTTGGAGGCAGCCACTAATTCCTCCTCCCCACACAGCTGACAGGCACTGAGGCCTTCCAGGGTCTCCACAGCTGTGCCAGGAGCAGCAGAGACCTCACACACAAGAGCCACAGCTTTTGCTGCTGTTGCGTAATTGCCCAAACAGAAGGACACTGAAGGCATCTGCCTTCCTCCACAGGATGGAGAAGTGGAGGAACACGTCCCAGCACCATGGCACAAATCATATTACTGGGCAGCCAGCAGTGGCAGTGCTTCCCTCACATGTTTAGCCCTAGGCCTGCTCCAGGGCCACCAGCACAGGCTGGGCACCACCTGAACCACAACAGCTGCCCCACATTGGCAATTCAGCCAACCTGTTGTGGCACAGCACTAAAATACTGAGGCAGAGGCAACCTCATAAACCTCTATTTATAAGCCTCACCCAGGCACATAAAATAAATCATTCAAATAGCCCTGCATTCTTTAGATCCAAATGCACAGACCCAGGGAGGCTTGGGTGGGATGCCCTGCTTACATTCCCCATGGTAATTGTTTGGGGTTTTTTTATTTAATTTGGGTAGAGATCGTGCCAAGAATGTCAGTGGCTGGGAGAGGCTTTGAGCTTGCCAAGCCTCCTTGCATAGAAGCGCCCAGCTCCCTCTCGCTGTATCCGCACGGCGCGAGGCGTCCGCTCCAGCCACAGGGACACGCTGGATCTGGGCCTTGAGCACAGCTGGGTGTGAGGAAGCAGATTTGCCACCATGGCTGATGGGTCTGGAACCGTGGGCAGTGGCACTTGCCTTCAGGTCCTCTGCCCACCTCACGTCACCCTCGTTTCTCTGCAGGTCACTCAATGGAGCAACAGACATCAGGGAATTCCCAGACCTTAAAGGCACCACCAGCCTAGAAGTTTTGTGAGTGGCACCTCTCTCCCTTTTACTCTGCTAGCTGTGCTCTTCCTCCTCCAAGGCGGTCCAGGCTGTTTCAGTGAGGACAACTTTCCCAGTGCTGTGCAGTATTCAGCTCTGCCTCTCCCTGGTCACTCACCCTTCTGCTTCGTTTCACCCCTGTGGCTCCTGAATGCAGCTTTCCTTCCTGTGAGTGGCTCTCTCAGTACTCTTGAGTGTGCTCCAGTCTTTTTTTGGTTTGTTTGGTTTTTTCTTCCTTCCCTCCTGCACCCGTGAAGGAGCGAACCTGTGAGTGCAGTGCTTCTGCTGCACCCCAGTGTCTCTGCCCATACTGGAACCAGCAGCATGGTGCAGTTCAGGAAACATCTGCCACCCAGGCTGGGGCTCCTGCAGCTGCTCTGGTCCCCTCCTCACGCCCCCAGGCCCTGGAGAGCAGGGAGGACACGGTGCCTCTGGCCACACACGGTTCTCCTCTCTCAGACACCAGTCCCCATGCTGAGCCCAGACTGGGGGCAGCCCTGGCCAGGGTGTGGCCTGGCCGTGCCGTGTCTCGGGGACACAGGGACACACCACCCATCCCTCATACACAGGCTTCTGAGGCAGTCCTGGCTCCAGGCCTGTCCAGCCTGGACAATGGGATCAGGGATGGCAGAGCATGCTGCAGAGGGCACTGCCACCTGCCCCCAGCAAGGCCAAGGACAGCTCTGAATTCAGGACTCAGCAGTGGCCCAGAACTCTTTACAGGCACATTCACCTTAGCCAGGTCCAGCAGCAGTGCCTGTTTCCAAAACTGCAGGACAGTTGTTTTATCCTCTCCAGGTATTTTATTGTCCTACTGGATGTTGTCTCTCCTGCCACTATCTGGGACTGGCAGCTGGGCTTCTGGGTCACAGAGGCTGGGTGCTGGCTGTCAGCAACACCATTTCTTTTCTCTCCTCCATCTCTCTAGGACCTTGACCCGGGCAGGCATCCATTTCCTCCCCAGAAGGATGTGCCAGCAGCTTCCCAGCCTCCGAGTCCTGTGAGTAACCTGTGTCTCTGTCCTGCCTGGCCCTTAAAAAATGCCCTCAGGAACTGGGCTTTCCTTCTGCCTAGCTCAGGGGAAGGACCGGCTGTGGAAGACCATCCTGTGGTTCTTGTTCCCATCATCTTTTCCATGCGGAAATCACCACCTTCTTAATCACTACTTTGAGGTCTTGCTTGTTCTTCAACATGCTGCTTCATCCCAGCACGATGCTCTGGTCTCAGGGCTGCAGTCAGGCACATCCTCCTTGCTCTGCACAGTAGAACTGTCCCCCCACCCCATTGAGAGGGTGCAAATGGGTAAGAATGGCCACAGCATTTGACAGCTCCCAGCTGTGCTGAAGCCCTTAGCCCAAAACCAAGGGGGAAATCACCCTCTGCCCCAGGCTTGGCTTATTGCAGTTGGAGCTCCAGCAGGTGCCATCATCGGGAGGAAGGATCCTGTTCATATCCCAGGAGGGATCAGGTCTGACCTGGTGGAGACCTGTGAGGCCATGAGGCCACATCTCCTCATGCAGACAGCACAGCCAGATCAGGGTTTTTTCTCGGTCTCTGTGTTTCTTTGGCTCTGCCTGCTTAGCCAGGCACAGAATGATGCTGGGGGGGAGAGGGTCATGCTTTCTCCTCTAGCTTGGAACACGATAAAATCAACATCTCAGAAAGGTTCGGCATCATCTCAGGAATCACACCCCTGGTTCCTGAGATCCCCAACTATGTTTGCAGTCAAAGACATCCTCAGGAAATGAGTCATGAGCCAGATTTATACAAGTTTGCAGCCTTAGGGCAACAACAGTCTTGCCTCTCATCAGTCTTTATACAAGCAAGCTGAAAAAGAAAACAAGTTTGTTCCAGGAAAGCAACAGGAGTGAATTCTTGATCACGGAAATTGGAAACAAGAGTAAAACACAAAAATAAAAGAAGACAATTTGTAACTTAGGAGATTACAGGCTTTTGATTCCAGATGTCCCTGTAGGGAAGATCTTTCCTCTTTAGACATCTGGACCAATTCAATGGATGACTTGCTATGAAAGTGCAGCCTTTGGACTGGCCCAAGCTGTTGGGTCCCAAGCCTCTGTTTATGTTTGCAAGCTATCAAACTGCAAACCCTCACAGCAAAGCCTGTTCTTTGTGCCTACCCCCCACCATGTGGGACAGTTTTATTGGGACACACCACCTTGTTCCTTGCTCCTTGCTCCTTTCCCCCAGTGAACTTTCCTGACAGTGATTGCATTGCTTTCAGGGTTTGGAGAGGGCGTATGTGGGCCAGTGCTTGTGCATGTTTACATCTCTCTTGCCTTTGAAATGCCTTGGCCCCCCGTCCCCACAGACCCAATGGCTGTTCTCTGCCTGTCCCTTGGCAGCCGTAGGAGCTACGCCTGTGACACATCTGACCATAGGTGACACAGTTAAAGCTGCATTTCTGGCCTCACACCACGGCGTGGATTCTCTGCAAGGATCCTGCACAGGGACTGTAGAGCCACTGCAGGGGCAGCGGGTCATGGCCATGCTGGGATGCCACCCATGCTGAACCCAGCACACACAGGCAGGGCAGCCTTTGGCATCAACCTGGCATCATCCTGCTGCTTTCATCCAGAGCTCCTGCTCAGGGCACAGATTTCATGTAATCATGGTACATCCTGAAGTGGAATGGACACACAAGGATCATTGAATCCAACAATCCCACCCTGTGCCTGAAAGAGTTGTCCTAATGCTCCTTGAGCTCTGGTAGATTTGTCTTTCTTCTCAAGCAGAAATAGGTGAAACTCCCCTGAGCAGAGCTGAAGTCCCTTGATGCCATCAGCACCTTCACCCTGGTATGTTCCCAATGGAGCATGAGGGACTGAGGCTGCTCTGTTTGTAGATTCTGGGCTGCACCTGGTTACCCTCACTCTGGAGGAACCAGAAATAACTCCTGGGGGTGGTTCTCCCCCATCACTGTTAGCTAAGCTACAGTGGATTGACACAGGGACCAGGGAAGAGTGACTGGTGCTAAGGCTTATTCTCCATCCTGGGTGACAGCCCCCAGAGCCAAGCACAAACCTTTTGCTTGCTTTTCCCTCCCTCCCTCCTCTCCACCATGGAAAACTTGTGGTGAGTGGGTTGGCAAAAAAAAAGTAATTGAAATATTTTAGGAGCAATCTATTGGCAGAAAAATGGAAACCGATTTTGGAAAGTCGGCAGAGAAACCACATACAAAACTTTACCCTGGGGCAAATTTCCCTTGAACAACCACAAATCCAGTCTCTGCTGGTGGGAGAAAGAGCTGGGTTTAAACATCGCTCCTTACCCAGCCTGTTTCAGCTTCAATAAATTCTCATTAAGCTGTGCCAGGGTGAGTTTTCCTCTATCAAGCCACTCTGCTCTAGATGCTGACATGACACTGGGCCATGAACCAGTGGGAAGAGGAGTTTGCTGCAAACTGCTTTCGAGTGACAGCACTTGAAAGAGCAAGGACCAGAGGTTTTCAAAGTCTGTAATGTCCTGAACCAAATCCCTGCCAATGCCACAGCCCCTTCCCTAACCTGGGAGAAAGCCAGGAAAGGCTGAATGGGGAGCAGGCAATGGGCAGTGGGGTTGCTGTGCCAGGAGGAAGGAGAGAAGCCAGCTGGTCAAAACCTCCCCAGGCTCTGCAGGCACATCTGCAGCTTCTGCGGGCTCTGCAGAAATTCCTCTGTGCTGTGCCCACGGACAGCAGGGCTGTGCATGGCAGAAGTGGCACGGGAGGGTTTCACAGCTGACTTGGGGCTGGGGAGGACAAGCCCACCCCAGCCATACGAGCAGCTCCATCAGCCCACAGGCTGTGCTGCAAGGAGCTGGGCTGGGGCTGGGCGAGTGGGTAAATCATGGGGCAACTCTCGCCTTGCATAGACACCCGGAGCCAGCATCAGGGGCAGGGTGGAGATCCCAGTCTCTGGCGTTTCCAAAAGTGGAGGTGTGCAGAATGAAGTGAGGTCACCTCACAGTCCAGCAGCACCTGCCTTCCAAGGGAGGGCTCAGGGGCCCGGGCTCCTGATGTCCCAACACCCCTGTACTGTCCTTTCTCTGCAGAGAGCTGTCACACAACCAGATCGAAGAGCTGCCCAGTTTCCACCGGTGCCAGCAGCTGGAGGAGCTGTGAGTATGGAGATGTCCTGGTTTGTGCTGTGCTCTGGGGAAAAAGGGCTGCTTTGAGGAGAGGGGCACTTCCCACACACATAACTCCCAAAGCACTGGCAAAGTGGGCATCGTAAGCTGGGCACTGTAACTCACTGGAGTGCAAACGGACCAGAGCTCCACTCTTTGCCCCCGTGCACACACAGAATAAAAATACATCCCCTGTGCATAGGAGCTTAATTCACTCAGGTCCTTTCAGAGGTCCCAGACGCTTCCAGCAGAAGTCTGATGTGGCAGCACTGAATTCACTTCACTAACTCCAGTCCTGTGGATGCAGGGGGAAGTGGGCTGGAGACAAAGACACCCACTCACCCAAGGTCCATGTGGCAACAGAGAGCGTTTACTCCTCGAGCCCCTCTATAAGAGGGGTTTGAAATCCCAGTCTGGGTATCTCATGGGTGTGATGTTTGACACCGCCCAGCTCCCGGAGCAGTGCATGTCTGCAGCTTGGGCTGGAACGTGATGGGTGGAGGTTCCTGTCAGTCAGCCCAGGGGCTGTTTCCTGGGGCCGGCTGGGCTTCCTAACTGCAGCCAAATTAATTGCCCAGTACAAGCCAGCTTGTGCCGTGACATAATGTGACAACACAGCCCCACTATAAGCTAATCAAGAATGGGGTTTTTGTCTACCATAAATGTCTTCTGCTTCAAGGAGGGGCCCCGTGCCATGGGCACAAAGCAGCTCCTACCCCCTGCCCAGGGCCAGCCCCTCCTGAGAGAAGGGGGATTCTTTCCTCAGGTGTAGCTGTAGAACTGGGTCCTCTCCAGGCACCGCTGCTGCTCTGAGACAAAGTTACTCACATTGAGCTCAAAATGTCTGGAGATCTGGCCCTGCACTTCCAACAGAACACAAGTTCTTGGCCTTTTTGAGAAAAACTGTGTAAAAAAAATATTAAGATAGACTCCATGATTTTTTACTGAATTCTGCTCCCTGGAAGAGCAGATGTATGGAAGCAGCATCCCCATTAAAAAACCCCACAGGAGAGATTGTCCCTGCTCTCTGTAGCACCCCAGTCTGGATAGCCAGACCAGCTCATCCAGCCTTAGCAAACTGAACATTGGAACGCTGTGAAACTACATGGAAATGAGAGTACACAGCCCCTGCTGCTTTTTATGGCAGCTGTGAGAGTACCCCCAGGAAAACATTTCAAAAAAAACCAGAAAGTACACCAAAAAGAGACAAATGTTCAGACCTTCAAACCTGTAGTTCCATACATTCTGCCTAAGTTCCTTCTTACAAAATTTTATAATATGCCAAATTCAGACTTAACATTAATGTAAAATCACATTAAATCCCAGTTTCTGGCTACTGAAGTCAAATAATTAATTTAATTAATTAAATTAATTTAATTTTTTTTTTTTTAAATTAAGGGACCAAAATGAGTATTTGGTCCTTTAAACCCAAAGTTATTGTCCTGTAAGCCCCACCCTCACCAAGCATCGGCATTCCTGATGGTTTGAAGCAAGTCTGGTGGTGCCTGGTGGTACAGCCTGGCACACAAACAGCTCAGGTGTGCCTCGCTCTGCTGTACCTGCCGGTGTGCAGACCTTTGCCTGCACACACAGGTGATCCCCCACAGCTAAACGCACCTAAATTATTTTTCTCAACCTTGCTCCAATACCCCTTCCGCCCAAACTCCACCTCTTCCAATCAGTGAGACCCCCAAATTTGTGGCCAGATCTTCCAGTGGCCCCCAGGTGAAATCTTGCCTAGAGGGAGGAGCAATGCCAGCCTGGTTACGTGGGGCACCACGGGAGCAGCTCGAGTGCCCACCTTTGGAACAGGAGCATGTGGCCAAATACCAGCTGAGACATTACAGCCAGCAGGAGGGTCCTTGTGTGAGATGAGTCAAGGTCATTTCTGAGTCTAAAGGCAGGTTAACGACCTGAAAAACGCCCAGGGAGCTGCTGTAGGTGGAGCAGCAGGCAGTGGCTGTCTCCCCTTGCAGAAGGTCACAGAGGGGGGGACATTGCTTCTGCAGGTCTGGGAATTCATGGCAGCATTCTGCAGGAATCTTAATAAGTATTCACCACTGTTTCACACGAGGGAAGACAGAACTGAGGAACTGAACCTTTGCCACAGGGTGCATGGCTGGAGCATCCAGGATGCTCCAAGGAGAGACAGGATGTCTCTTGAGGATGTGGGGAGTGTGTAGGTCAGTCAGCAGAGTCTGTTTGAGCTCTCACCCTGCTCTTTCCCCTTCCCCAGGGGATGAAGGAGCTGGAAAGGAGCTGTGGAGGGCTGAGGCACTTCATGTGCAGATGTGGACAGTGGGTTCTACAAGAGATCAAGATTCTTCTTCATGAAACACTGAAATACCTTCAGCCCTCAGACCTTTATCCTCACCAAGGCAAAGGGCAGCACCTCATGGTCCTTCCTGAAGGGTCACACAGAGCTGGTTGCTGATCACTGGCTCCAAGCTCTCAGCTTTTCCTCTGGAAAAAGCAGTTTGGAGGCTTAGGGCAGAGCAGAGTGGGAAACCAGTGTGGATTTGGGGATAACAGGGCACCTTTGGTGACTGCACATCAATAGTTCTTTACTGAGTCATGATGGCATCAAAAGCAGAGGCTGTCTGAGCCCTGGAGCTGCCTGCAGGAGAGAATGGCTTTGACATGTTCTGCTGCTCATCCTGTTTAACTCTTGAAATAAGAGGAGGTCTCCCAAGCACAGCAACTTCCACTGTGACAGTCTGCTGCACTGGGACAAAGATCTCCATAACGTAGGAACGCCGCCTTCAGCTCTCTTCTCAAACCAGTTTCTGTTCTCCCAGTGGTCTCCAGCACAACAAGATCCAGGAGATCAGAGCAGACACCTTCGTGCAGCTGATGGCCCTGCGCTCCATGCAAGTATTGTCTGCCAGGGGACCAGCTGGGGTCGTGCTGGGGAGGGGGGACGGCGAGCCCAGATGGGCTGTGGGAGTTCCCAGCCTGCCTCTGTCTCTGCTGGGAGGCTTTTCTGTTGAGTCCCTCTTCCATTCCGCCTTAGAAAAGAAGAGGTCACAAACCATCCTTTTGGCTTGCCCTGTGCCTGCAGAGCCCCCTCGTTCCCTGCCCCCTCGTGCCCACACCCCACACGCTCCCACCGCGCGCTGCAGCCCTGCCACGGCAGAGCTCACATCACACACAGGCCTCCTGAATGCCAGGAGGAACCCAGGGCAGGGATTTACCCCGGCTCACCTGAGCTCCTGCACCCCTGTCCCACACAGGCACTCCTGGAACAGCCTTGCAGAGCATCCTGTTTGGTTTGGAAGTTCCTCCCCACAACGCAAACACGCGTGCTCCACGTCACAGGTGCACTTCCCACACACACAGAGCGACCTCCTGAGCACCTTGGAGAGCTGGCAAGGCCCTGAGGGCACGACTGGCTCTGTGACATCTGGGAAGAGCCCTGACAGTCTTCATTTGCTGTTAGGAAGTGAACAAAATCACACAGAATCTTTTCCCAATGTGCAGCAATGTGAGTGCCATGTGATAGCCCAGCGTTCCTGGGGCCCCGTGAGCGTCACGTACACCACGGTTACAACTGCCCAGAAACACTGAGGTGTGACAGGTGACACTGCAGACACTCAGGGGAACATGAGCATGCTGCCCCAGCCCAGTCACACACACAGCTGAGCAAGCTCTGGCAGGGCCTTTGGGTGTGTTCTGGTCCCTGTAGAAAGGATTCATTCCACACAGTGTCACACACATCTGAGCAGGGATCTTGGCTCCCTTAGAGCTGCAGGTTGTCCTGTAGTCAGCCTTAGGGCAAGAAATGTGTCCCAGTTTGCTGCTTTCCTCTACACTGGTGACAGAGGGAGTGGAGCTCTCTCACTTGGATGGAGGCAGAGCTTATTGAGGGGACTCAGTAAATCCAAAGCACCGGAACATGGCAGGAGACATTCTAAAATCACCTTCCCCAGACCCCTGGCCCTATCTGCCCTTGCTGCACCCAGCACTGTGACTGCACTGGGGATGCTCTAGCACTAAGGCATGACCTGTTTGGCATGTTGGCAAAAAATTCCCAAATTTACAGAAATTAAGCCAGAAAAGAACCTTTTCCATTGGTCTCAGGAGAGGAGCTCCTGCAAGGCAAACTCTTGTGCCCTCTGTTAGAAACCATCCATATACAGACCCAGATTTGTCTGTGGGAGCTGCAATGGCACAGAAATTGCTGCTGACCAAGGGGCTACAGATCCCACATGTGCTCCCACCAGGGCCCTTGGCCAGGCCATTGTCAGCAGCTTCACTGCCCTGCTCTGCTCTCTTCTTACTGCTGTGTCCTTGCCTTGCAGAGACCTGAGTTGGAATTACATCCAGTTCATTCACCCAGAAGCCTTTGTGACTCTGCACTCCCTCACCAAGCTGTAAGTTGCAGGGATGTTTCTTTCACAGTGAACCGTGGATAGGAGGTACCTGAGGACCTCAGGCTGACTCCCTGGGCTGCCAGAACACCTGGGATTTAGATGCTGGAAGACGGATGTGTTGAGGTGCATGTCTCAGCACTGATGTGGACAGAACAAATCCCAAGGTTTCCTATTAATACTGTTAATAAAGGGATGATGAAGTGCAGGAGGGGCCATCTTCAAGGTGCTCTCACCCTGAACACTGGAACCTCCATTTCCTGATGCTTTCATAGCTGCCTTAGATGCCTTTGAGGAAGATCAGCATGATGGGCTGTTTCTGCAGGAGTCACTGCAGACCATCTGTGCTGGCTTTGGAGGGTTCCCAGTTCTCAGCCCCCTCTCTAAGACTCTTGGGTATTTTATGGGCTGGGATCTGCAGTCGTTCCTGACCTACAATGGAGGGAGAGATATGTGGGGCACATATGTGCATAGTGAGGGAGATACCACCCAGAGGTTTTGGCATGGCCACTAACCCCAGCCCCTCATTTTCCCAGGGATTGCAGTGTTTATCTCCAGAGGCTCCTGGCCCCAGTGCAGCACCCAGCCCCATTTCAGCATCACATCAAGGGAGCAATTGAGGCAGTGCCCTCTGCTTGGCTGAGATACCACTGGCAGCAGAGCCCTGACCGTGGTCTCCCTCTCTGCTTTCCCCTCACCAGGGACTTGACTGACAACCAGCTGGCCACGCTGCCCCTGGATGGTTTGGCTGGACTGACCCATCTGAAGCTCCAAGGCAACCCAGCTCTCTCTGAGCCCTTCACCAAGGAGAGCTTCCCCAAAATGAGGTATTTGGAGTATTGGCTCTTTCACTTCTGGTGTTCAGCACAGCCTGTATTTGCTTACAGCACTCAGCCTCCTGCTCTCCTTGCCCATCTCGTGCTTTCTCCATGCTTCCAGGCCCATGGGTAGAGGAAGATCCATCTGCTGCTAACACATCTCATCTTTAATATGTTCCACGGGAGAGCAGTGATGTGCTCCCAGGCCACCACCCCCACCCCAAACACATACACACAAGTGGAAAGCGTGGAGCAGGCCCAGCTCAGGGCTCCTCTCAACGGAAAACATTCCCAGAAGCAGTCCTACCTAATGACATCCAGCTTTTCTTCCATAAACTCTGCTTGTGTGGCCGTGTCCTGTCTGTTACGGATTAATGAGGAGCCTGAAGGAGTCAAACTGATCAAGAAGAGGCTGCAAAAGGCTCAGAGCAGAGTGCTGTGCTGCAGGCTCAGACTTTCCTGACCCTCCTTGGCTCCTGGGTCTCAGTGTGGCACCTGCCTTCGGGCTTAGATACCCATGGTCCAGAGAACACAAATTCCTCTCAGATGAAGTCATCTCTTGCTTGGGAGTCCCAGAGAGCTCCCTTCAAGCCAAGAATGCATGAGTTGATGCTCCCACTCATCCAGGATGGGTTCCCAAAGCTGGAGCTTCTCCAGTTCACACACAGGGCTGACCACTGCACCAACACACGGCTTAAGAGCTCAGGCCTGAGGAATAGTGTGGAGCTCTCCCTTCAGGCTGCCTCAGCAGTGGTGCCTGCAGGGCTCTCTCTCTCTCTGACTTTTTTACCTCATAGCTGGGATCTGCTGCATGACTGGTTTCCAAATGGCAGGGGATTCCAGAAGCTTTTGGAGGGTTTTCTACACCCAAGATCATAGAACAATGGAATGGTGTGGGTTGGAAAGAAACATTAAAGTTCATCCCGTTCCACCCCCTACCATGGGCAGGGACACCTTCCACCATCCCAGGCTGCTCCAAGCTCCGTCCATCTTGGCCTTGGACACTTCCAGGGATGGGGCAGCCACAGCTTCTCTGGGCACCTTGTGCCAGGGCCTCCCCACCCTCACAGGGAAGAATTGTTTCCCAATATCCCATCAAACCCTACCCTTTGGAAATGAGGATTCCTTGTCCTGTCCCTCCAGACCCTTGTCCAAAGTTCCTCTCCAGCTTTCTTCACAGAACCACCGAATCAGAGAATCATTAATGTTGGAAAAGACCTCTGAGGTCATGGAGTCCAACCTGTGACTAATCCTCACCTTGTCACCCAGCCCAGAGCATTCTGTGCCACAAACAGTTGTTTCCTGAACACCTCCTGGGATGGGGACTCCACCACCTCCCTGGGCAGCCCCTTCCAATGTCTAACAAGCCCTTCCTTGAAGGAATTCCTCCTGATTCCAGCATGAGTCTCCCCTGGTGTAGTTTGAGGCCATCTCCTCTCTCCCTGCCGCTTCGTGCCTGGGAGCAGAGGCCAACCCCCACCTTGTTACAATCATCAGTTGTAGGGAGTGAGAAGGTCCCTGCTGATGGGGGGAGCTTCCTTTTCTCCAGGCTGAGCCCCCTCAGCCACTCTCCATATGATTTACTCTCCAGACCCTGCCCCAGCTCCATTTCCCTTTTCTGGTCTGACTGCAGCCCCTCAATGTCTTCCTTAAGTGAGGGGTCCAGAACTGGACACAGGACTCAAGCTGCACCCTCACAAGTGCCAAGCTCCTTTAGGCACGGGAAGGGGCTCTGAGTTCTCCCTGGAGCCTTCTCTTCTCCAGGTGAGCCCCCCCAGCTCTCCCAGCCTGGCTCCAGAGCAGAGGGGCTCCAGCCCTTGGAGCATCTCCGTGGCCTCCTCCAGACCCGCTCCAACAGGCAGCCCCTTGTGCAAGATGGGTCAAGTTCAGCACTTGCAGGGTGTTTCTCCTCTAAATTAGTTCCATTGGCATCTCTTGAGCTGGTTTGGATTTGTACCAGAGAAACTGAGCCTGCAGCAGTGCTTCTGTGAACCGTGCCAGGCAAAGGACCCATTAACACTCTCTAAATTTTGGGGTACTGCCATTAGGTAGCCTTACTCTTGGGGCATGTGTCTGGAGGAGTCATCTGAGAGCAGTTCTTAGCCTTGCTGGGAGGATCTGCACCTCCCTACCACCTTTCAATAATAGGGTCTAATTTGGAGCTTATAACAGGAAACAAGCTTGTATACAGAGTTTCCAGACCCTCCCGGGGCTCAGCCAGAAATGTTTGGGAACATAAAACAAAAGCATATTTTTAGACTTTTACCATATTTACTGATCTTGTCAGAGGACCTTAATTGTCTGGAAAACCTGGGGTTCCTTTGCCTTCATCAGCAGTCTCCCTGACTTCCAGCAAAGCCAAAAATGCAGCTGCTGACAGACAGCCTGGTATTGCATCCAGATGATGCTCAGCTGCTGTTGAATTAACCTTGTAATACGTACTATAATTAGCAACTAGCAATTCAACTTTCAAGTAGAAATCAGACATTTATTTAATATTTAAATAACTTGCTTCACTCGGGAGAACTGAGAATTCCCTGCCTGAGCTGGGACTCCTGGAACTGGAGTTTGAAGGTGCCCTCAACAACAAGCAAGGGGAGCCTTGCTCTAGGGAAGCTTCTCCCCTTGAAGGAAAGAAAGGATGCCTGGAAAAACATGGCCTTGGGGTAAAAACTGAAGACTGTACATTGCATATTGGAGAGAGGGGCTAGTTTATTCTGAGGAAAACAGCAGAAGGGTTTTTGGGAGTGTGGTGGTTTGGGAATGGTATTCTCCAATTTAGTATTCCTGCTAAAGCCATGCACCACTCACTCCTCCCCAACTGGAGGCACAAAAGGCCGAGATCATGGGTTGAGATAAGAACAATTTACTGGAAACAGCAATGAGATAAGACACAAAGAGTAACAGCAACAATATTAGTAACAAAAAGTATGAGAAAAGGAAGTTATTTACATGGAAAGTCCCCAACAACAAACGAATACCAGATGGCTCCCCCATCACTTTTTCTCCTTTTCCCCCAACCCCTGGCAATAAGTAAGGTGGTACAGAATAACCTCTGGGTGCTGGCCATGCTGCCTCACACCTACTGCAAAAATTAACCCTCTTCTGGCTGGAACCAGGACAAGGATCCATCTGGGAACTTTAGAGCAGTTTCCAAACCTGGTGTTTGACACTGTTCTATTGACTGACAGTGTCTTAAGCACCAAAAGTGGGTCAGTGCAGAGACACCATGGGCTGCCCTGGGTCCACACCCTGTCCTACATGGAGTCCTTCACCAAAGCAAAGTCCTTGTGCACTGTAACCATCACCATACAGACCAGCTTTTGTCATGTCAGCAGCACAGGTGCCAAAACTGGAACGATACAAAGAAGATCAGCATGGCTCCTGCACAGGGGCATCACAGAAATTCGTGGAGTGTTCCATATTTTTTTGACTCTGAGGTTAGCTCAGCTGGTTAGAGTACAGTGCTAATAGCACCAACACTGTGGATGTGATCCCTGTAGGGGCCATTCACTTCAGAGCTGGACATGATGATCCTTGTGGGTCCCTTCCAACCCAGAATATTTTGTGACTCTGTATAGATGAGCTTCATCTTTGAACAACTGAACGAACTAAGCAAAAAGTGCAAAGCAATGGAGAGTCAGGCCATAGAGGGGACACACCTTAAAGTTCTGCTTTCCTCTGTGCAGAGTCCTGGAGGTGCCCTACGCCTACCAGTGCTGTGCCTACGGGAGCTGCAGCAGCTTCCTCAGGGTGTCCAGCCAGTGGGAGGCAGAAGACATGAGCCCTGAGGAGGAGGATCCCCACAAGAGGACCTTGGAATTGTTCCCAGGTCACGCTGATAACCACTGTGAGTAAACAGGGCTGAATGGTGATCGGCCCCTGGGCAGGGCTGTGAGCTCGGGTGCAATCCTGCATTTGCAGGAGTGGTGCCACTGTCAGAGGTGACACCTGCCTCAGGGAGGGCAGGCTGAGCCTTCTTCAACACAGCTGGCCCATTGCTTTGAACGGGCTTCATTTGGTGACCCTGCGTGGAAGAAAGAGTAGATCTGGCACATCCAAACCTTCACCAGGACCAAAGGACCTGGCAGCCCTCCACAACTTGGGTATTTTTGCCAATTTGGCCTTGCTGGCTATGGAGGGAGACTGCTCAAGGCACTGGAAGGTGGCTGAGGCTACCTGGGACAACTGGGCTCGGTCATTAGACTTCTGGGCAATGTGGAGCCTTTGGCAGGACATCAGTCTTTGCTCTTTCATCATTTAGAGGAAGGACCCTGGGATTAATCTGAGTAAGAGAATGAAAGACCTGGACTATCCCACTGACAGGAGGCAGAGAGAGCTGTGTGTGTGCTACGTTTGTGCACACCCCGGGTGTCACAGCGAGGGTCAGGGTTAGGTGTGACAACAGCACATATCTGGGGAACACAGCACAGGCACTGGCCAAGGCAGGGAAGAAGGAGCTCCACGGTTGAACAGCACTTTCTGTCCAAGAGTCAGTTTATTCTGTGCTACAAAGTGCAGCTCTGCACAGACTGCATGAGGCCAGTACCAGGAGGCCAGCAGAGAGTGCACGGCATCCCCACATCACAGCAGCAGCTCCAGCACAAGGCTGGTGTGATCCCTCTGCAAGAGAATCCCAGAATAACATAAAGAAAAACATGAACCCCCTTGCTTCCTCTAACTGCTGGAGAGTGCAAACAACATTTCAGGACGCAGCCTGGATGCTGCTTCTATTTATATATTTGTGTAAATACAGTGCACTTCCGAGGTCTGAGACATCCTGTAGGCAAATCCACGTGGCAGATGGAGAGAGGGCTGTGCCCCTGGAGAGCCCCTGACTCACCTGCTCCCAGGAGCACTGAGCATCCAGCCACAGCCAGGGGCTCTGCTGTGTCCTCCCTCACCCGGAGCAGGCAGGACTGGATCTGGAGGCAGATGCAGACCCAGAGCTGTTGGACACTCTGTTATGGGCAGGATGACCGAGACACTTTGTGACACAGACAGCAAGTGACCCACAAGCCCTGTGCTCCTGCTCCTGCACTGGTCCTTCACAGCCTAAGAATAACCTTTAGAATGCAAAGAGTCCAGCCAGAGGGTAGCAAATGTGATTCTTACTGGCATGATGTGGCTCCAGGAAGCATGGTAGACTTGGTGGTAACACTGGCCAGACAGCACAGAGGAGTTATGTTACAGTCATTGCTGCAGGATTTTATTCTGAGCCAGGTCACTTTTTCCATCATTAATGCAGCCCATACTGTAGCAGTCCTAGTGCAGATAGTTGTGGGGTTTGCCCAGCACATTATGGCATTTGTGGAAAGATCTAGGTTGTGACAAGGGGCCACAGACCTGCTTTTGCTCGGTACCAAAGTCTTTGATGTCCCAAAGGATGCTCTCACCTGGCCCTGTCAGCAGACCAAAACCTACCATAGGGTCCCAGGAATGCTGACTGATTCTGAGATGTGCCAAATGAGACTAATTGCAGTTCATAAAGGCTCCCATTTTCAGATTTTAAGGCATTGGATCTGTTTTGAAATATCAAAGCACAGAGGTGCAAATGTGAAATGCACAGGAACATCATTCCTTATGATGTACAGCTTTTGCAAATGACTCCCCAGACCTCCAGAAACAGGGTCTGCTCTTGATGATAAGGGGTTTGTGATATTGCTGTTTTACTTAATTAATCATTGCTTTATTTCTGTTCCCTGTGCTTCCTTTTTGATGGCCACTGGTGGTATTTCACTGGGTTATATGAACCTTGTAACACTTTCTCATTAAAGAGGAAAAAAGCTCCCAAACATTCCTTTCATGCAAGAGGGAAAGTGGTCTGCTGAAGAGAAAATACCTCCGGGCTGCGTCGCAGCAGGGTCCAGCCAGGCTTGTCTGGGCACTCGGATGCTGTGGGAGAACTTGTGAGAGGGACAGGGAACACTCCCAGACAGCTCTGTCCTCTCAGCCTTGTGCTTCCAGTCCTTCCCAAACGAGTCCACAGAACCTCAGGCTGGGTAGTGAAAAGCAGCTTGTCCCAGGCAGCCATGCAGGGACAAGAAATGGCTCCCAGTGCCCAGCCCTGCCCTGCCTGGCAGTGGCTCCTACAGCCTCTCCTGCTCCCATGTCCAGCACCCATCCTGCAGCCAAGCCCAGCACCCGAGGGACCGCCTGACTCCAGACACAGAGCACACGTGGTGCCACTCACCCCAGGGCCAGGTCAGCTCTTCCCCATCCTCCCAGGGCCTGGGTGCCTGGGAACCCCCCCACACCACCCAAGCATGTCCATTCACATCTGAGTAACAGCTACCTGGGGCCCAAACTAGTGCAGGCCATGCACATCTCATCATTCTGTCACCTTGTCAAAATGGATATTTAATGTCTCGCTTCCAGCACTTTCAGTGTTTGGGATATCATGGAATTCTAGAGTGGTTTGGGTTTGGGAAGTACCTTGAAGCTCTTCTCATTGCCCCCCTGCCATGGGCAGGGACACCTTCCACTGTCCCAGGTTGCTCCAAGCCCCGTCCAGCCTGGTCTTGAGCACTTCCAGGGATGGGGCAGCCACAGCTGCTCTCCAGCTCTCTTGGAGCCCCTTTAGACACTGGAAGGGTCTCTAAACCTTGAGGCCTTCTCTCTTCCAGGCTGGGCAATCCCAGTTTTCTCAGCCCCTTTGGATTACACCTGGCAGTGTTTAGACACCCCCTGCCCCAAGTCTGTCCCCTGTGGCTGAGCAGGAACCCAAAGATGGCTCAGGGGCCTGTCACCAGGACAGCCCCCAGAGGTCCCCAGCAGCTCCCAAGAGTGGCTGCAGAGGAGGGCAGGAAAAGTGCCCTAGGGCACTTCCATCACCATCCCTGCCCCTCCCTTTGGGACCTCTGGTCTGAGGCTGCAAAGGGATGTATTCACTTCCAAGCATGTGTTTGCAAAGATGGACAAAGCTGTGGGAAGTGAAGGGAGCACATGGTACAGACATCCTGGGCAGTGGGACACTGCTTCCCCCAGCCCAGCACCTCCAGCAGCTTGTCAAGTTACTGATGAACTTCTGCAACCACCTGGCAAAGCCTGCAGGGTCCCTAGAGACACACTTCTACTTCTGTCATTCAAGAAAGCCACTTGAGACCCAAAACAGGATCTGCCCAGGCCCCTTGCAGCCACCTGTGCCCTCAGGCCGAGGAGAGGGCAGGTCCCTGCAAACCCGGGCACTGCCCTGGCTGAGACAGACAGCCCCGAGGGAAGGAGCAGACAGCACTAAGGGAAAAAGCATTCAGCCCAGTGTTTCCTGTTCTATCCCCTCCCCAGCAATCCTGCTCCTCTTCCTCTCACTTGACTTTTGGGACAGGCAGCTCCCTTCTCATGGAAAGGGCACTACTGGCAAAGTGGGTTTTTCCCATAAGACCTCAGAAAGTGGAGGCACCTCAGCAAAATTCAAATAAATAACAGCTCCTTCAAGATGAATGCAGCCTGCCTTGCTAGGACACAACAGGCATTTTCCTTTCTCCACAGTTCCCAGGCTGGAGAGGGGCTGCTTTCTAGTAGAGAGAGGTGCATTTTTCTCTTTGAATCCCACTGTGCTGACTAAGGATTGCTTTGTAATTCCCAGCAGGCTCCGTAGTCCAGGCAAAACAAAAGATCATCCTTCACTTCATGAAAATGTTTAACCTGGGCTTAAAACCAGGCTTTAAAGAGAAAATGGATGGCACAGGTTACACTTTCCCAAGGGCTGGGTCTCAGCAGAGCACAGAAGGACCAAGCCTGTGTCTGTTTTATTTGGGTATCGTGACTGCACATCACAGCCTCCTCACTGTGGCTGGAAAAGACAGTGGAGATTTATAAGACTATAAAATACAAGGATTAAATATTTTTCCATCCCACTGTGAGGTTTTCCTTGCCAAGCTCCAAAGCAGTAGTAATATTTCAATTCTTACACAGACAGATTTTTAAAATGACCTTCTTTTCCAAAGCTCCCTGAAGCTGAGAAAGCCATGAAGCTTGTCAGAAGGCACTAAAGATAGCACGCTATTTGTCATCATCCTTTAATTAAATAATCCCAGTCACATTTTCAAACACAGGCAGGGAGCATAGCTCATGAGAGGCACCACTTCTAAACAGATTAGACACATAAATCCCACTCAGGTCAGCCTCATCTTCAGTGCTGTGGAAATTTGCCTTCCTGGCCAGTGTCTAAGCTGCCAGGTGCACACCTGGGCTCCAGCATCAGTCCATTCATCCAAGGGACAGTTCATCCCACAGCCACAGACCCAGCTCTCTGGCTGCCAGGCTGTAGCAAGAACAAAACCACATCCTTTCCCTTTCCTCCCGCTGGCAGAAAGCCCTCCCAAGATCTCCACTGGGAGCTGAAGGCTGTGCTGGTGCCATGGGTGGGAACGGGGCAGCAGGACAGCAGCTGTCCTCACTGTGTCCCTCACTGTCAGCCAGCAGGACTTTGGGAACAGGAACAAGGAACAAAGCAGGAAAGCACATTGGGGATTAGACTGAGAGGATGCCATCCACCCTGGTGATGGCCTGCACTGAAAACACAGCAGAGGGCTCAGCCCCATCCCCTTCCAGCAGCTTCTTCTTCAGCCAGGGGGTCTCTGCCTGACCCTCAGCAAGCCCCAGCCTGGCTTGGGGTGCAGCTGCCAGCATGACAGAGATGCTGGTGCAGGGCTGGGCTCTGCAGCCTGGCTGCACAAGCCCCATGGATGCAGAATCTGCAGCCACAGGCAACCAGTCTGCCCTCAGCAATTCCTGGGAACGTCCACGATTCAAAACAGGGTGCCACAGTCCCAAGATTTTACAGGGCATAAAATAAAGCAATAAAAGTTGTGCTCCCTTGTCTCTTTGCTGCCGAACTGTTTGGTGGTGGTGGCTGCTGAGGAAAAATTTGTGCTGCAAGAAGAGGCTGATGGCTCCCTCTGAACAAAGCCCCAAATCCCTGTTGATGAACAAACATTGGACAAGGCCTGCCCAGAAAGCTCCCATGGAGAAGATGCATTTGAAGGCTTTGTGTTCTGTAACCACACAGGCTGGAGTACTTCTTTACTTTTAATAGAGTGCTGGGAGGAGGGAGCCACAGTCACACAGCTCTGGGATCTGGGGCTCTCACACTTCAAATGTTGGGAGTAACCTAAAAACAGAGGGGTTGGCTACACTGCAACCCACCAACGTTTACAAGATCTTCTCCCTCTACAGCAGTGACTGCAGGGGACAAACTGTGCACCAGCAGCTACTTTGAACTTGCAGGCTGGGAACTGCCTGGGAAGGTCTGTGTGGAGGACAGGCAGAAGGAAAAGCTCCTGGCCCAGTTAGGTCAGTTCTGCTTGTTCTTATCTGAGCACCATTTCTTGTTCTTTCCTCCCCAGATGACCTAGATGCAGATGATCTTCAGCTGGACCTCGAGGAATCGAAGCTGCACCCCACTATTCAGTGCACACCAAGCCCCGGTGAGCAGCCAGGGAAACCCTTTGAACAGAGTTGGGATCCTCTGAGCTTCTCTAAATCCCCAGGATCCCCCACCACCTTTCAGATCAGAAGCCTGATGGGTTGGGCTTAGGCCAAATGGGGGACAGGTGAGGAGTCTCCTTCTTCCCGTTGGTTGTAGCTGTCCTCCTAGGAGGAGAGGCCCAGGTCAGGATGCGCCTGATCAGGAAGCCCAGGTACCACCAGCTCCTCCATCCACCGACCTGCTGCACTCAGATCTGGCTCTCCTGTTCCCTTGCACTACTTACACTTGGCTTTGTCTCAGCCAGCCTGGAATATTGCAAGGCAGGGCCTTGTCCTTGATGTCCTGATCATACCCATGGCACTGCAAACTGCAGGGACAGTTTGCTGTGTTTCCTGAGGGAGGGAGAGCAGGGAGGCACTGGACTGCACATGCTGGTTAGGGCTCGAGGAAGTTGCCTTCTGATTTTGTCCCTGTTCATAGCTCAGTGGGGTCCTACACAAGCACACCTGGATGCTGGAGAGGTCTGGTTCCAGCCAGCTGGCAGGGACAGAGTTTTTACCAGTTGTTCCACAGAGTTTGTTGCAAAAAGAACAAGATTTCAGCTGAGGGCATGTCCTGCTGCCTGGCACTCTGAGCTTCACCTCCTTTGAGATGAAAAAGATTTCTCCACTTCCTCTAATTTTGTTTGCTCTCTACCACCTAAAACTTCTACCACCTAAAACTTCTACCACCCTGGTTTTGTTTTTGCTGAGCCACCCCCTGGAACATCCCNTGGCTCAGTGGTGTCCTACACAAGCACACCTGGATGCTGGAGAGGTCTGGCAGGGACAGAGTTTTTACCAGTTGTTCCGCAGAGTTTGTTGCAAAAGGAACAAGATTTCAGCTGAGGGCATGTCCTGCTGCCTGGCACTCTGAGCTTCACCTCCTTTGAGATGAAAAAGATTTCTCCACTTCCTCTAATTTTGTTTGCTCTCTACCACCTAAAACTTCTACCACCTAAAACTTCTACCACCCTGGTTTTGTTTTTGCTGAGCCACCCCCTGGAACATCCCAATCCCTCCCAGAGGCAATTTTATGCCATTGCCCACTCTCTATTTCCCCACTTTCTTCTTTTTTCTTTGGCAAAGAGCTTCCAGACCAGTCTTCTTTTTACCCTTCCATGACCTTCTCTTACTCACTCCCCCATCCATCCACTTCTATTCTTTATTTCTCCTGATATCCTTCCATGTCCTGCCTGCCCAGACCCCTCTGTCCCTGTGCTGCCACACCAGCTCCCTCCCTGTCTGCCTCATGCCCAGACACTTCACCTCATGGTGCTCATCCCCTCTGTGCAGAGGCCATTCATGCAGAAGCAGACACCTCTTAGCCAAGGTCCTGAGTGTACAGAGAGAGGCTGGCAATGCCAGAGCAGGATGCAGCATCCTGGCAGATCTCCACACCTCCACTCCCAGGGGGAACATGAGAAGGAGCAGGTCAGGGGAGAGGGGCCCAAATGCCAGGCTGACACCAGGAGTGTTGGTCAGTCTGGAGTCACGACCTTTTTACATTTTAGGAGCACTGGTAAGTTTGTTGTTTCTAACATTTAATTTTGACCTCTCCCTGCACCTTTTTTCTGCCCTAGACAAGATCTGAGAGGATGCCAGAGGCACTCCAGTGTGGGGTCAGGAGCACAGGGGAGAGCCAAGAGGCAGCTGCAGAAGAGGGTGGACAATGTCATATTTTCCTTGCCAGCCCTCAGCACTCACATGGCTGGTGGGGCCAGGAGAGGGATGAGACTTGGCCACCACTCTGAGTAGCACCACTGGAGAGAAGCAGTGTCTGCTGGTTGTAACTCTGGGGTTTGTCTTCCAGGTCCCTTCAAGCCCTGTGATCACCTGTTTGAGAGCTGGATCATCCGCCTGGGAGTCTGGGCCATCGTTCTGGTCTCGGTGCTCTGCAATGGGCTGGTCATCCTGGCTGTCTTTGCTTCCCCCAGCTACCTCTCCCCAGTGAAGTTCCTCGTGGGCTCCATCGCTGGGGCCAACATGCTGACAGGCATCTCCTGCAGCATGCTGGCCCTCGTGGACACCCTCACCTACGGCCACTTTGCCCAGTACGGCGCCAGATGGGAGACAGGCGCGGGCTGCAGGGTGACAGGGTTCCTGTCCGTGCTGGCCTCCCAGGCTGCCATCTTCCTGCTGACCCTGGCTGCTGTGCAGTGCAGCCTCTCAGCCTCCTGCGTGCGGGGCTATGGCAAGTCCCCATCCCTAGGCAAGGTCAAGGCTGCTGCCTGTTGCTGCCTGTTGTTGTCCTCTGTGGCTGCCGTTCTGCCTCTCTTCTCCATTGGGGAATATGGAGCATCCCCTCTCTGCCTCCCATACTCCATCCCAGAGGGGAAACCCACCACCCTGGGCTTCACTGTGGCCTTGGTGATGACAAACATGCTCTGCTTCCTGACTATCACCGGCACCTACATCCGACTCTACTGCAGCCTGCTGAAGGGGGAGTTCAGCGCTGTCTGGGACTGCGCCATGGTCAAGCACGTGGCTTGGCTGATCTTCACCAACTGCCTCCTCTACTGCCCAGTGGCCTTCCTCACCTTCTCCTCTACCCTCAATCTCTTCCTTATCACCCCAGAGGTCATCAAATCCATCTTCCTTGTGGTCCTGCCCCTGCCCGCCTGCCTCAACCCCTTGCTCTACCTGCTCTTCAACCCCCACTTCAGAGATGACTTCCGCCTGCTGAGGCAGAAAGGGCAGGACAAGGGCAGCTTCCCCCAGTCCTGCAGGGCTGATGACATGGAGAAAAGCTCCTATGACTCCACTCAGGCTCTGGTGAACTTCTCCGACATCGACCACATGTGTGAGACACCCGATTCCCTGGGAGTGCGTCCCATCCTTGACAGCTACAGCTTCTCCTCCATGATGCTCATCCCCTGCCAGCAAAGGGTGGGCACCAGGGGAAAGGAGAGGGGCTGTTCTGAGCATTGTCCCTGCCTCAATGACAGTGAGGTGCTGATAACTTCAGAGAGCCGGGATCTGTCTGGCAGCAGCCTCCGGATAACCTTCTTCCCCTCCCCACCCACGCCGCCCTACACATCTCACTTATAAACCTCCTCGGAGCAGCCGTGGGAACGGCCCCACAGCACACGCCAAGGGCCAACACCAGTGCCAAGGGGCCAGCAAGGTGACACAAACTGCTCCCTGAAAAGCACCAGTACAACCTGTCTACCCTCATCCCCGTCATACCTGCGTGGGCAACAGGCACTGCTCTGCCAGCTGCCCCTGGCCCAGAAGGGCCCTGACTGAGCTCCAGACACTCAGGGGAGGAGACAATCCCTGTGTGAGTCTCACTTCTGCTAGGAGCTGCCTGGGAGAGAGCCCCACTGGCTCAGGAAGTGGGTCAGGGAAACCCTCCTCCTGCTCACCCTGCAGCATCACCAGCCAGGAGGAGCCTGCAGCAAAGCCAAGCTGATCTTCTCAAGGCAGAGACCTCCTGGCCAAAGCCATCGCTCTGTGGCAACCCCTGGCAATGGCCAACTGCGATGACATGGCCACCCACAGGAACCCCAGACCTTGTCCCCTAGGGCTCTCTGCAGGTCCCACACACCCCTGAAAATGGGCTGGTGTCTGTCTCATGCCACAGCAGCGTATCCATGTATACACCTGAGTTTTGGACCGCCTCTACTTTGGGAATCCCCACTCGTTCATTGGGACCCTCGTGGGCTGGACACAACCCTCACTTCCGGCCAAGAGCAGGAGCTGGGGATGCTCAGTCTTTCAATGTGACCCACAAGGGGTCTCTGAAACCCACAGCAGCCAAACCCAAACAGTTCCCAGAAAAACCCATGTGCTCTGCCTGAGGTCACCCAGCAGCACCGAGCCAAGGCACCCCAGGACACACCGGTCCCCCTCCACTTTGCCACTACCCCCTGCAACCAGCACAGCACACCTGGGGCACTCCTGTCTGTAGTCAGCTGGCTCCTGGTCAGACATGGTGAAAATGGGGCCTGGCTGCTGCCTTATTGTCCCCAAACCTCACTCCTGGAAGAGGCTCTTGGTTCTGGGAACATGTCCCATACACAGAGTAGTCATTTTGGGGACTGCATGAGCCTTCTCCTATTTTAAGGGCAGGCAGCTGGTGTAGAAGGAGGAAACAGAAATCAGCATTGTGGGATGGTGGCATCAGGAGGACACAGGCCACTGGGAACAGCCTCAAATCCACTCCCTGCAGCTCAGGGATCTCCCAAATCCATTGACTCCATCACAAACCCTCCCAGTGCCACCCAGTGCAGCAGGGAGCCCTGCGCTCAGAGCTCAGGCCCTGGGCAAAGCTTTGGTTCCGCTGACATTACTGCAGCTGTTTGTCACTCATTTTCATGAGATAATAAATGAGCCCTGTTGCTGACCAGTGGCTGGTTTCTGTCCTTTCACGTGAGGAGCACCTTGCTGGTTCTCTTGGCAGCTGCTGTGCCTTGGGTGTTGTCTGCACTGCCCAAGTGAGAGCTGGGAAATTGTGTGTTGTGTCCACATGAGACCCTCCCCTCCCCTGTTCTGAGGAGGGAAGAGCCAAATCACCCCCCTTTATGCAGCAGAACTGTAGCACCAGGTGCCTCTCCAGGACCAGACTCCTGTGAGTTGCACGCTGTGATCTGCTGCTCAGGGCTTTGAGTTTGTGAACAGGACAGAGTCCGTGGCATAAAAGTGTAAGGACATCATATAAGAGGGTCTCCCATGCAAAGCCAGACTCACCAGCCAGACCTTGGCTCTGCTTCCCTCCTCTGCACTTGAGGCCTGTGGTCTTATCTGAAGATGAAAAACTTGAGAGATAGCAAGAAATCAGAGGAACAAGATCCAAGGATTAGAGAAGAGGGTGGGACCCCCAAATTTAGTGACAAAATCCAAAGCTCTGCTACAATCTTCAGGTGGAAACTGTGAAAAACATGGCCTGTTGTGAGACGTGAATCCTGATCCAGACTTCTGATATCCTACACGTGCTCAAAATCTGTTTTTATGTTTGGCTCATTAAAAACACAGAGCCATTTTTCTTCCATGTCCTTAGGGCCACTCATGTGCACAGGACTGGGGGACTCATCCTAGGTTGATTTCTAGAAACAAAATGCTCCTTTGGAAGTGGGATCAACCACCTGGAGCTAGTCCAGAGGAGGGCTACAAAGTTGATTATAGAGATGAAGCATGGGGAAAGGTTGAGAGAAGCAGCTCTGGGGTGACCTAATTGTGGCCCTCCAGTACCTGAAGGGAGCCTGCAAGAAAGATGGAGACAGTTTATGAGGGCCTGGAGTGACAGGACAAAGGGGAATGGCTTCAAACTGACAGAGAGTAGGTTTGATTAGATATTGGGGAAGGAATTCTTCCGTTTGAGGGTGGGGAGGCCCTGGCACAGGGTGCCCAGAGAAACTGTGGCTGCCCCATCCCTGGAAGTGTCCAAGGCCAGGTTGGACAGGGCTGGGAGCAGCCTGGGACAGTGGAAGGTGTCCCTGCTCATGGCAGGGGTGGGACTGAATGAGCTTTAAGGTCATTTCCCACCCAGGACAATGCTATGATCCCCAGCATAAACTCAAATTCCCCAGCACATATCCTTACTCCATAAAGTCATCTCTAATTGAAGACATCCTAAAATAAACCCCACTGTCACTGACACAATGAGCATCATTACAAGTCACAGACTAACTGCAGCACTGCCTGAAATCCCCTGTCCTGCACTGCTGCTGGGAGTATCTTTAAGCAGTCACTGAGGTATCCGAATGCACACGGGGCAGAAGCTGTCCCCGAGAGAGGGACATGTTCTCCAAGGGCACCGAGCCATCAGGGGACAGCCCTTCACCATGATGGCAGCAGGAGCTGAGCAGCACGGTGGACAAGAGCAGCACAATGCTGCATGGCCAGTGTAGCAGAAATGGAGTCCCCAGCAGGTACATAGAGCTCCCAAACTGACAGATGCTGTGCACAGCTCCTGTACGTGTCAGGCTGCCACGACTGGAGAGACTGTGGGGTAGAGGCAACAGCTTCCCTTTGGGATTACACAAGTTACAGCCCTCATCCAAAGGGTGTCAGTGCAGTTTCAGCCTAGTAAGTGTCTCAGGTGGTGGCCACTGTGGGGTACAGCAATGGCAAAGAGTTACAGACACCCTTGATGGCACTGAACACAGAGGAACAGGGAGTCTGAGCCCAAGGCTGGCAGGAGTCTGGCACAATCAGGGCTCGTGCTCACCACCTCAGGAGCTGGCTGAAGAGGAGGGAGAGCATCTGAGAGAGCCCAACCCAGGAAGAGCCTGAGATAATGACAGGGTTGATACAGGTGAAAGCACTGCCCTTCCCATGAACAATTTCCCCAGGAAGCTTTGGAAAAGTTCACTGTGGGTCTGTGTAAAAGCCCTCTGGGTTGTGTGGGCTCCTTGATCAATGGGGGACTTGCCACACTCTCTTCTCCCAGACGAAGCGATGGCCAGCAGCCCTGCAGGCCCTGCCTGTGCCAGAGCCCAGACCAGGCCAGCCAAACGGAGACCCACAGCTCCTCACTCCATGTCTCAGGGCCTCCACAGCAGACGCTGTCCATGGATGTGCTGACCATTACTTCCAGCTCACCCAGAATCCCCACTGCACCCTGCCTTCTGCCTCACTGCTGTCTCCAGGCCCATGCCTGGAGGGTGTCCCCATCACTATTGTTCTCCACGAGGCTTAATAACGACACAGACTCCAGGTCTCAGAAGGTAAGAAAAGCAAGTTTATTCAGAGCAGCACCCCTTTTATAGGGTCTTACATGAAATTGGACATAATTGGTCATTCTCATTAACACCCATCACCTTCACTGGCCAGTTAAGAAACCACTCAAGTGTAAACAATATGCGAACAAACAAGAAGAGGTAACAAACACCAGATGTGCTTTGCTTACATATTTGCTATATCTTTCCCATGGCTTTTCTCATGGGAATACTCTCCCTGGGATGTCTGCAGCCATCCCAGGGAAAGTATCTCTGACCAGGTTTTCAGCATCCACGTGTCCCCAGTGAGCCAAGGACAGGCTGCGTGGCACCTCTGGGGAAGGAGGGACTGAGAGAGCACCAGATCACCCCAAGGGCCCTGAGCCCCAAAAGCAGACATGCTGTAAAGCACAGGAGCTTTTTCTCACTGTTCAGTGGGGAACCTTTTCCCATCAAGAGTCCCTTGGCTCCGTCCAGGAAAGCTCAGTAGTCTCTGAAAGCCAGTGCCCATCTCCTGGCAACTGTCAGCCCCAGAGGGAACAAAGCTGCTTGGAGCACGGCACCATGCACCAGCCAGGATCCTCTTCTCCAGCTCCCACGGAGCACAGAGTCCTTCCACACATTGTTGCTGCACAGGCCAGTCAGGGAAACTTAACTGAGCTCAAGCTGGTCGTGGAGCAGAGATCTGCTCCCTCTGCTCCCCAGGCCACAGCAGCCCCTCAGAGCCCATTTGCAGCAAACACAGCCTGAAGGCCTCTCTGAGCTCTGTTCCTTGCAGGGCTGCTGAGGGGAAAGGAGGGAGCAAAACCACAGAGCACGTTCTGTACTGACCAAAGAGGCCTGAGAAACAGTGAAAGTTTATGGATCTGCAGAGGTGCAGGAAACAGAAACCAGCACCTTTCTATTGCTGCTGCAGGCCATAAATCCAGATATGAGCTCTCTGGAAAATGCTCAACGAAGTGCCTTTCACCACGTCTCTAACGGTGTACGTCTTTCCACTCTGCCAAGCACTAAGTTCAACAATTATTTTTAAAAAGTTAAATAAAAAGTAAAAGCAATCCTACACCACTCCATCTCCCTTCTTAGCAGCTGGTCTGGCCCTTACTGGTGCCACCCTGCCCACCTTTGGGCAGCTCAGCCCTCAGCCAGTTGGCAGCACCTGGGGGTGACCCTGCTGCTTCTGCAGGCAGCACATCCTGCCTGGATTAGCCAGTCCCACACGCATGCAGGAGTCAGCTTAGACTGTGTCACCCACTTGTGGTCACCAACACAGGTGTGAAATGACCTCAGCAAGGCCAGAACAGAGAGAAGTTCTTGCTCCCCAGCCTCCACCAGCAGGAGCTCATGAGGCTGCTCTTCTGCCTCCTCTCTGCTCTGGTCAGGTGAGACCCCACCTGCAGCTGCCTCCACTTCTTGGGCCACCAACACAGACACCCTGTAGATGTGGGCCTGTGGGAACAAGTTCAGAGGAGGCCACTACATTGATCACAGGGCTGGAGCCCCTCTTCTCCAGAGCCAGGCTGGGATAGCTGGGGGTGCTCACCTGGAGAAGAGAAGGATCCAGGGAGAGCTCAGAGCCCCCTCCAGGGCCTAAAGGGGCTCCAGGAGAGCTGGAGAGGGACTTGGGACAAGGATCTGGAGTAGTAGGACAAGGGAGAATGGCTTCCCCTTCCCAGAGGGCAGAGTTAGATGGGCTATTGGGAAGGAATTGTTCCCTGTGAGGGTGCTGAGGCCCTGGCACAGGGTGCCCAGAGAAACTGTGGCTGCCCCTGGATCCCTGGAAGTGTCCAAGGCCAGGCTGGACAGAGCTCAGAGCAACCTGGGCTAGTGGAAGGTGTCCCTGCCCATGGCAGGGGATGGAATGAGTTGAGCTTTGAGGTCCCTTCTGACCCAAGTCATTCAGATTCCATGATTTTAAGTAGAGCTAGGCTGGGAGTCCCTATGTGATAAGGCCACAGTTCTGAGCTGATGGGGACACACTGCAACAGCCCGAGTGGGCAGGAGGGCCCCGAGGTGGTGGGACAAGTTGAAAGGGAGGAGGCTGAGGCCATTGTGGGCTGCATTTTGGCTGAGGAGCAGTATTGGAGGCAGAGGCCCGGGGGTGGCAGGGTGACAGGCACAACTGCTCTGGAAGCCATTGTCAGGGCTGGGCACCTTTGAGGCTTCCCCTGCACGTCAGCAAGGCGCTGCCAGGACACCCTGAAGGGCAGACATGGCATGTTTGAGGAGGATCTGGGCCCTGAGGGACCCGGAAGCATTGTCTAGCAGGACAATGCGGAGGCAGTTTGTAGGCACGCTCAGATGTCAGTTTTCCCCTCGTCCAGCCCTCCTGGCTGGAGATGTGCAGCTCCTCTGAAACAAAGCCAGCGGAGCAAGCACCCTACGGTATTGTTTTGTCAATCTCATTGTTTTTTCCACCAACATTGTGATTTCTGTAAGACTGGGCCATGATTGGGAGCGCTTGGGATGGCAGCACGGCCGTGGCCACGGGAATGCAAGTGATGAGAACTAACTGTGCGTGGGATGGCAATGTCTGGTACTGGCCTCCTTGGAGGAAAACAGACATTTTGGAAAATGCAAGCCCATTTTAAAGACTGGGATGGACCACACATCAGGTCTGGCAGGTGACCTCAGCAGTTCCAGGTCATACCTGAGCTACCAAGGGGTTAACACCTTGTGCCTGCTCTCCAGTGACAGAAAATCACATTCACTTTTTCAGACAATCTCTTCCATTACTGTCCCAGACCTGACTGGCAACTTCCAGACTCTCATTCACACAACGTTTGCTGGTTTGAACTCCTAGAAGCAAAACTGAGGCACTTCATCTCAGCTTTTCGTGTGTGAGCATTTTGTTAGCTGTAATTCCTGCTGGGATCTTTTCCCTGCCATCCAGACCCAACTTTTCTCCATATGGACACTGTGCTCCCAGCCCTGAATTCCCACACTCCTCTTCCTTCCATCATAGACCCAGGAAAGGGCTGCTGGTTTGTGTAGTCCAGAGCAGGAGCATCACGAGGACCAAATATATCAGCTTTTGTTGTCCAAGTGAAAGACACTGGGATCTTCAATCTGTACTGCCCATGGTGGAGGTTTCCCTTGTATCTGCTCCACTCCATGGTGTCTGTCAGAGTTTCAAGGTGGAACAGTCAAAGATGGGCAGACTGGCACAGGAAAAGGTGAGATCTGATGGATGTTCTCACAGAGAACAGCTACAAAAGACACAGGGCTGAACTCCAAAGAGAGCTGCGAGCCAGGGAAGAGCATGGAGCAAGAACCTCGTGGCATCCTGTGCTGGGTAAAGGCAACATTGCCTTCATGCAGCCAAGAGCTGGCTCTCCTCAGAGCCTTCAAGTATGAGCACAGTAAATGGGGACCCCAGGGCTAAAGCCACAGGTCCATCTGAAATCTGCCTTGCTTCAGCTGGATGTTTCCCGTAGGCAGAGGAGGCAGAGGCACCACTTTGAAAGGTGATAGCCAGGAACATGGTACAGAGGCAGCAGGACTGGAAGGGGCTGAAGAGTTAACAGTCTGCTCTGATTCCTCTGGCCAGTACACTCTCCTGTTCTGGGAAGTATTCAGTTGGGAAGCAGAAGTATTCTTGGAAATATTCTGCTCAGAGATTTCTTAAACTTTGGATGAAAGCAAAGTGTGTGCAAACTCTCTCCATCTGTGATCCCAGGTATACAGTAAACTCCAGACCTTGCATCTTCTCTTCGGATGTATTGAGGATGACATTGTACATACAACTGTCAAGTGGACACTGGGGAAAAATCACAGGAAAAGCTGAGTTCCCAGTGTGAAAAGCCACCCTGGAAAACAGTAAAAAGCTCCAGCTTCCTGAATGCCTCAAAACTGGAGTAACTTCCCTGCAACTGTGAGGAAGAAGAATCCCACTCAAGAACTGGTCAGTCACAAACAAAGTCAAACACCTCGACCTCTTCTGTGGCTCTCCCCCGCCCCCAAGACATTCAGAGCTGAAAGAATTAAGGTTTGTCTGGGGCAGGGTAATGGGTAATGGTCACAATGGTCACAGTTCCTGTCCTAAAGGGCTCCCAGGGCCCAGGTGTCCACAATGCACAGGTGGCTTAAGGATGCAGAGGGATGTTTTCTGAAGCACTTTGGTATCTAGTTATGAATGGAAACAAATCTGGGATCATCTGACTGTTCGTACAGCCTCAGTGTGCAGTGAGGGATGGGGGGAGCTGGGGAATGCTGCAGCTGGCTCTTCTCTTTCCCTGACATTCACTATGATATGCCCTTTCTGCAGCTCCACAAGGAATCAAGCAGCAGTGCTCACTCGGCAGTGAGGTTCCTTTGCCCCCCCAGGACCATAGGTGTGTGTAAAAGCACAGACAGCATCTCCAGGAGTTCCCACCTCACCTGGTCTGAGGATGCAGAGGATGCATTACCCACCTGTGGCAGTATTGCCCAGAAGCAGCAGGTGATATCCCATTCCCTCCAGAAGTGAGGAGCAGCAGTTCAGGTGCTTCCTTGAGTAGCCTGAATGGAAGAGCAGAGCACCAAACTCTTGACTGGCAAGAGCCAAGGCTGTCTGCTGTACTGAACTGAAGCTTGGGGAACATTTATATTCTCCCTTCTCTCAGCTTCTAGTTCTTCTTGATGAGTACTTCCAAGTCATCATAACCTCTCCTTCTTTATACTCCAGATAATCTTCTTCTGCCTGCTCAAAGGCTACCTGTCATTTGTCTTTTAAATTTTATTAATATCACTATTAACTCTCAGACACTTTAATGTCAGTGATTCCAGTGGGAAGAAACTATTGGGCATAGTCTGCTTTTTAAAATAAAGTATGTATGTAATTATTATCTCTTATTCTTAAAAATAATCCACACAATTCCAAATCTGCATCAAGAATAATCACAAAATCATAGAATTGGAATCACTGAAGCTGGAAGATGACCTAGTCCAACCTGCCCACTGAAGCAGGGTCAGCTATTGCAGCTTGCCCACAACTCTTTCCAGTCAGATTTTCAATAACTCCATTGATGGGGAGACTCAACAGTCCTCTGAACAATCTCCCCATGTTTTACCACCCTCACAGTAAAAAAGTGGGGGTTACTGTTCAGACGGAATTTTCCGTGCCTCACATCATGCCCATCACCTCTTGTCCTGTCACTCACTGGGCAACACTGAGAAGAGTCTGACTCATCTTCTTCAATCTTCCTGTCAGGTATTCAGACACATTGACAAGATCCTCCTCAGCTTTCTGTCCACCAGGTAAAACATCCCAGCTCTCTGAGTTCCTTTTCACACCAGAGGTGCCTTATGGCCCTTCACTGGACTCTCCCCAGGAAGTTCCTGCCTTTCTTTTACTCAGGAGTAAGTGGTCTTGTGGGCGTGTTTGATTTCAGGCACATGCACACACACACACATCCAGTGACTTCAATATCTGCATATTATTCACTTATTTCTATGTAAAAACACCTCACCTCACCCCAAAGTTCTGCAGCTCCCATCCTAAACAGCCTCGTGCACCATCCTGAGAAAGGAAGAAAATTGCTCTCTGCTGCAGGGTGTGGAGCTGGGCTTATTTTCAGCTCAGGGCAGAGCAGTAACCAAGGCTTCCCAGCATGGAATGAAGGGGATTAGGGATTTCTCAACAGTATCCAACACCATCTGTTGGACAGAGAACACAGAACTGGATCAGCCATCTCATGTCTCTTGTCTTTTCAGAGCTGTGCTTCTCACCTCCCCAGACTGATCCAAAATGTTGGACTTTTTCTGGAATCCACAGCATCTCTACAAGCCCAGCTCCACTTGCCATGACTGATATCACAGCACTGTGAAGTTTCACAGTCAAGTTATGGCACTCTCATTAATAATTATGCATTAATATGTAAAGGAGTAATACTGGTGGAACATCAGTGTTAGGGAACCAAAAGAAGTAGGACTAGAACAGCTTACTGTCAATGCCAGCCTCCTGTCCTGACTCACCTGTCAGTGTTTTGCCCATAACCTTCATCCCCTTTTTCCCCCTTGATACCTAAAAGAGCCACAGATGCTCTTGCCTTAAGCATTCAAAGTCAGACCAACTATCTATGGAGGAGCAGGTGACAAGGGAGGAACACACAAAGCTTCCATTTACAGCTGAAAGATGCCAGTTCTGCCACAGGAACACTAAAAGGAATCAAGTGTAAGGCAAGAAATACCCTTCAAGGCTCTTCTGGGACTTAACAGGAACCAGTGAGGTCATTTGCTCAACATGCTGAAATAATCTGCTTTGAATTTAAAGCTTTGTTGCTGAAGGCACAACGGCAGGGTGAAAGCTGGGACCCACCAGTGCTCCTCATGGGTATGGTGCAGTGAATGCCACCTACACTGAACCCCTGATAGTATTGTATCTTTAATTACAATGTTGGAACTGCAGAGAAGGAAAGCAGGCTTGCTGTAGCCAGACCTATTGGTGCCCAAAACATGGAGAGTCATGGGACATCTTTTCACCATTAAAAAATCAAACCTGCTCTTTCATTACTCATTGTGGTTTCCATCACCCAAAAATAACAGAGCAGAATGCTGAGCTGCCAAAGTACTCCAACAGTGCTGAGGAACTGTTCATTCATTTATGACATCATCAGCACAGGGACCGTGACCATCAGGACAATCAGAATCCATTTCTTATTTATTCCTTTTCAAAGGGTTCTGAAATAAAATGCAAAATAAAGAGCAGGACCCACCAGGGGACATGGGAGAAGCTGTCATCATAAGGATCACAGTGCTGGGTTTGAAGGTAGTGACTGACACACATCAACAACCACCACCAAAACCAGAGGAGACTGGCCAACCACTCACATCACGGAAATATTATAAGATCTACTTCTTTGCACCAATTAGGTGATTTTCCTGAAGTGTAAATCAAGTTGACAGCAAAGCCATCTACAAACTAATCTCACATTTTCCCCTGCTCCTGGTAACAGCATTTTCTTTGCTTGGGGAGTTTAGATTCTTTGGGACGTTGTCTCCCTTCCTTATCCAGCAATCTGGGATGGCCTTAGAGACAAAGAAATCTTCCAACCCACAGGCCCTGATTCTCCTGTTGTCCAGCACACTCCCAGCCTCATGTCCAGGGCTCCCCAACACATTGCAGAGACACAGGAGAGAAGCAGAGGGAGATGCACAGCTGATCTCATCCAAGCATAGTACTTGACCCCAAACACTGGGGAATAATAATAATAGCAACAACAATAATTTTAGCACTTATAACTGAAGTGTACATTTTAGAAGTTGTAGGAGACAGCAAAGGGCCAGGAACTTGGTGAGTAGAGGCAAAAACTGGCTCCTCCTCTCAAAACACATCATTCTACATCCATGTTTACACCACAGTGTGTGGGAAGAGCTGATCCTGAATTACTGCCAGTACAGGTAAAAATCCAGCAGCCGTTCCACACCACCTAGGAAAAGTTTGAGGTTAATTCTCAACAACAAAACCATCAACAACAACGGCCACTTTCATTATGGATGCTTTCCTGAACCAGGCAAAGAGAGGAGCATGGAACCAGATGAGTTGTTTTGGGGGCAATGACAACTTTTCCCAAAATCAGCTGTTCAGGAAACTACAGCCTTCAGCAAGACAGCTAAAGCAACTCTAATACTGAAGGAAAAAGCAGATGGTAAATTGAGTCCAAGTCTGCCACTGACGTTCAAGGGGCATCCAGAAGAAGTTCTAGCTCCTACACAGCTGGACTCTTCCTCCCCTTTGCTGTACTGCCCCATGGAGCCAGTCAACAAATAGAAAAACAATTGCACCAAAAACTCTGCAGTTGTTTTACTCCAAGCCCTCAGGGGGGAAAAAAAGCCTTTTGTGCTTTTAATTTTCTGTTTTTCTCTTGCAATTTTGCCAATTTAGTTAATCAATTAAAATAACTGGATTATTTTCCTTGCCTAACCCCACTAACCCACCTCTCCTCTTCCTTCTCCCACTCTCACATTTAGAGCTTTATTTTCCCCCTTCCTCCTCCCCTTTATTTAAAAATCCTGGTTTGGAAAATTCCACAGCTGGAGTTTCACATTTCCTTTTGTCACCACACTGGAGACGCTTGAGGAAGACAGTGAGGGCAATGTCACAACAGGCACAGTTACATGAGGACAAAGGGAAAAGACACATTAAGGCAAAGCAGTCTCCAGTCCAGTTTCCTGAGCCTGGCTTACCTTCCCCTACCTTGCTGTGACTGCCTGGCTGTTAAAATCCTCCATTCATCCCCATCTGTCTGTCTTTACTACATCACTTCTTCCTCTGGCATCTCAGTCTTCTTTCTGGGAATCCATTCCTGCTACGAACACCCCTCATCACCCCACACAGAATAAAATCACTTATAACAGGAATAAAACTGCCCTGCACATCTGAAGGTGTCCAGTGTGAGTTGAGTGAGCAAAGCTTTGAAGAGCCCAGTTCTCTCTTTTGACAGGTGCTGGGCCCTTCACTTCAAGAAAGACATTGAGGTGCTGGATCGCCAGGGGAGGTTCGGGTTGGACATCAGGAGGGATTTCCTCCCTGAAAGATTTGTTAAGTGCTGGAAGGGGTTGCCCAGGGAAGTTTGGAGTCCCCATCCCTGCAGGTGTCTGAAGAACACGTGGAGGTGGCACTCAGTGCTCTGGGCTGGGTGACAAGGTGGGGATTGGCACAGGTTGGACTTGATGACCTTGAGGTCTTTTCCAACATTAATGATTCTGTGATTCTGTGAATGAGGAACATCCCAGAGCCCCGGAGGCTTGCAGGGAATGAGGGGTTTGACCTGACTCTGAGGCCTGTCCTGCCAGAGCCTTTCCAAGACATGGAGCATTACTGGAGCAGGCTGAGGAGATCTGTGCCCAGGAGAACAGCCAGGCTGGGACCCTGTGTGCTCTGCAGGGATGGGGATGCACTGACAAGGCTGCACCTTGGCCAGTGTGAAGGGAATGGCAATTCCCAAGGGAACACATGCCCATCACACAGAGCCTGGGCCTGGTCAGGGAACTCCCCTGTCTGAGCATCCAGGAGCCACTCTGGCTGTCACTGTCCCACCACCTGAGCTGGGACCGAGGTCCCTCTGCAGCTGCACCCCCACACTCACCGAGTCACACCAGATTTTCTCACCAGCTCCATCCTGGGAGATCCCATCAGAGGATTCCATGAGAGTCTCAAATGTCCAGATCCTTATAAAAATTAATCATGGTGCAATGGTAACAAAATAATAGCTTGAGCTGGGGCCTCTGAGGAGGCAACCCAAACAAAGAAAACCCTGGGCTTTTATCCCATCACAGTCTAAGGACAGGAAAGTCTGGGGGTCCTTGGTTCCTGCCATGTCTCTGGTCCAAGTCCTTGGCCTGGCCACAGGACCCTGGGCCCTTTGTTGTGCAAAGGGTCAGCAGTTGACAGCTTCTTGCCTTGGGCTCTGGCCCCCAGAGCTCAACCTGCAGCTCCACTGCAGCTGCCCCCCGGCCACAGGCACTGAATGGATTCTTGTCTTGGTTTGAAAAGACAGGAGGCTGCTAAGGAAGGCAGGAGCCTCTCTTGAAATGGAAAATGTAAACCCCCTCCCTCCAAATTGTTTCAATTTTGAAATTAAGGGGCTCTCAGGCAAGGATATGGGAATAGGAATAACAGTTCTTTACTAGGCAAATTGAAAATACAAATAAAATGGTACAAACAGAAACCCCTGGCAGAGTCAGAACCCCCCTGACACCCTGCTGGGCAGGGGGCTGGCACAGCCCCATCCCATGGGGGCTGCAATCCCCCTGCAGGGGCAGATGTGGCTCTGCTGGAGCAGGGTCCTGGCCAAGGGTGGAGTTTCCTCTGCAGCTCCAGGGGTGCTGTGGATGGGCCTGGGCTCCCTCTGGGAATGCAGGGGAGGAGAAAGCTGCTCCTCTGGGAATGCAGGGGGAAAAGGCTGCTGGGGTGTGCAGGGTCAGATTCTATCCAGGTAGGAATGCTGGGCTCCTCCCCTGGGGGAGCATCTCCCATGGGATGATGGAATTGGATCAGCCCTGCAGGGAGGCTCCATGGCCATGGACAGCAGAGATTTCCCTGAGGGAGGATTGGTTGTGAAGAGATAAAGAAAGCTGCCCCACCTCTAGCAGATGGCAATAGAATTCCCATCCCCAGCCACATCCTTATAACCTAAGACAATTCTCTACCAGGCCAATCCTGTCACAGGAGTGGTGGCTGCTCCTGAGGCTGAACTGGAGCACTGGTCCTTTGGATTCTACTCCTAATCCCACAGTGGACAGCAGAAACCCTCACCTGTCCTCCAGATCTCCATGGAATGAGTGCACTGAGGTTAAGATTTTTGGAAAGCCCCTTCTCTTGCAGGTTTATCTGAAAATTCCAGTCTTCAAACAACAGTAGAATACAAAGTTGGGAAGCCACAACCAGACACCACAAATGCTACACCACTACCTTCCTCATTCTCTCACGTGAGCAAGAAACAGCAAAAGGATTTTGCATCAGAGAAGTTGTACTGCACAGGCCATTCCATATCTCCTCATCTCCCTTATCTACAGCCAGTTACAGATATCTTTAGCAGTCAGTATAAGGGGAGAGGGCAGAGACAAAATCATAGAATCATGGAATGGTTTGGGTTGGAAGGGACCTTAAAGATCATCTGCACAGAAGTCTGGAGAGGCACATCATAAGAAGAAGTGTTGGAGAAGGAGAGCCCTTGAGGTCTGTGTTCCAGGTCACAAGGAACAGATGGTAAATCCCCTGGCCCAGGTCACTCACAGAACCTTACCCCGCTCTACACAGCAGCTCTGGAAGGAGGTGTTTCCTTCTCTAACTTAACCAAAGCTTCTGCCTTACCTCCCTCAAGTGCCTGTTCCTGGCTTCTGATGTTTCACATCCTCAGGGATCTCTTTGCCAGCTCTTAGCAGCAGCTTCCTCCACCTGAATATTTGCTCTGTCATTGCCTCAACAGTGATCAGGAGGACAGACACATTCTCAGAGCCCTTTTTCCTCCTTCCTAGCAGTGTTTAATGACTGCTGTTAACAAAGCCTTGGGGAGCTTATAGTGAAGTGAATTTATCAACCAAGTGAAAAAGAGGAAAAAATCAGCATATAAAATCCTTCATCCTTAACTGAGGGTCTGTGCTCCAAACACCATGCCCAGGGATCCAACCCTGGGCATCACCTCTAAATGCCTTCCACATGCTCAAAATGAGGGCAGAAATTGCAGCTGCCTCACCATGTGCACACCATAGAATGAAATGCAATTCACCTTCCAGAAACAGGTCCTTCCAAGCTGAAAGTGGTTTTTTTTCATATGACATTTTTGATCCAAAGAAAGATTCTGAAAAGGGAAAAAAAAACCCAACAGAACTTACCAGAAGTTAGAGCTCAGTCAGACACAAGGAAGAAAGAGCATTAGCTAAAGGCTGCTGAGCTGGATGAGATTCATCTTACCATCCATACTGAGTCCAGGCCATTCCAGTGCAGGATTAAGAGTTTCTGGATTTGAAAGGGAAAGAAAAAAAGAAATTGGACCTTGTCTAACTCAGGGCACCCAGGTAGCTCAGGCTGGGCACACACTGTTCCCAGCAAGCTGGGGGCAATGACTCTGTCCTCTCCAATGTGGGTCTGCCTCTCCCCAGCCAGAGAACACTCAAAGTGCCCTCAGGCTGTTCCATCCCGTGCCCCAGACTGTCATCCCAGCAGAAATGCCTCCTGTATCCAGCACAGTGGGTGTGACTGCAGAACATTCTGCATGGCCCTTCCCAGATTATGCTGCCATCTCATATGGATCACTGGGAATTTCAGGGCCACAGTGATACCCATGAGTGCAGGGGACTTGCCAGGAGATAACAGCCTCCTGCAGCTTTTCTCACTCCCTTGGATCAGACAGGAGAGGCTCAGACCTGCAGACCAACCTCACAAGCAAGACAGCCATCAAGGACAGCCATGTTCCACCTTCTGGCAAAGCTCTGTGAGGGCTCTGGGTGCACACCTCCATGGGATGGACCTTGAGAAGTTAAAACAAAGAGTAAAAAAAAAGAAAAGAAACTCCATTTTCTGACAATCCATAGTATTGGGGAACTCCATTTTCTGGTGAGTTCATTTTTCCTATTCAGTGTGATCTCCTATTTACCAGAATTTAAGGTACAGGAGTTATTGCTTATGGAAGAATTATGATCTTTACTGCCTCTAGCCCCATAAAACTTTAAAGCACATGATGGCAGCTATCTTTCCTGCATAAAAGGCCTCCTGTCCATTTCCCACCCCAACAACCCCATCAGTCAAAGCACAGTAACAGATCCATTGCAATGCTACAGGCAAAAGAAAAACCCTTATGGCTTTCTTAATGAAACCTATACAAGGTGGGCATTACCATTTCAGTCTAGAGAAGGCAGGTGGCCAGAATCCAACAGCAACAGAGGAGTTTTTACAAAAAAATGTTGAAGATATCAAGATTCTCAAAGCATCAGCTTTTCCAACAGTGTATAGGCAGAGAAATATTTGCCTTTTCAGTTTTATTTCACTTCCATCCAGACATTTTTTTTAATGAACAAATAAAACGTGAACTGACCCAGTTCCATATTCCCTGGACCTTGTTATCTGACACTAAAACACAGACTGGTTTAGAAAAAACATTGTAAAGCATTCAGGGTTGCAAAACACAGCTAAATGAAGTTTCACCTGGCTCTGGTGAACTACACAGGGATTTTGGAGCACTATCCTATGCAAAGAAAGCCTGTAAGCAAAACGTGTTAGTAAAAACAGCAGTACCAGACAGAAAATCTCTTAATGGCAATTTATGATTTTGAAATAATTTAGACTATTCCAGATGTGCTATAACAGCAACCAGTCTGTCCAAAGGATCTTGGAGAGCTTCTGCACAGGGCAAAGTTAAATATTATATTATATTATATTATATTATATTATATTATATTATATTATATTATATTATATTATACTCAAAATCTACGTACAAAATAAATTCTGGAACATTTATGGTCCTCAATAGGATGTTTAGATTAAACTCAAATACAGCCCTTTATGCAGAGAGATAAAAGAAATCTAAAACAATTTTGGTCAGATTAGCCCTCTGGAAGACTCCAGTCTAATCCCCTCCCCAGAGCTGGACTAACCCCAAGGCCAGAACAGGCTGCTCAGCACCTTCTCCTGGTAAGTTCTGAGCCCAGCAAGGTTAAAGATTCTCCCAGCTCAAATGGGAAAACTTCTGCAGCAGAACTTCCCCTGCTGAAATTGCCTCTTGCCTTTCCAACGTGCCCCTGTGGCATGGCCATACATTAGGCAGCGTCAGGCAGCAAGATTTGCAGACAGCAAAATCCCTTTGTCCTCCCTCCTCCAGCTGAAACCAGCTCTGTCAGCCTCTCATTTTTCCTGTGCTTCAGTCCCAGCCACCTGAGTTGACCCTACAATACGTCCCCATCCATGGGGAAGCCCAAAATGGACATAGCACATCAGGTGTGACCTCCTAAGTCCCACACAGGGGCAAACATACATGTCCCTCCACACGCCAGCTGCACTGGTACTAACACAACCCAGTGTGGGGTTGACCTTCACTGCAGCAACATCACAGCAAACTGTGTCAGGAACCCTGCCAGGGCCAGGAGAAGCAGCACCTACTGACCCTCTATCCACACAGGCAACTGGAAAGGTCCACCTTTACTAAAGCCACACAGACTGTTCTCAGTTCCCTTCCTGTCCTTTGAGTGCCCTCACATCCTTGGAGGTGGTTTCAAGAGGGATCTACTTACTACAAAACTTTCCCAGGGACTGAGGTGAAGCTGAATGACCAGTCATTTCTGAACCTTCCTTTTGTGCTTTTTGTAGAAGGGTATGACACTGGCCTTCTTCATGGCAATCATCAGGATCCTTCCACAGCTGCCAAGAGTTTTCAAAGGTGTTGTGGAATGACCCTGCAATGACATCGGCCAGTTCCCTCAGGGCCCTCGGTACAGCCTGTATGGTCTTACAGGGCTGTCTACATCCAGTTTCCTTAAATGCCCTGTAATTCTCTCTTCCTCTAATTTACCTCTCTCTCCTGAGCTCTGTCTCTCTGCACGGATACCAGGAAGGCCATGCTAGGGAAGCTTGGAACCCTTTTTATTCCCATTCACATTTCCTAACTCCACCCCCGCACACTCAAGCAATGTCTCTGTGCTCCTTCTGGGCAGCCCATCCCGGCTTTCACTTACTGTGCACTTAATGTGTTTTTTTAGTTTAATTTAGCCATGAGCTCCCTGTTCAATCACACTGGCCTCCCACCATGCTGGCTTGGCTGCCTGCAGACGAGTCTGTATCACAGTGCAGCTCACTGCGACCCCGGGTCCGGTCCAGCCGGGGGGAACGTGGCAAAATAGAGGGATAGGTACAATGGAGCTGCCCGAAAAATAAAGAACTTTAATAGCAAAATAACAAACATAAAAACTGCACAATTGAAGGGCAAGATCCAAAGATGGGGGGCGTGGCAAACATAACAAGATATGGGGTACTCTGAGGGCAGGGCTCCAGTCACAAACGCGAACTCGGAACATGACCCTATATGTAACAGGTTCCAAACCAACTGAGAACAAGAACCAGAAACATGACCTAATATCGAATAGGTCCATTGACATATTGACTCCCATGACCACACTCGTGTTGCCATGACCTAACTAGACATCTCCCTTTCAATACCCTGCTCCCATGGTCTCAGGTTGATGCCTCCTGTATGTGCTGCCGAGGCTAAACCACTGTTGGAATGCATAAAATGGAAGTCTCACTGAGTCTCTCGTGGAGAGAGAGAAATGCAAGGCTTTTAAATTAAATTAAAGCTTTTAGAGAAATTAAAATACATCAAGCTACACAGACATGAAATAGAAGTGTAAGTTCTAGTTTTAAGTAAGTAGAAATACATTCTAAGTGCCTTAAGAAACTGTTAGCTAGCAAAGGCCTTAAAGCCTGCCCTAAAACGTAGTTTAAAATTCAGTAACTTAGCTCCAGACATAACAAAAACATAGCAGGACATTGCTTGCATTTCTAGATAGAACCCTCTGCATTAATAGATAGAGCTGTATGCGAGGATTTTGTGTAAGCCCTGACACTACCTTCGTAGTTTTTCGTACTTTTGGAATTGAACTTGGATTGGTTTAGAGGGAAGGTTTTAGAGTTATGTTCTTAGCTGGTTGGATGATTTATGAATATGGATATAAATATAGATTTATAGATAAAAACCTCTGTATTGGGGTGAGGAAGAAGAACGACAACATCAAAAAGAAGAACAAGAACAACATCAAGAAGAAGAACAACATCAACAACATCTACAACGAGAACAACAAGAGTGGGGCTGCTGCTGCTGGGACCCTGTGCCAGGGAACTGCTGCTGCTGCTGCCTTCAACTTGGGACTTTGCCAGAAAGCTTTAGCATGGACTTTATACTCTGAACTCTTTGCCTTCAAGACTGATGCATTCATGCAATCAGCAACTTTATAACAACTAACAACTACTCCTGATCTCACTGAAGACCCCAGACCCATGAAAACCTCGACAAACCACTATTTATCCCAGCTGCCTGTGTTCCCACAAGTCTGGGCCTTTCTGCTGTTTGGGGAGGTCATCCTTGAAGATTGAGCAGCTTTTCTGAGAGGCTCTCTGAGGATAAATTAACCCCTAAATACACCAAAGTCTGATTTTCTGGTGTCAGAATTGTTATTCTGCTGCTTGCCTTCCTAACTTCTCTCAAATCTACTGAGCTGTGAGTCTAGCAGCCCAACCTGTCATCAACCATCACATCCCCAACCAGCTCTTCCTTACTCCTAAGTTCTGATAACAAACTCTGTGCCTCTTCTCTCCCCCTTCACTCTCAGAACCAGTCTTAAAGGTGCAGAACTTAATATCCAGCATAAACAGAACAGACGACTGGGGATACAAGCATCATAAAGTCACCCCAGGACACAGACCCATCACCTCCCCTAGCTGGGCTGCCCAGCACTTCCATCAGAAATGAAATCACCATTAGACCTGATGGTGAGGCTGTTTCAGCTTTTTTCTCTGCATCTTCAAACCTATGAAATCCCTGTCTGAAACCTCACAAAATCGTGAGTCTTCTGCATCAACTGCACTGCAGCCCTTGTCATGCTGGCTAACCCCAACACCAGAGGAATGAAACTGAGTTGCAGGGGAAGGGGGGCAAAAAAGCTTCTCTGAACTACAGGATCTAATTTTTTGTAATTTTTAAATAATTATGTAATTATTTTCTGTGTGTTCTCCCATCTGGGCAGGATGCACCAGACCCATCCTAGGAGTGTGGGGAAAGCTGGGGATGTTCCTGTGCATTACCCCCACTCTTGTCCTCTTGTTTTAGCCTTTTAAGTACACTGTCATCCTTCTCTCTTTATTACTTGTTCCATATGATCACTTGGACTCCTAAGTCTGGCCCTCCAAACCTCCCTACCAGCAAGGGGCATGGAAGGGAAAGAGTACAGGTCACACACGTCAGGGTGTTGTAGGAAAGAGACACAGAATGAAGGTTGTTTGTGAAATGGATTTGGATGAAAACCCATTCCAGAAAGGTGAAGGCAAGAGGCAGAGGTACATTGGGTCCCACAGTCACTTCCTCACAAGCCATCAGGGACGTGCTCCCCTCTGGGTGCCCAATCACAGGAGGTGAGTAGATGTCCCTAAGGTAGAACACGGCCATTGGGAGCAAAGTCAGGTAAAACAGATTGTGAAACAGAAACGGGGGTTCAGCGTGTGTCAGAAGGTGAAAAGAGACTGGTCCCTGTGGCAGCAGCCCCAGTGCCTGCTATGGCAGCCAGCAGGTGGACTCTGCAGGGAGTGGCACAGCCCCACACCAAGCCCTAGGGACAGAAGCAATTCCCAGATCCCACAGCTGCCAGTACTGCTTGGTGCTGCTGGGAGATCACCCCTCCCTTGTGGTGTGCAGCCCTTCCAGTGCTGATGTCTGGGAACTGAGCCTCAGGAAACAGGTCAGGGACACAGGAGCCTTACAGCACACCTGCCTACAGCAGGAAGGACATGCTTCCACAGCCATCCCACCAAGAGGGTGGGATCACAGGTGGAATATACCTGCTCCCACGTCAAAACAAGGACACTGCCTTGGACACTGCAATCCAGATGGATGAAGCTGGGCAACCTGGACACAACACAGCAATACTCACATTTCAGCCCAGAAACCCCTCTGTGTCCTGGGCTGCATCAAAAGAGGTGTGGGCAGCAAATGAGGGGATTCTGCCCCTCTGCTCCACTCAGGTGAGACCCCATCTGCAGTGCTGCTTCCAGCTCTGAGGGCCTCAGTACATGGAAGGACGTGAAAGACATGGAGTTCCTGGAGAGAGTCCAGAGGAGGCCATGGAGATGCTCCAAGGATTGGAGCTCCTCTGCTCTGAAGGCAGGCCAGGAGAGCTGGGCATCTTCAGCCTGGAGAGGAGAAGGCTCTTCTTAGAGCCCCTTCCAGTAGCTAAAGGAGATCTAAGAGAGCTGGAGAGGGACTTTGGACAAGGATCTGGAGTAGTAGGACAAGGGGGAATGGCTTCCCACTGCCAGAGGGCAGGGCTAGATGGGATATTGGGAAGAAATTCTTGGCTGTGAGGGTGTTAAGGCCCTGGCACAGGTTGCCCAGAGAAACTGTGGCTGCCCCATCCCTGGAAGTGTCCAAGGCCAGGTTGGACAGGGCTTGGAACAAACTAATCCAGTGGAAGGCGTCCCTGCCCATGGCAGGGGATGGAACAATATGAGCTTTAAGGTCTGTCTCAACTCAAAGCATTCTGTGGTTCTATAACACTCAAACATTGCCCTGGTAAGCTTAGAGGGACCCTTATCTCCCGCTTGGGGGTGTCAGAAGAAATCCCAGGGATCTTTCCAGCCACTGTCACACACACGCACACACACATGCAGAGCTTCTGGAGCTCTCCCAGCGCTGGCGCCGGCAGGAGCCGTTCCCGGGCGGGCTCGGAGCTCCCCTGCCCTCGTGCGGTGCGCGGGCACTGCTGCAGCTCGGCCCGACACAGACACGGACACACAGACAGACAAACAGACACAGACAGACACGGACAGACACAGACAGACAGACACAGAGAGACACAGACAGACAGACAGACAGACACAGACACGGACAGACAGACACAGACAAACAGACAGACACAGACAGACAGACAGACACAGACACGGACAGACACAGACAAACAGACACAGAGAGACACAGACACAGACACAGACAGACACAGACATAGCCACAGACAGACACACAGACACACAGACACAGACCCACCCACCCACACACACACACAC
>VZSE01011777.1:227714-256567 GCA_013398275.1 Promerops cafer
AGGGCGGGCGGGGCGGCGCGGCGGCAGCGCCCCCTGTCGGCGGCGGGCGCCGTGCCATGTGGCCGTGCTGGCTGTGCCCGCAGGTGCCGCGCGCCATGGCCCCCCCCAAGGACATCATGACCAACTCCCACGCCAAGTCCATCCTCAACGCCATGAACGCCCTGCGTAAGAGCAACACGCTCTGCGACGTCACTCTCCGCGTGGAGCACAAGGACTTCCCGGCCCACCGCATCGTCCTGGCCGCCTGCAGCGACTACTTCTGCGCCATGTTCACCAGCGAGGTCGGTGCTGCCGCCCTCCCTGGGTGCTCCGTGGGTGGAGGAGGCAGGGCTGCCCAGTGCTTGGGCTGTTCTCAGCTGAGCTGCTCAGCAGCTGGGCCAGGATCCCCCCGTGGGGGCCCAGGATCCCCTTGTGGTGATCCTGGAGCCCACTGGATACTCCCCATGGTTGCTCAGGATGCCCCCGTTGCGGTTCTTGATCTCTTCATGGTGGCTCTGGGTGCCTCAGGAGCCCCCATGGTGGCCCTGGGTTTCTCCATGGGCTCCAGGTCCCACCATGGTGGCCCTGGGTCTCTGTGAATCCCCCTGTGCTGGCCCTGGAGCCCTCTGGATTCTGGCCTAGTGGCCCTGGAGCCCTTTGAGGTGATTCTGTGTCTTCTTATGGTGGTCCCAGAGCCCTTTATTGTGACCTGGTGGGGAGTTAAGAGGCTGTGGCAGGGACTGTGACCTTGATTCATGGTCTGCTGCGACCACCCTGTGCCCAGCAAGCTGCCAGGCTGAGCTGCCAAGCCGGAGAGTTCTGATACATTTAGTTATTTTTCTAGTGGTGATTTGTGGTTTCCGTGGTTCCGGGCATCTTTCCTGCCCTGGCACCGAGCTGTGGGAGCCGTGCTGGGGAGTCTGGGCAACCCTTTCTGTGCAAGGGAGGGTGTTTGATGCATGCTCTGGGCTCCCCTTGGCACTGGCTGAGAGCTGGGCTGTGCTGGTCTCCTGCCATGGGGGTGTCACTGGGGCTGGGGGTGGCTCTGAGCCCCAGGTGCTGCACTCAGCACATCTCACCTGTGAGCACCTTGGCTCTCAGCCCTTCCTGTGAGACTTGCACTGCCTGTGTGCAGTTTCCCTGAGTCACTGACAGGCACTGCTTCAGCTAGAATTGGCACTCACTGTTAAACGTCAGATGCTTTGCCTGGCTTTGTCTTTATACGTTTGAGTCAATCTTTGCAGCTTTTTCTTATAGAAGATGCTTTCCTTATCCTACCACCTTCCCCATTAGCTACATTATGAAGTAGTTCACAGGTCCTAAAGCCCTCCCTGCTAGCCCAAGAGTCATTGCAGCAGAGAATGATTTTTTTCTTTGTTTTGCCAGGCACGAAGGCTGTGGCAGAGCTCTCTGTGTGCCCACTTCTCTCAGTGCTGTCGGGGCAGTAGGTGTCTCAGTTTTTACAGTCCTGTGCAAAGAAACCAAAATGATGCATGTGTGGCCTGACCACAGAGTAATATCTTTTTTTGTCCATGTCTTCATGAAATTTGTAAATTCATCAGGTTTGTGCTCTTTCTCTGCATAAAGGAAATATAATTAAAAAGAAAACACCCAGCAAATTCAATCCCCAGAGGCTGAAGTTCTCTGTTCTCCAGTAGCTCTAGGTGCTCAGCAGTACAGCAGAGTATCTCTGCTTCTCTGGGTTTGCCTCCACATTCCTGTCAGTGCTTTTGACTTCTGGACTCTGTCTAGGCAGTGTGCAGAGATCCAGTCACTCCATGTACTCCAGAACGTTCTGCTTGTGGCTGCTAACGAAGGCTGGGGGTTGGTGTGCTTTGGGTCTGAGCTGAGATGTCTCTCCTTGCTTTGTTACACTCATGTTAACTGTAAAATCATAGTGACCTTCATTCAGACATGTAAATCTTCCTAGGAAATTAAATTCTTCCTGGGAAAACACCTGTGCTCAGTGGGCAGAATTGCTTGCTCTCTCATGCTCCCACAATGTCTCTGCTTTAAGGGTTTTTTTTCCTTTTGCTTTGTTTGTGTTTCTTCCAAACCTGCTTCTTTGTTATGGAAACCCTAAAGTGACCAACCTGCCAAGGGGCACACAATTACGGAGTGTTTGTGGGAGAGCTTCCTTCCAGGAAGGGGCAGCTTGGTAAGCCTCAGAGTGGACATGTTTCCTGTGTGTGTCAGCAACAAGTGTTTCAGGGCCTGTGATGGGACAGTGCTTGGACACTCTCCAGGCACTTGTGGGTGCAGGGTTTGGCCAGGCTGGGACTCCAGGGAGCTCAGAGTGTGTGTGGTGTCATGGACTGACAGGCCCTGCCAGGGCTTCCTCAGCGCTCCATCGCTTGGCTGCTCTGATGTGCCCGGCTGGGCTGCACGAGGCTTGGTTCAGAATTGATCTTGGGGTTATGCCACAGCATCCCTGGCCTTTTATCCTGGGGTTATGCCACAGTACTCCTGGTGTCACATCTGTGCATGGCCAGTACAACACTGGGACTGTGGGCAGATACTGTTGTCATAAAGAACTGCCTTTGCCTCTCTGTGTCTCAAGCTTCCTTCCTTCCTTCTCTCACTTCTGACTTCTAAGATTTTAAAAATTTCTCAATCTAGCTTAGTATTAATTTCTTCCCGTTTTCTGTTCCACTTTTACAGAATGAGGAGAAGCCACTGATCACCTGATGAACCCCAGGCTTTTTACAACACTTTCCTTTGCCCCTGTGCTGAGCAGTGGGAGAACTGAAACACCATCAGTTTTACCTGCAGGCTTGTTCCTTGTAGTGAAAATTGCAGAGCAGTTTTATCTCCCCTGGATCTTGGTTGTGCACTGGTATTTGTCTTTGGCCAAGTTAACATAACTTGGGATCTTTTAAGAGCTGATCACTGGCTCCACCTCAGAAAGAAACTATTCTGTCTTCTCTTGGAGGCTGTGTTCTAGAAATTGAAGGGTTCTTTCTCCCCAGAACAGAGAAATATTATTCTGAAAGTAAACAACTGGTGTTTCCAGGTTCTTACGTGGTCAACTTCCCTGCACTGTGATTGCTCTCCAGGGTACAGTGAGCCACACATTAGCACTGTCATGCCAGCATTTCTCTTCCCCTGTGAGAAGAAATTGGGGCTTATTCCAGTGTACTTTTGTGTATCTGCATTAGTAAAGGCAAAAACAAGAAGTAGCCTTGGGTAAGAAAGGAGTTGCAAAATTTTAGACCCATTCTCCTGCATGATTGTTGTGGTTTAGCCCCAGGCAGCAGCCAAGCCCCTCAGAGCCCTGTGCTTGGTCCCCTACCAGCAAGATCAGGGAGGGAGTCAGAAGGGTAAAAGCTGGAAAATTTGTGGATTGAGATAAAGACAGTTTAATATGGAAAGCAAAAGCCACACGTGCAAACAAAGCAAAACCAGGAATTCACTCCCTGTTTCCCATGGGCAGCCAGGTGTTCAGCCATCCCACAGAGAGCAGGGTTCCATGACACGTATCAGTGACTTGGGAAGACAAACACCATCACTCCAAACATCCCTCCCCTCCTTCCTTCTGCCCCCCACTTTATATACTGAGTGTGATGTCATACGGTCTGGAACATGCCTTTGGTCACTTTGGGTCACCTGTCCCAGCTGAGTCTCCTGCCAGCTTCCCATGCACCCCAACCCCCTCGCCAGCCTGGCAGTATGAAAAGCAGAAAAGGCCTTGGCTCTGTGTGACCACTGCTCAGCAATAACAGAACCATCTCCATTATCGTCCCTACATTCAGAACAAATCCAAAATACAGCCCCATGGCAGCCACTGGGAAGGAAATTAACTCTACCCCAGCCAAACTCAGTACAATGATTTATGGATGTAATGGAAGAAGGAACATTGTTTCACAACAGAGCTATAACCTGCAGCCCCTGCCTTAAGGCTTTCAGCAGCTTGAGCAGCTTGAGGTAAAACTCCTGAGGCCTCAAAGTGACTCTCCTTAGTTGTTTTCCTGGATGCTGCAGTTGATTTTGGGATCTGTACTGCTGCACACTTCCTATGATGTTAGTAATGTGCTTGTATGAGGGAGTATCAATCCCTGGCTACTTTACTCCCTTCAGGGAAAGGGAGCAGAGCTTTGATATTAAGGAACGAAGTGGGAAACCAATCTGAAATTCTGACAGCAGAGATGCAGAGATGTGTCTGGTGCCACTGAACAACCTTGAAGTTAAACAGTGAACACCTTGGAGAGGAAAGCTGCCTGGCCTGTGTGTTGGTTAGCATTCTGTGATCATCCTTTGGCATTCTGAGTCCAAGTATGTGGCTGCATGGATGAGCGAGGGACTGTCCCAGCAGCCCAGCACTGAGCACTGCAGGCAGCTCTCTAATGCTGCACACACAGGCTGGAGCTCAGCTCAGCGTCCTCATGAGTCTGAAAGGCTGAGAGAATTGGGATTGTTGAGTCTGGAAAAGGCTCTGGGGTGGCCTTCCAGTACCTGAAGGGAACCAACAAGAAAGATGGAGAGAGACTGTTTTCACTGGGGTTACAGGAGAAAGGGGAATGGCTTCAAACTGACAGAGAGGGTCCACAGAAGATCCCTTCCAACCAAGACCAGCCCACGATTCTGTGTTCAGAATCAAGTTGTCTCCACACTGAGATCCTTTAAGGTATGATGTTAGGATCCCGATTGTGCATCACACACATTAGGTGAAGTTACATGAAATACTTCCTTCCTTCCAGGCATTCTTAGCATTTGAGTAAACTGAGGGAAATAACAAGTAGTGGAGTGTAGCAGAAATACAAGGGAAGCAGGAAGTAATCATCTGTATGGTATTAGTGTTGTCCTCATGGTTTGTGTTGTGCACAAATATAACGAGAGGATGTGCATGGCTGATTGGTTGTGGGTCAGGAGCTTCTTTATCAGCTCCAGGCTGATGTGTGAAGAACTGATGCTTACAGCTATCAGGAGGTCAATAGAAATTTGTAATATCTTTGATCCTAAATATGTATGGTTTATGTCTTCATTTGCTTATTAGAATCGTCTAAACATCTTGTCTGATCAGTTCTGAGCTTTGGTGGCATCTGTGTCCTTTGTGGTACAAACAGCTTCGTCTTGTTTCGGGAATGTTTTGTCTGGCCCAAGGCAGGAACTGGTTTTAGCTTCTGAATGCAATGCCTGGCCTGTCACACAGCAGGTCAGACAAGGTAATTTGCTGTTCCTTTCCGACTTTGGAAGCCATAATGTTTGTTCACTGGGTCAAGAGATTTGAAAGGCCTCTTCCCTCAAATTCCTGCGAGGGTCACCATTGCCTCCTGTACTTCTCTGCAAATGTATCTCTGCATGATAGACGGGGCTCAGTCCCAGCAGACATCTCTGCTGTGTCATGGAGTGCCTCTGCAGGAGCAGCTTCCACTGCTCTTATTTTCTGTATTCTGTATCACCTCCTTTTTCCCCAGCTGTGGCAGATTTAAAGCTCAGTGATGGTGCTTTGGCCATGCTTTCTGCTCCCTGAGCCTCTGCCCAACTGGCTGCACCAACTTCGGGCTCATTCTTGGCAAGAGAAGCCACGGGCTTTCATCTGCATTGTGCTTGCACTCGTGCCGACTGCTCCAGAAGTCAGGGGCTGGTTTTGCAGTGTGCCACAGGAAGATCATTATCTCCTGAGGTGCAGCCATGCTGCTGAGCTGGCAGCAAAGTGCAGGGTGTGATCAGTGAGCCCACCAGCCAGTCCACTGGTCAGGAATCATCGGGTGCTCTGCCAGCAGCTCTGTGCTGGAGGCACTGAACCATGAAACTGATGCTTTGTGAAATATAATCTGTTTTGTGCAAATTTGATGGATTCACAGAATTTGCTGTTCCCAAAGATTGACCGTTGAGATGATAATGTTCCTTGGAAAAAACAATTATTCCAAAATTAATCACAGAGGTGATAAAATAGTCAGAGGACAAAGTCTGGGTTGTGTAAGTGCCATCACTGCAAAAACTGTCATTTCACTTCATTTCATTTTAGGAATGAAGTTCACCATAAGCTTGAAGAATGAATCAGGAAACTGACGAGTTGAGAAAGCTTTTTCTTTGGCTTGGTTTTAGAGTGGTGAAGATGTCCAGGTGTTGGAAAAGAAAATTACTTGTCAGTAGAATTGACTTGTTCAGGTTTAGGGCTGGACATGCCCAGGAGGAAGTTACCAAAGCTCAGGCAGAGGATGCCCTTCTGATAGGGGGCACAGAGTTGCCAAATTTCTGGGCCACAGAGACACTTGACAAAACTCCCAAAATAAGGGAGAAATTGATAAAGCCAGCTCAGCAACTGTGCTGAATTCAGCTCTGAGTGTGTAGAAGGTAATTCTGGCAGGGGCATGTTGTGACCGCTGACTCACAGCCACTGACTCTGAGCATGGGACTAATTAGCGTAAGAAGCAAGGAAATCGTTAACCAATAGAAGATAGAAGGCCAGTCAATAAGAGATCTAGGTAGCTTGTAGCCAATGAACATTAATGCCTTTGTTTGCTAAAATGTATAAATAGTAAACAGTTTTGCCAGTAGTGTGCTGGCTTTGGGGATTGATCCCCAGCCCCCCTTTCTGTGCTGAACTGAAATGAATCAAGTACCTGGACTCTGGATGTGGATTGGCCTCTTTCACACCAGGTGGAAGAACCTGGTTTGGGCCAACACTTAGGTGGGGACTCCGTGTGAACTGCAGCGTGCCACCCATATCCAGCTCAGGGAGGAATTCATTGGAGTAAAGCTTGGAGTACTGCATGGAGGAGAGAGTTTAGTTGTCTTGCACAGGTGACACATGTAATCTCTGCTGACTCAGATCTGAGCTCACAAGTTTTACTGTGTAGTGTGACTGTCCTTTTGAGGACCATAAAGAGCTTTGTCTCTTACTCATTTCTGTAAGTGAATTCTGTAGGGAAATTCCCTCCTTCCCTATATCCTTTCAGTGGGCACCAGAATAGAAAGGACAAACCTCTGTTGAAACCTCTGACAGATCTTATTTTCAAACCTGCTGAGTGTTGTGGGCTTTCTGATGACATTAATGAAAAATAAAGCTGTGTCTCCCTTTTAATTTACAGCTCTCAGAGAAAGATAAACCCTGTGTGGATATCCAGGGCCTGACAGCCTCCACCATGGAAATCCTGCTGGACTTTGTATATACAGAAACTGTGCATGTGACAGTAGAAAATGTGCAAGAATTGCTGCCAGCAGCCTGTCTGCTTCAGCTGAAAGGTAATTCAAGGATTAGCACAAATTGCATCATTGCTGCTGTTCAGAGTTTTGGTTTGCTTGACCCTCTGTGCGTGGAAGAGAGATTGGAGGAGGAATGATATTTATAAGTAGTTATGTCAAACTTCTCTTTTCTCGTGCGCTGTGGTCTCATTGGTAGAGGAATGGATTTGGGTACAAAGCAAAATGGTAAAACAGGTTCCATTCTTTGCAATACTGTACTTCTGCAGGAGTATTCCCAAGAGGAACTGTGAGCTGTATAGCACATAAATGTTACAGCTCAGTTACATTATTATAATCAATCCTAGATGTCATTTGACCTGCCATCACAGTATGTCTGGGTCAGTAACAGACTGGTTCTCATTGCACATGCACCTATGGAGCTATCCCAGACAACTTAACCCAAAAGTTATCATAGACCTAGAAATCTGGTGCCATATCCACTAGCAGGCACATTAGTGGTTTATAATCCATGAAGCTGAGTACAACTCACATTGGAGTCTTCCTATTATCAGACTGAGGTAATTTTTTCATTGGAATAGAACAGCCAGAGCTCAAACCAGCCCAAACACGTGGTCTGGCTGCTCCGAGTGTCTTCACAGTCTCCAAAGCAATACATGCATGTGTATGTTTCTGTAGTACTTTTATTTATTATTTGAATTGGATTTTCATTATTGCTTAGAACTTTCTTTTTTGAAGCCCTTGCCAAAGCAGTGGATTGATAGTAAGCATGCAGTGCTCATTCACCCCTCCAATTTTCCGTAGGTGTGAAACAAGCTTGCTGTGAGTTTCTAGAAAGCCAGCTGGATCCATCAAATTGTTTGGGCATTCGGGATTTTGCTGAGACACACAATTGTGTGGATCTAATGCAAGCTGCAGAGGTCTTCAGCCAGAAACATTTTCCAGAGGTGGTTCAGCATGAAGAGTTTATCCTCTTAAATCAAGAAGAGGTTGAAAAGCTCATCAAGTGTGATGAAATTCAGGTAAAACCTGAAAAGTACCATTACTGTGCAAAGCATTGACATAAAACATTGAAACCAGTCAGTAATTAGTCCATACTCCTGGGGTGGACTCCTCACACAGTTCCTGAATTTGAAATTTAATTTTCAAGAGGCATCTATTTTTAGTTTTGCTAGTTTGTAATTTTATCAATACCATGTAGCTTCTCTGTAAGAATTTGTTGTCATACAAGTGTTTCTTGCCAGTCAATCACAGTGAGTTAGTTCCCTTTGCAGAGTTATTGGCCAGTCTTTCCCTCCTTTCCCTGGAGAAGATAAATTGTCTCAATGCCTACATTTCAGAAATAGCCCCAGCTTTAACTTCTGTTTGCCTGCTGATCAGCAGCACAAGGAATCCTGGGATGGTGCAGGGTGGTCTGACTCTGCAGGGGGTTACAGGGAGATTTAGTTCCCTGAAGGTGAGCTGCTGGAGGATGTGCTATGTGACTGGAACACGTCAAATACATTTTTCCAACTTTTCTATGAATAAGTTGAACATTCCCTGGTAATAAGGAGAGAGCTTGATTATTTATTGAGGTGGATTTTGTCAAGAGATGATGTTCACTGCAGTTGAAAGGCTTGAAGCAATCACTGCTCAGAGTTCAGGGGAACAGGAATGCTTGGAAGCAAACCAGTGTATGGGATGTCTTTGGTGGGATTCCTGAAAAGCCAGTACAGGGGTAGCCAGAGGAGAATTGTTGATGTATTCCTTCAAAGTGGTCTTCAGCCTTGCCAACATCCCCTTGTTAATGAGGCTGCTTGAGAAGGAGCATGTGAGACAGCGGCGAGGGAGCCGGCTCCAGCTGGGTGGAGGAGGCTGAGTGTGTTTGGTGTTTGACAAGCTGCAGTGCTGTGCTGTGAGGGGCTGGGCTCCTGTGAGTTGTGATGATACTGAGAGCAGCTTCTGGGCTGGCAGCAGAAAATAATGAGGAACTTCAGAATGACCCAGCCAAGCTTCTTGGATGATCTGCTCAGGAAAAGTGACATTCCTTGTGGATTGGAAGGGCTGGTTCAGACCCTGCAGCAGGCAGTGTGTTGGGCATGCACAACTGTCGTACCTTAAGAATATGTGACAAGTACAGCAAGGGAGGGGATTCTCCCCCTCTTCTCTGTCCTTGTGAGACCTCACCTGGAGTGCTGTGTCCAGGTCTGGGCTTCTCAGCACAAGAAACACATGGACCTGTTAGAGAGGGTCCAGAGGAGGCCACGGAGATGCTCTGAGGGCTGGAGCCCCTCTGCTCTGGAGCCAGGCTGGGAGAGCTGGGGGTGTTCACCTGGAGAAGAGACAGTTCAGGGAGACCTTTTAAAGGGGCTTATAAAAAAGAGGAAGAGTGACTTTTTACGTGGGCAGAGTGATAGGACCAGGGGTAACAGTTTTCAAGAGGAGATATTTCGATTTGATGTTGGGAAGGAATTCTTTCCTGTGAGGGTGCTGAGACCCTGGCACAGGTTACCCAGAGAAGCTGTGGCTGCCCCATCCCTGGAAGTGTCCAAGGCCAGACTGGATGGGGCTTGGAGCAACCTGGTCTGGTGGAAGGTGTCCCTGCCCATGGCAGGGCGTGGAGTGGGATGGGCATTAAGGTCCCTTCCAACCCAAACCAGTCTGGGATAAGGAACAGATCTTTCTCCTGCTGTGCCAGCACAGAGGTGCTGTGTGGAATCAAGAGCGTGGTGAGGGAACAGCCTCAGAAAATCTCTGGGCTGCTCAAGAAGTGTGATGACAGGTCCTCACTGTGATCCTGCATTTAGTGTTACTCATCATTTATCAGAAAACATAAATGATTTAATGAACAGTAAAACTGTTCAATATATCTGAGGACTTTCAGTTCAGGAGGGAATAAATCAACACAGGATTATTGCATTGAAAGAGGAGGTAGGGAAATTGGAAACAATGCAGTAGTCTGCTCTCTTTTTGTGAGCTCTAGTTGTCTTTTCCCTGTAATTACAAGAGAAAGAGGCCATTCCAAATTACACTGTAACAAATATAAAACAATGGTGCAGAAGAATGCCTTACATAATTAACCTCTGTGGCTCCCTGCTTCAAAACATTCTGCCTGACAGCTTCAAACTGGACTTCAAAGGGGACAAGTCATAGGCTGATGGGAAGGCTCAGTCCTTTCATCACAGGCTCTTCTTTTATCTTCATATTTAGTCTCAGTTAACAGACTTTGTGATAATAAATTCATGTCTGATTTCCTTTTACGTTGGATGATCTGATAGATGTACAAAAAGAAAACAGTCTAAGTAATAGATAATTGAGATTTTTACAATTCTTTTGCTTTTGGTAATCATAGGTGTCCAAAGCACCTGTGGTTCTCTAACAGTATCAAATTTGGATGGTTTAGTCAATGTAATCTCCACAAGTGGTGTAAGCACCAGCATGTGCCAGTCCTAAATGGAGACAGAAATAAACTAGTGATAAAATAAAATAAACAGTAGAAATAAACAGTAATATTCATGCTCTGGGATTCTCCATTCTGAAATCCTTTGTAGTTTTTAAAAGGTGGATTGAAATAAAAAGATCCCTTAAACGTCCCTGCTGTGGCTGGAGTGTCCAAGGGGCAGTGCATGGGCACCGGGCTGCCGAGGCCTAAGCCAGACACTTCACTGTGCAAAGAGAACGTGATCCTGATCATCTCTTTGATAGCACTTGGAACTGTGCAGGAGCACAGCTCGTGCTCCAGAGAACTGGGGGAGCTGTCCTGTGAGTTCCCACTGGTCAGTGGATGGAGCTCTCCACTCCAGGCTGTGCTCCGCACCGTAGCACTCACTGCCCTGGGATTTGCACTGCCCATTGTTGATCTCAGCTGCAGGGGAAAAAGCAAATGCAGGTTTAAGGGAAGAAGGTGAGGGAATTCACTGCACTTATGGGGATTTCCCAAAGGGACTCGTAGCTGAAGTGTCCTGCTCCCTTGCTCGCTGTGAGGCAGTGCAGCAGCCTGGATGTTGTGTGCTCCATGGAGAGGCTCCAGCGTTGTGCTGCCTCCTGCTCAGGGTGTGCCTCCTGTTTGCAGGTGGACTCGGAGGAGCCAGTGTTCGAGGCGGTGATCAACTGGGTGAAGCACTCCAAGAAGGAGCGAGAGGCGTCGCTGCCGGAGCTGCTGCAGTACGTGCGGATGCCGCTGCTCACCCCGCGCTACATCACGGACGTCATCGACACCGAGGTACAGCGGCCACCGCCTGCTCCTGCCTGGCCCTGCTGGCCCGCAGAACGCGCTCAGAGCTCCTCCTCTGCTGCCGCTGCTTGGTGGCACCGTGCAGCTGTCCCTGCTCAGCCGCAGTGCCGCCGTCACACTGAGCAGTGTTTGCTCTGCAGCCTCAGGGTGCCCTCTCCGGAGCCGTTAGTCAGCTGTCTCTGCAGATAGCCACAGCACCTTTCTGTTGTCATCTGGTACAGTCTCCAAGTGCTTTCTACCTTCATTCCTAAGCGCTGGCAGGTCCCCTTCCCCAGGCTGAAGATTTCTGGCATTGATCTCAGGGAGGTCACGGCTCCTCAGAAGGTGTCGGAGGTGCAGATGGCCAGCAAGTACCTCTGAGTGAGAGAGACAGCAGCTGTGTGGGTCTAGGACCAACACACAGCCAAGAGCCGTGGCTAACGCTGCTGCTTTGTGTTCTGGGATGCTGCAGAGGCAGCCCAAAATGGGGATGATGCAAAGGAACAACTAAGCTTTTCAGCACAAGTTTAATTCCAGACAGGAAGTGATGCTGACTCCAGGCAAGATTTCAAAGGAAGGCCCAGAGAAGGTCAAACCAGCCTTCAGGTTAGATGGTGATAGGATGTACTCAAGGGTTACTAGCCCTTGTCACCTGGCAGGTGCTGAATGGTGAATGACAAACGTTTCTCTGTGTCAGGAAAAGGCTGGTTTAGCAACAGTCACCTCGGGTGTGATAGATCATGGGTGTTATTAAATCAGGACAATCTAATGGGCTGTTGTGTTAGTCACTCAGTCAGATTGTCGTGGTCCACTTCAAACTGAAATTGAATGGAAAAGGGACTGGTACCAAAACAAATAGATCTGTTCCAAATCCAGCCTGAGACAGACTGTGTACAGCCCTCAGCTCTCAGAGGGAATGTGAAGGCTGACCTGTCCAGTCTGGCAGTGCCACACACTGGTGGCACATCCTCAGCTTGGGGCAGTGTGGACAGGGGAGCGTTGGCCTCGTGGCCGCCTCACACAGACACCAGGAACCTGTAGAGGTAAATCTGAACTTACTGAAGCAGCACATACACCCAACACCCAAGGGAAAATGAGTGCTGAGCTGAAGGGAGGTTTGTCCAGGCCCTCAGCTAGGGAAGGGAATTACACAGCATTGTTCAAGGAGATGAGGCTGTCCTTGGGTGCCCCTCACTCTTAAACAAGACCTCAGTGCTTCTGTTGCCTCTTCACAGCTCCATGTCCTGTGTACACAGTGATCAGGGCAGTAAATGAGCTAAACAGTTTCATTGTGCTCTGCTCCCCCTCTCTTCTCCAATGGCAGGTGCAGGACGAGTTACGTGAGGCAGATCAAGTGTGGTTTCACTGCCAGTTCCCCTTCCTAGCCATACTTCTGCTGGCTTAAATGGAGCAGAAGTGGCTTTTCCTTAGTGTTCCAATGCAGCCATTTTCCTTAAGGAGCCTTCAGTGCCAGACTGTGAGGAGGGAGCCATATCTTCTCAGCTGCAGTCTGGTCTTCAGTTGCCTTTGCATTTCCCTGTGTGCAGTGTCTGCACCAGGACCCTCACACAAGTCCTTTTCATGCTGTCTGAGCTGATGAGAGTTGGCTTTAGGACAGTTTTTCTGAGGTTTCTTAAAATACATTGCATGTACCAGTGACTCATGTTTCTCCCCAGCCTTTTATACGCTGCAGCCTGCAGTGCAGAGACCTCGTGGACGAAGCCAAGAAATTCCACCTTCGGCCCGAGCTCCGGAGCCAGATGCAAGGACCCAGGACACGAGCACGTCTGGGTGAGCAGCAGGGGAAAGGACCCTGAGAGGGGCCAGGGCACTGGCAGGTGGTGTGTCACACACTCTGTCTAGTGCCTTGTAATTGTGTTGATGTTCTTTCAAGCATTCACAGCAGTAACTTGTCATCCCATGGTCCCCAGTGGGACAGAGAGGGGACTGGAGCAAAGGACAGAGGTGCCTCTTTTACAGAGCACGATTGCTTAGTGCCAGTGAGGAGACTAGCTGATTGCCTTTAATCCCAGGTCCCTGCTGTGGCCTTAAAACCAGTTTCCTGAGTTGCTGGTGCCTGCAGATACATTGGTCCCAGCATGCAGCTGTCCAAGAACTGTGGGAACAGTTTCTTCCTGTCTGAAGAGGCAGGTATCAGAGTCCAAAATAGAGCTGTGAGGTGAGTGACAGCTGCCTTACAGTGACAGCAAGTTTCCACAGCAAATTGAACAGGAAAAGGTGCAGGGAGGGAGATGGAGATGTCCCTCTTCCCCTTCAGAGGTGATTTTCTTTTTTTTATCCCTAGCCTTGTTAAGGCAAATGAATGATAATATCTTCCTTTATTTCAGTAACTCCTACCAAGCACAGTCACTGAATTGTTTGGAAAAGCTTGTCTTAGGGCTGTGAGCACTCAAGAGCAACATAAATGTAGGAATGACCTACAGAAGAAGGAAAAGTATTTTACTGGCTTCTTCTGTGCCGTGCCTGGGTCCTGGTGCACTCCCAGGGCACTGCCACCAGTGCCAGCATGGACCACTCTCCCTGCAAGGAATCCTCCCTGTGTGTTCTCCAGTGCTGCTACAGGTGTGGTGGAGAGACCCCAAAATCCCTTCGTGGCCTCTTTTAGGGGACAGAAAGCAGTTTAACCACAAAAGGAGGAGGGCAGATTAGGTTTATCAGAGGCACACTGATCAGACTTTTCTGGCCTGAAGGGAATGTTGTTATGCTGTTCTTGCATAGTCCAGGCCTCAGGACAATTTGTGGGAATTCCTCTGCCAGTTTCAAAGACCTGCACTTCAGCTCAGCCTGTCACTGGCATCAGCCTTCCAGTATCTGAAGGGACCTACAAGGAAGCCAGAAAGGGACTATTCATCAGAAACTGCAGCAATGGGACAATGGGGAATGGTTTCCCCTGAAAGGGAAATTTGGGGAAGAAATTCACCCCTGAGAGGGTGCTGAGGCCCTGGCACAGGTTACCCAGAGAGCTGTGGCTGCCCCATCCCTGGAAGTGGCCAAGGCCAGGTTGGACAGGGCTTGGAGCAGCCTGGTCTGGTGGAAGGTGTCCCTGCCCATGGCAGGGGGTGGAATGATATGAGCTTTAAAGTCCTTTCCAATACAAACCATTTTGTGATTCTATGCTTTTAGAAAAACACATTTCATTTAATTCTTAGTTAAAATACTTCACCTGATTAAAAAAAAAAAAAAAAATTAAAAAACTGCTTTATTGTCTAATTGTATAGGTTAAAACTGCACATTATTGCTGAGGTTCATCCTTTGGATTCAGCCCTAGCTGTTTTAATTGATTCCATACCATCTGATATCAGCATTGTGTCACTTACAAACTGTGATCAAGGCATGTATTAACTTTGCATGGGAGGAACTGAAGTGATTGCACTTTTAGCTGTCTTTCTGGAAAGGAGGCTTTCCAAGGTGTTGGAGCTCTTGTGAATCCTTCCCAGTTATTTTTTTATATCATTCTTCATCTGAGGTGGCAGCTTTTCTCCTTTGTGACAGACAAAGTCTTGTTAAATGTTTGTTGCTTGGTGTTCAGTCCTTGTGCAATGAAAGGCTGGACAGTCCTAAATTCTAATTAGTGATAAACTCCCTGTTCCAGAAAGGGCCCGAGGAGTTGAGGGAATGCTGAGGTCTTCTAAACCTGAGACAGAAGCCTGCTTCCAGGCAGTGATTAGAGGGGAAGTTAAAACTCTCCAGGTCACAGCTGTTATTAACAGTCACGGAGGAAATAAGAAAAATTCAGAGAATTCATCTCAGAGAAAAGAAAGCAGAGAGAAGGCAATTTTGAAATAAAATACACAAGATTTAAGAGACAATTCCTGGGAAAATATTTATTTAGCTTTCAAAGCTTCAGACAGCCTGACTTGTTTCTCAGTTACATGGTGAACAAAGTCCCCTAAATCAGGTCTGGATGTCACTTGCGACTAAGAGGAGACTGTGTTGTGAGCAGGCTGCAGGGAAGCAGCCATTCTCCTCCAGATTCTGTGGGTGGTGAGAGGTTTGGGAAAAACAGTGGAAAGGGTACGAAAGGAGACAGAAAGGAGTGAACTTCAGCACCTGTCTGAGGCAGCTTGTCTTCTCAAAGTGCCTCTGATGTTAGGAGAAACAGCCCTCCAGCAGCCAGCTCCTAACACCTCAGTCAGTCGTCTGCCACGTGCGCTGAAGGGTTTCTCCCTTCTCTTCCTTGCTGAGCACAAGAGGGAGTGTGAGTGCCTGAGCCAGGTTAGGTCCCTTCTCCAGAGCCGAGACGAAAACAGGGATTTAGAGGCAGCTTTGTGCCAGGGAAGGCTCGGAGATTCTTCACATTGTTCCCCTGAGGTAACCCTTTGGTTGTGAAGGGATTGACTTGGCTTCGCTGTCCCTCTCTGCCTCAGGAGCTAACGAAGTGCTGCTCGTGATCGGTGGCTTCGGCAGCCAGCAGTCCCCCATTGATGTGGTGGAGAAATACGACCCCAAGACCCAGGAGTGGAGTTTCCTGCCGGTAAGGGACTGGTTCTGAGCACCACTGGGCTGAGCAGGCTGTGAGCAAACACTGATCCTGCAGCACCAGCTGGATAACAGTCTCCTTGGGCTGTCCTGTGCAATCTGCTGAGGATTTCTGACAGAAATTCTTTAGACATTTACGTGGTGAATGCTGAAACCACTTCAGCTTGCAGAGTGACTGAGGGAGAGGGGGTTGTTGTCATAGACTTGATCAGCTGAGCCTGCAGAGACCCACATCTTGGCTGTGGGAGTGAGAACTATCATGTTTCTTAGTGAAGGGGTGTTAAGCTTTAAGGTTAGTGATGATAATTGGAATGTCAATAGGAACAGTGTAATCAGTGCAGTCTTCAGGCTGCTGCATGATCCCACTGCTTGCAGTGTTTTGGAGCATAATGGGAAGAGACAATTCCTGCACTGAGGAATGTTTCTACCCAAATTAAAATCACCTTTATCTGTGTGAAATGGTGGAGAACTGCCTCTTCTTTAATATCACCAGTCAGGGCAGACTCAGTATCACCTGGTGTTCCAAATTTCTCATCTTTTTTGGAGGCTAAAAGCTTCATCAAATATTCAGAGTCCCCACTTGTTCCCATTACCAGTGTCTGCAGGAGCCAATGGGAGGTTAACAAAACATCCCAAATGCATCAAAGATTATGCAGCAGCACAGGATAAATGACATTCAGTGTGAAATATCTGTGTGCAGAGAGACATGTTCCTGAGAAGAGATCATGGCAGGGGAGGCAGGCACAGTCGCTCAGGCTGTGTCCTTTAAGTCCACAGTGCTGCCTGCTCTGGGACAGTGGGCTGTTTCCCAAAGGAGCAGCAAAGAGGGTGGAAGGGCAGTGTTGTAGCACTCCATGGCTGGTGTTGTTTGAGTCTTTGACCTCGGTGTTGCTGTTCTGTGTCAGAGCATCACCCGCAAGCGGCGATACGTGGCCACAGTGTCCCTCCACGACCGCATCTATGTCATCGGGGGCTACGACGGGCGCTCCCGGCTCAGCTCCGTGGAGTGCCTGGATTACACATCAGATGAGGATGGCATCTGGTACTCCGTGGCTCCCATGAACGTGCGGCGAGGGCTGGCGGGAGCCACAACCCTTGGAGGTACGTCCTGGTCACTGCCAGGGCAGAGCAGCCTGTTCAGCTCTGGCCTGAGATGCCCTGAGCTGGTATGTAAAGAGTGGGCTGGCTCTGGAGGGGGAGGGGAGCCTGAGATTCTGCCTTCTCATCACTGGGATGCAGAAATGGAAAACTTGCCCACATATCCTGAGAGGAGCTCTGCCTCCGCGGCATTCCTGCAGCACGTATCTGTGAACTGGGGGAAAGGGGCTCTGTGAGAGATTATGGAATGGGAAGCTGTGAGGGTGGTGACAGTGTTGGGCAACGCTGAGCACGGGACAGCGAGTACAGCTCTGACCATCCAGTGCTGGAGTGACTGGAACATCTGCAGGGAAGGAGTGAGGGCTTCGGGGAGGTACTGACGTGACGCTCGCCACGGGCAGGGTTTGGGTTTGGGCATGGCAGTGTTTCAGTGGTTCTGCAGCATGAGAAAAATAGCTGGATTGTGTGTGTTCTCTTTTCATCCATCAGCAAGAAGCAGATTTAAGGGCCAGAAGGGACTTGTGTTTGTTGGGCCTGTGAGCCAGGCTGAGGAGCCTGGGTTCATCTTGGCTCCCAGTGTGCCGCGGTCTGTTTTCTGTGGCTTGCATTCCATGTTGTAGCTTTGCTCCGTGTGTGAGGTGCTCCAAGTGCCTGGCTCACTGGCTGGCTCCCACCTCTGTCACTGCAGACATGATCTACGTTTCGGGTGGCTTCGATGGGAGCCGCCGTCACACCAGTATGGAGCGCTACGACCCCAACATCGACCAGTGGAGCATGCTGGGAGACATGCAGACAGCACGGGAGGGAGCGGGGCTCGTGGTCGCCAATGGAGTGATCTACTGCCTGGGTAGGTACCCTCAGCACCTCTGGGAGCTGTGCAAAGCCTGCCTTTTTACCCAAGTGACCATTCGAGTGCTGCCTGAGCAGTGCCAACCTGTCACGTCCATGTTAGAAGAAGTTTAACCTCACTGGGCACTCACAGCTGTGTCAGTGAGTGCTGCCTGACCTCACTGTTCCCATCACAATGGCTTGGACTGCAGCTGCCACATCACTGCAGGGAATGCTGCACACTGCAAATTACACACAATTTACACACACTGCATTTGAGGATGGCAGAAGTGTGGAGGATAAGCAATGCCAGCTGAGGCTTTGTGTGGCCTGGGCAGTGTCTAAGTGCCCAGAGATGAAGCAGGTAGCCATGGGACAGAGGGTGCACCTGCACCACACAAAGCAGTGATGGCCATAGTACTCCAGAAATGTATCCTGAGCTGTCTGTTCTCCAGCTTCCTCCCGTAGCACTCAGTTTCAGAGCACCACACCAGCTGTGAATACAGTGAAATTGCCAGAGGACAAAGCACTCTGAAGCTTGTTCTGGGGAGTCACAGATCTTAGGCACTGGTTTCATAGAACCACTGAATGGTTTGGGTTGGAAGGGACTTAGTCTCATTCCACCTCCTGCCGTGGGCAGGGACGCCTTCCACTAGACCAGGTTGCTCCAAGCTCTGCCCAACCTGGCCTTGAATCTCTCCATAAACCAAGCACATTCATTCCTCTTCCTCATGCTGTCCCCCAGGGTGGATGGCAGCACACTGCTCCTTTGCTGGGGCTGCACAGAGGTTTTAGTATCCTCTTGTGAAACAGCTCTTGAGAGATCCCAGCCTACACAATTCAGTCTCGTGCAGCTGCAGCACAGACCTGGGAGCTGCACATCTGCAGGGCTGCACCAGCAGTGGCCTCAGTGTGCTCAGAGGCAGCTCCATGGGGCTGGCCTGGTTTGCTGGTTTGGGGAGGTGGCCCAGTGCAGTGTGGGGGCAGAGCTGGCTCTGGGCTGGCTGCAGGATCCTCTGCCCTGCCAGGATGGGCTGTGCTGATGGAAGTGCCACACTGTGCTTGTGGCCCACCAGGCATGGTCCTGCCCTTTGCACAGAAAACATTCTCCCCAGGTCAGCCCCATGGTTTGCTCCTGTGTTTTGTTTCAGGAGGCTACGATGGGCTGAACATCCTGAATTCTGTCGAGAGGTATGACCCCCACACTGGACACTGGACAAATGTCACTCCAATGGCCACCAAGCGCTCAGGTAAGAGCCCACAGTGCCTTGGGGTCAGTGTGTTTCCTGCTGCACTGAGGGAGCAGTCACTGCTGGTACGTTCTGCTGCCCTGGAGGATGCTCTGGCCCCAGTGGGTGGGTTGGCTTCGAGAAAGGATGATTTTATTGGTTGAATTCACAAAAGAAATAGTAATTTTCACATGCCTCCATCCCAAGCCAAGGGCTGTATAGAGGAATGTAGTGGCAGGGTTATAGGTTGCAGGGAGGGAGATGAAATGCTGTGTGACTTCCACAACTAGGAACAATGCCTGGCATGGAGAAGAGCTGACAAGGCACAAACTGACCACAGTACTGGGTCAGCTGCACGGGACATGGGGAAGGCAGGTGTGCCCTGCCAGGCTGCTCCTTCACCTGAGCTCTGCTCTGGGGCAGCACTGCCAGAGCAGTGTCACCCAGCAGTGGGGTTATGCAAATGGTGCAGTCACACAGTGATTATCCCCCACCAACTCTTCACTTGTCTCTCTGCCTGGTGTTCCATCCAAGCTTTAAGTTGGCAGTTGTATCTAGGACAGAAATACAGTTTAAACCCTACTTTTGGAGTATCTTTCTGTTTAAGCTCTCCCTCATTTCTCAGTTGTTGTGGGGCTCCTGTAGCTCCTGTGTGCCCAGGTGTGTTGACCTCCTGCTCTTGCTGTGTGCCTCAGGCCTCCTGCCCTGCCCTCCAGGCCATGCTGATGGGCTGCCCTGGCCCTGCCTGTGTGTGCATGGGAAGGTTGCTCTGTGCCTCCACACCTGTGTGGCTCCCAGTGCTTAGACCCTCTTCCAAATCCCTTTTGAAGTTACTTTTTCTCTGCTTCTTTCAATAACTGGCCTTCACAGTCAGCCTGGGCAGCACTGCTCCATGTGATCCCTGTGCAGTGTTCCTGGTTAGGGACAAGTACTGGGTACTCAGTAAAACTGGGGTCTGTTCAAAAACATTTCCATTTTCTTGTGCCTGCAGTGGCATTCACCAAACCCCAAATCTTTAAATATTTATTCCTGTGACAGGGATATTCCTGTTAAATGTTGGTCTATCTGCCAAGAATGGATTTGATTTAGGAGTTGGGCACTTTCCACATCCAGGAAGGCCATACATATAAAACACAGGATAAAATCTGCAGGTTTTTCTAGGTCAGAGGCACCGTGTGAGATCAATCCATGAATCTCTTGGAACCTTGAGGATCAGATGGCTTTCCTCAAGGGGGTCTGCTTTGGGCACCAGAGAAGGCTGACTTTGGGCAAGACCAAAAGCAGAGTTCAAGGGAAAGCTTTCTACAGCAGGCATTTCCCAGGTGTGTGCTCCCCACAGGAGCTGGAGGCTTTAGTAGCTGTGCCTTGGCTGCAGCATGAGCTCCTTGGTGCCACAAGCCAGCAGAACCTGGTGAGGCTCTTGACCCCAGCACTGGCTCGCCTGGTTCCTTCCTTGGCACTGTGACCTGGAGCACCAGGATCTGAAACGTGGCTGTGCCCAAGGGCCTTTGCTTGCCCAAGTTTTTGTGCTGCCACTCTGGTACTACACCCCTAACTACTCACACCTTAGGAGCTTGCAACCTTCATCCTGGTGTCAGTTAAGTCTGTCCTGGTGACCTTGGACCCTGTAGGACTTCCTTTGCCCCCAAAAAACCCTCTAAGAGTTATCCACGTGCAGGTCTTTAAATTCCAAGACCAGGACTAAGAGTAATCTTGGCTCTATTCACAGAGAGCATTTCCTTCTAGTTTCTTATCACCTCTTGGGACAACAGATTCTGGAGGGAGGCTACCTCTCAGAGACCTTGGCTATATTGCATTGCTGGACCCGATTTCCCTGATTAGGCCTTGGTTTGGTCTCTTCAGCCAAAGCTCCTGGAGAGCCCACTGGGCCAGCCTGGCCATTCCCAGCTGTTCTGGTGCTCTCTGCAAGGACAGACAGGGAAAGCCAGGATGCATTTAGTGGAACAGAAAGCCTCTTATACCTTGTTTGTAAAGAAACAGATCCATGCCCTAGAACTGCAGGGTAGCTGGCTCATTTCCTTCAGGATATTCATTAGTGCAAGAGTTCCATGTTGGTGGTGACAGCCTGACAGGGCTGACTGTTCCCAGGTGCAGGAGCCCCTGAGGCCACCGAGTGCATGGTAATGTCACAGTGTCCTCCAGTGCTGTACCTGAGGGGACTGCCAAGGAGGAACCAAGGCTGGTGGGGGTTATTTGCTGCTGGTTTCATAAATTCCCAGCTGGAGCAGCATATTATCTGCTTTCACAGTGAGAATACCTGTTCAGGCAGCTACTCCAGCCACCTCTGCCTCTGCAACAGTGTAGAAACCAGTTTTCATTTTGTCTTCCAGAGGAGTAATGTCAGGGAAATGCCTCCTCCAGCTTTGCATGGAGCAGTGTGCCGCTACTCTCCAGGCCACAGCCAGGAGCTGGGTGACACCAGGGAGTCAGAAACACCAGAGGAACCTGTCTCTGTGCTGATAGTCCCAGCCAGCTGCCTGCCAGCAGAGTGGGCCTGGTGCTGCTCTGCTCACACACCTGTGGTCAGGTGTCAGCCCAGGTAAACCTCTTGTGTTGCCTAGGCCCCCCATGCCACAGAGTCAGCGGTGTTTAGAGGAGTGAGATGTTTTCATGTATCATACTGGAGACAGCAACAACAGAAGACATGGTTATCAGATCTTCTGGGGGAGGTACAAGCATACAAAATGTCCTGTGAAGAAGGAGGAATTGACCTGTTCAGCCTTGTGGCAGCGAGCCCGGTGCCGCCGATGTCACCCGTGGGTGTGACTGTGGCACCTTCTCTCCGCAGGGGCCGGCGTGGCTCTGCTCAATGACCACATTTACGTGGTGGGGGGGTTCGATGGCACGGCGCACCTCTCCTCGGTGGAAGCCTACAACATCCGCACGGACTCCTGGACCACGGTGACCAGCATGACCACGCCCCGCTGCTACGTGGGGGCCACGGTGCTGCGGGGCCGGCTCTACGCCATCGCCGGGTAAGCCCCCGGGGCCCTGCAGCTCCGTGCTCAGCAAGTGACCTGAGGGGACACAGCTGCTGCCCCTACCACGGGGCCTCTCCTCTACGAGAGGAGACGCCCACAGGGTCACCGTGCCCAACCAACAGAGGCAGCACAAAGGTCCAGGGCCCAGGCAGGCGGGAGAGTGACAGCAGACAGCCATGGTAGCCTGATGCAGGGGTTATAATTCGGGCTATTCCTGCTGTACGCAGCTGTCCAGCCTCCCGGGAAGAGCTCTGAATGCCTCAGCCTCTTCCTCCAGCACCGTCCTTCATGTGTAACTTTCTGTCCTGGCAGATATGATGGCAACTCACTGCTGAGCAGCATCGAGTGCTACGATCCCATCATTGACAGCTGGGAAGTGGTCACCTCCCTGGGGATGCAGCGCTGCGACGCGGGAGTCTGCGTCCTGCGGGAGAAGTGATCAGGAGGGAGCTCACAAAGAAAAACATTCTAAAAAGTCTCGGCCGGAGGAAGAGTCCCAAATGATTTGCAGTGACTGTTCTTGAGAGTTGTGGAGGCTGTGGGAATAGGCACCAGAACAGCAGCTTTCTGTGCTGCTTGTGACTAGAGCATGTGCATAACTGTGTGATCTCAGCAGTCATTTGAAATCAGGGGCTCTGTGGGAAGCTGGAGGAAGGGGATGAATGGGTCAGGAGAAGCTGCACTCTCTGCTGTTCCTGTGGCTCAGTCTGTGGGCAGAGCAGAGTTGCCCCAGCCTGGTCTCAGCCAGCCTGGTGACCCCTCCCAAGGACATGTACATACCCCTGGGTCACCTCTTCAGCCACCGCAGGACCCCGCGGGTCCTCGGGTCGCTCTCAGCCGTGTGGATGTGTGAGGGTGAGTCCAGCTGCTCTCATGTTCCAGCTTCAAATCATCGTGTACGTACTGAATGTTCCGTCGTGCTCCCTGAGCGCGCGTGGGCGCAGAGCCGGCCTGGGGGATGTGTGTCAGGGGCCTGCACTGCCACTGTGCCTGCAGGGTCCTCGCAGGGCTGCACACAAAGGAGTCGCAGGTTAAAGCTGTCAGCTGCTGTGACGCAGAGCCTGAGGCCAGGGGGGCAGAGGGCAGGGGAGGAGCTCGCTGCCTGCCACAGAGGCTCTGCAGTGTTTGTGCTCTTGATCAGGTGCTCGGCAAGGTTCATCACATCGTGTTTCCTCAAAAAGCTTGACAGCTCCAGCTGCAAACGATGTGTGGCACTGGGAGCTTGGCCGTGCCTGTGCCCCACCCTGTGAGGAGCTCACCTGAGCTGAGGCCAGGAGAGCAGGGACACAGTGGCTGCTGCCCACCGAGGTCCTGCTGGGTGAGTCACTGGGGTTTGTCCCCAGACAGACCTGAGTCCAGCACACCCAAGGCAGCCTTTCACTCAAGTTCATTGTGTTGGTTTTCCTTTTATCTAGGATTTTTCTGCTTTCAGGGCTGTCTGGAGTGACATCCAGGATTCTGTTTCGCCCTTTGTTCTCAGCTGTTTATTCCCCTGTCTCATAACTCCACATCCTGTGACACTTGCTATCCCTGGCCTGCCCCACGAGCCCAGCTGAGGCTCCATCAGTGGCTCCCACCAGCTCATGGAGCACTCCCTGCTCAGCATGTCCTGCCTCACTGCGTTCTGGGAGCACGGGCTCCCCTCTGCCATCAGCTTGGCCCCACAGTGCCTGGGCTCCATGTAGTGCTGCTCACTGAGCTTCCTGCTGACTCCTTGCTTGGGGACAGGGTGGGATCAGGGACATGGTAGCATGACCTAATTATGCACTTTCAGCCAATGCTCTGACCTTCTGCGTTTGTTTCTATCACACAAGTGTTCTGTGGTTTTGTTTCCTATGTTTATTTTTTAATGAAAGTATAAAGAATAAAATATTTCCTGAGCCAGTAGGAGTTTAGCTTCTGTTCTCTTCCTTCCAGACATATGTCTGACTACTACTATGTGAAGGGTTTGTGCAAACCCTGTGTTAGACAGGCAGCTACCCTCAGGTGTGTCTCTGCCCTGCAGCTTCAGCCCAGTAGTGAAAAACAGCTGCTCCAGCTGTGAGATCTGTGGCACAGAGACCAGCCAGACCTGGAGGACTCTGTAATGAGGGAATTTCTTGCAAGGTCTGTTGGAGAAGAGCATGGCAGCAGAGAGGAGGAAAAGACTGCAATTACAGTCAACAGCAGTAATGAATCATCAGGGGCTGAACATGAGCCCAGGTGGCCAAGAAGGCAAATGACACCTGGCTTGTACCAGCCATGGTGTGACCAGCAGGACCAGTGACCATCCCTCTGTGCTGGGCATTGCTGAGGTCACACCTCCAATCCTGGGAGCAGTCTTAGGACCCTCACAAGAAGAAAGACATTGCAGGGCTGGAGTGTGTCCAGGGAAGGGAATGGAGCTGGGGAAGGGTCTGGAGCACCAGGAGCAGCTGAGGGAGCTGGGAAAGGGGCTCAGCCTGGAGAAAAGGAGGCTCAGGGGGGACCTTCTGGCTCTGCACAACTCCCTGACAGGAGGGGGACAGCCTGGTGGAGTTGGGCTCTGCTCCAGGGAACAGGGACAGGACAGGAGGAAACGGCCTCAATTTGAGACAGGGGAGGTTCAGGTTGGTTATTAGGAATAATTTCTTCCCTGAAGGTCTGATCAGGCCCTGGCACAACTGCCCAGGGCAGTGGTGGAGTCACCATCCCCGGGAGTGTTCAAAAAGCACGTGGATGTGGCCCCTGGGGACATGGTTTAATGGTGAATATGGCAGTGCTGGGGAAATGGTTGGACTCAATGATCTTAGAGGCCTTTTTCATATTAAACAATTCAATAATTCTAATACTGTTACAGTAGAGCTGCAGTTGCAAAAAAATTACAGCTCCTTTGTCCACCATGGGCATGTGGGATGAATGGAGCCCAGCATTAATGCATCTGTCCATATGCAAAACACAGATTCTGTTGGTTTCAGGGCAAACTGCAGCATTCTGCCCCAGGAGCCTTTGATGGCTCCAAATCCTCTGCCTACTACCTGGTCCCCCATAAACAGCTCACCACTCACTCCAGCTGTTCGGGAGCCTCTCCTGACACCTGTCCCCCAAACTGCTCCATCATTCTTTAGCCAGCGAGAAGTGGGGGAGCAAAGAAGGGAACAGGCCCCGTTTGGGGAGTGCAGCACTCACCAGGAAGCACTCACTGGTCCCATACATGGATCTGTCCTACCTGTGCCCTCTGACACCTGCAGGGAGACAGGCAGTGCAGGGGGAGTTTCCAGGCTCTGATAGTGACCCTGGAGCTGTCAGTAGCTCCTCTCCCTTCCCTGACAAACCCTGTTCTCCTGCAAAGGGCTCAGGGGGATTCAGCTCCAAAAGTGACGTGTCCAGTGTGTGGCTGGGCAGAAACTCAGCAGTTGGGCAGATGGAAGGAGCAGCATCAGAACTGGATCACAGCAGGATGTGACCCCATGAGAGTGGCCAGCAGACCCATCCCTGCCCTTCCAGGACAGGATGTACTGAAAGGTTTGAAGAGGAACTGGTGTTTCCTGGGAGGTAATGCACAATATAAATCTCCAAAATTCTCCATGTTGGTGCTGGAGATGAGAAAATGTCCAGGCTCCTGCTGAAAGCAAAACAAAGGGACAAAATATTCTGCTTGAGAGGAAGCTGATATCAGGATTTTCCCTGGCCAGCAAGAGTGAAGTTTTGCTTCATGAATAATCCAGCAGAAAATGTTAAAAGGCAGAATTAAGAGTCAGTTTTCAACAGAGAAAACTCCCACCCAAGGCTTAAGAATTGGCTGAAGATCCTATTAGCAGGTTTTTATTTACCTCTTGGATTGTTCACAAGGACTGTAACAACGAGACACCACTCCAGCCACCAGCCCCAACCAACCAGCCCAGCCCAGCAGCAGCCTCGGGCCACGAGCTGGAGACAGTGTGGTGTTGTGCCACTCGGGGTTTATGGGCTGAGTCAGAAGTGCCCCCTCCAACGTTAATGTGACGAGCTGAGAGCGGATGCAGCACTGTGGATTTGCATCCTGCACCAGCCCCCCCAGGGCAGGCCGAGGGCTCACCTTCCTCCCCACACCTGGCTGGGATCTCGCCCCTCACAGCCTGTGTTACCCCCAAATGAGGATGTGCACACGTGGTAGAACCAGGCAGAAACCTTACAAATGTGTCACTTCACGTTCTGCTACAGTCAGATTGGGAGGGAAAGGCCTCCCCCACTGACCCTCCTGCACAGCAGATGCGTGGGCAGGAGCAGAGCTTTCCTGGCTGGTCTTGGGGCAGGAGTGACCCATGAGGAGGCTCTGAAGCTCTGGAGAGAAGTGACACTGAAGTGGACTGTCCCTGCTCAGGTGCCTCTGGGGCAGCTGGAGTCAGCTCCCAGGGCAGGGATAGATTTGGACTCCCAGGAATGTTCTGGGGGGTTTTTCTCAAAGTGGTGTTGACACCTACATGAGCAGGAAAGAACTCACAGAATCCAAGGATAATCGTACTTGGGAAGGGCAATCTGGTGGTCTGTAACCCTGCCTGAAGGAGATCTCATTTGGATCAGGTTCTGTGCAGTCCAGAGTATCTCCAGGCATGGCAGTTCTGTGACTTCCCTGAGCCCCCAGACAGGTGGCTCTGGCTGTGGGACAGGACTGAACCCTGTCACCTTCCAGTGGCTGTGGGAACTGAACCCTGTCACCTTCCAGTGGCTGTGGGACAGGACTGAACCCTGTCACCTTCCAGTGGCTGTGGGACAGGACTGAACCCTGTCACCTTCCAGTGGCTGGTTTGTGCCTGGCCCAGGGCAGCGGGTGCCCCAGCGCTGCTCAGTGGGCACTGCTGAGCTCCTCACCTCCTCATGCCCCACTCCCCTCTCGAGCCCTGCTCTGGCTCCCCACACACACCCAGACAGGGCTCAGGAGCTCAGACGCCCCAGACACTGCCCCTGCCTTAGAAACGCCTGCACAGGTCACAGCAGAGTGGGATGATGTGTCCCAGCTACTCTCACACCCCAGCTTGTGTCAGCATTGCCCAGGGCTGGAGCCTGAGGTGAGCAGCTGGATTGCTGCTGGAATCTGTTATAAATAATCCATCCCAATCCAACTGGTAAATCAATAAGAATTTATTGTTCATTAATAAGGAACGAGCAAACAGCACTGGGGATGTGGGGAGTCTGGCTCTGCTTCTTCGTCCCTCTCTCCTTCAGTTCCTGCCCTTTTTATGGGCAGTGTCTCAGGGGGCACAATCTGTTTGCTTTGAGGTCTAAGTCCAAATCAGCAGCTGTTTCTCCGTACAAAAGAAGTCAATAATTTTCTAAGACAATTACAAAGTGATAAAAATACACAATAATAACTTACAGTAATAGCCAGCAACTTATGGTAAAAGGTAAAAAAAATACAGAATGAAATCACTGACAGGAGTAACTAACTCGTCTTTACAAACAAACTAGAAGCCTTTGTCTCTACAAACAAACCATGGAGGGGGCTGATACACAAAACCAGACACTGAAGAGCGAAAGACACAAACCAAACAAAAAAACTTTAAAGGGAGGGTTATACATTACATTTTTATGGGAAACCTGTATTTCTCGGGTGTTTTGTGGTTTGATTTCCCTGACATAATGACATGAATCACCAAAATACATATTACAAATCCTATACCTTTATTTAGTACCTTGAATATCAGTTCCCATTTCTGGCTTCTCCTGAGGGCTCTTGGCAGCAGACAGTCAGGAGTGGGACAGCAGGAGGATGGGGCATATTTACACCAAATCAGGACTCTCCTGGATCTGGCCTACCCTCTAAAGAAGCAGTGGCTCAATCAAAAGGCCTCTTTCAATCTTTTCAACACTAACAGAGGGGTGTTAGCAGCAGCCCAGACCAGCACACAGCCAGAATGGCTCAAAGGTGCTCAGTGAGGAGCAGCAGAGTCACCTGGGCCCCAGGACCTCGTCCCCAGCACTGCTGCCTGTGAGCCCTGGCACTGCCTCCTGCTTTGCCCAGGGGGTCAGGCTGATCTCTGCTTTCCTCTCCAGGAAAACACACTGCTGCCGATGTCAGCCCCGTGCCCCTTTCAGGGCACTCTGTCAAGGGGGTTCTCTCTGGACCAAGCAGCCAAGAGAGCTGCTGTGTTAGAGCAGCCCAGGCACTCCCAAGTGCTGATGCAACCACTACATGCAAAGATGTGCTGCAGCTTCACGGAATCTCAGGACGGGTCAGGTGCAAGGGACCGCCGTGGCTCGTCTGGTCCCACCTCCCTGCTCAGGCAGGGCCGTCCCAGAGCACACGGCACAGGATCGCATCCAGACGGTTCTGGAGTATCTCCATGGACAGAGACTTTTAAGGGAGACAATTTCCCTTTGTCCAGCATCAGCTGAGCTCCTTGTCCAACCAATGAATTCAATTTCCCATGCCTAGAAAGTGACTGTCCCTGACGGTCCCTGTGGGCAGGCCCACGACAGACAGACCGCACCGCCAGCTCCTGCTGGTCCAGGATCACTGGGGGACCAGAAAATCCCAGACTGGTTTGGGTGGGAAGGACCTTAAAACTCATCTCATCCCCCCTGCCATGGGCAGGGACACCTTCCACCATCCCAGCGTGCTCCAAGCCCCGTCCAGCTTGGCCTTGGCCACTTCCAGGGATGCAGGGGCAGCCCGTGCCAGGGTCTCCGCCCGTGCCGGGGCAGGATTGCCGGGACACGGTGCCCGGGGCAGGATTGCCGGGGCAGGATTGCCAGGCACGGTGCCCGGGGCAGGATTGCCGGGGCAGGATTGCCGGGGCAGGATTGCCGGGACACGGTGCCCGGGGCAGGATTGCCGGGGCAGGATTGCCGGGACACGGTGCCCGGGGCAGGGTGCCCAGCTCGGAGCTCCCGGACACTCCCCGGGACGGGGAGCGGGGCGTGGTCACTCTGATGACGTCA
>VZSE01011780.1:9819-25556 GCA_013398275.1 Promerops cafer
CTCCCCCACCCAGCCATGTGGCTGGGTGGGGAAGAGACGGTGCCACTCTCTGGGCTACCACGGGCGAAAGAGCGAACTCTGGGAAATCTCTGCTTTTAACCCCGTGTGTCTTCAGAGGTGACTCACGTCTTCAGTGGTCACACCAGGTGTCAATATTCAAATCTGACCACTGATTGGTTTAACTAAAACTTCCCAAAAAACACACTTCCTCCCAAACCGAGACAATATCAAAGCAGATTTTCCCATACTGTCACACAGGAATATGTTGTACAGATGAAAATGGGAACTGTATCAAAAGCTTCCTTTTCACAACAATGCAGTCTGTTTTGATGATATTTTATATAACAAAGCCACTAACAGTTTTCTCAGGATCAGCTTCTGGCTACAACACAAGTTTCCTCCCACAAGATCACACCCAGCAGGGACTCTTTGTTAACCTGTATGTATCTGTTAGTGGCTAATGCAAAATTGGGAAAAATAAGAACTGAATACAAAGTAATTTCACCATGCCCTCCTGGGTAACATGTTTATCTGAAGGCATAGCACCTTTTATGTTGTGCCTATTTTTTCTGTGGAAAAAAAAAAAAAATGCAAGAGGCAGAGTTACACAGGGCACTGCCAAATGTACAGGCACTGCAGCTGATCTTTGGAGTTCCTTCCAACCTTGGTAATTCCATAGTTCCATGATTCTGTGATTTCCCAGCAGCCCTAAGCAGCACAACTGAGAGTGAAGGAGCTCAGCTAAACAGAAAGATGAGTCAGAGGCAGCTTGAGTGAGCAAGAAGAGGCTGCATTCCCAGTGAACTTGGGTCAAACACAAAACAGAGCAGCCCAAACATCTGCCTCTTGCCCTCAGCTGATAAGACATAATCAGATATGTGCTCCTGGTGAGGAGACTGAGTAAGAACAACTACATAGAGGTTTGGTGTTGCACTGTCAGGCTGGAGCTCATGCTGTTGACCCTCAGGGCAGTGTTAGTGCTCAGAGATACATCTCAGTTTTGACAGTGCTTCGCCTGATAGCAACTGCAGCACAAGTGACCTTTCCACTCTGCCTCTGCAATGAGCTTCTGCTCTGTCCTGTTGGGAAAGCAGAAACAGGGAAAGAACCATTCGTTTTCCACATCCATTAGATCTGTCAGGCATTGGCCAAGTAGCCACCACTTGTGGCAACATCTCTGTAAAATTGAACCCATCCTTCAGACAGTGCACTGCCAATATCTTTCCCTGACCTTCATTCTGTCATGAATGGAAACTCATTTGAAGGCAGCAAAGTGTGTGTAGCTCCAAAAAGTGAAGTCCTTGAGTTTCTGCAGAAAATTACCACTGATGACAGTGGCATTAATGAATATAAAGCAGGAAATCTTTCCACTCAGAACTCCCTCCTGAAAGCCTGTGTGTTACACACAAGATAAATGGAACAGAAAATAAGCGTGAGGCAGAAAGACTAACTACAGGAATCATTTTTTTGTCTCCTACTGAAATATAGTAGAGATATTGAGAATAAAATGCTAAATAAGATGAAAAAAATGGCAAGGAATGGACAGTTTAAGGATCAGGACTAACTGTCTGTAAAATGTTTCCAACGTGTACCTCTAGGAAAAAACACTGATTTTGAGGTATCAGGAAACAACATTTTAGAGCAGCGAACAAATAATGCAAGGCAGGAAAAAGAGCAGATGCTCCAATACTGGCTGCAAGCAAAACAGAATTGGAATAACTTGTGCAAAGGAGGAATAAATACGGAAAATACAGTAGTGGTGTTATTACAGCTGATTACTGTATTCATTATATCTGGTGTTATTACATCTTTCTCCCAAGTAATCCTTCTGTGCATTAAAGATTCTCTGTATAGTTATAAACCTTTAACAAAGATATGTTTTCCTGTCATATTCCAACAAGAGCTATAGAAATTTTCCTTCAAAGACATTTATGAATTTCATCTGAAATAGAAATAGAATTTAAAATGGTTTTTGGTAATCTGGGTTAGTCTCTGGCAATGAATATGGTGCAACTTCTGATGGATAATCTCTGTTTTGGAGGTGAAAAAACTGGTCATCCAGAGCCAGTTTTCATTAATTTGGCAGGCCAGAACCAAGCCCCAAAATCTTATGATAGTTTAGGTAATATAAATTATTTACTGGTGTTGGGAGTTAGAATTTTTCCCATTGAGGGTTAGAATTTTTCCCATTGTGGTGTTAAGGAAGCGCCGATGACCGAGTGCTTGGGACAGGCAGGGAGGAGGAACTCCGGGGGGAGGGAGCAGAGTCACCATGAGAGTGCAGGCAGGTAAAAGACAGGTTTAGGGGCAGCCTCGCCCTCTTGCTTTGGTAGCATCGGAGGAGGACAGGCGGCTGTCGCTTACTGTAAAGATAATTCACCAGCCTTGAGAGACTGACCATCATCTGCTGGTGTTCTCTGGGAATCCTGCTTCTCCCTGCCCGGAGCCGGCCCTCCCGCTGCTCCTTTGGCACTGCTCTGGGTTTTCTCCATGTTGTAGCCTGTGCCCTCCCTGCCCAGCTGGGACACCCCGCAGTTCCATTTGCTGCCGCAGAGCTTCTGATACATCTCGTTCACCAGCCCAGGACTTTTTCTGCTCATCCCTGCTATTCCAGCCTGCAGCTCCTGCGAGTCCTGCTGGGGGCACCAGGACCGGCTGCCCCCGGGGTTTCTGTGACGCAGAGTATCTCCATCTCTTCCTGCCTCGGCCACGCCAGCACCACCACGTGTTTCCCGAGCCTGCGCCGGAGCGCCCCCTGCAGCCACGTGGGGAGCACCGCACCTGCCCTGCACATCGGGAGCTGCCAGCGCCCCTGCCGGCTGTGACCGTAACTGCACCAAAGGGAAAGTGCCGCAGCCGAAAGGCTGTCACTGCTTCTGGGTCTGTTTGGGGTTAACACCGGTGTTGTTGTTGGTTGTTTGCTTTATTATACATACTATTAAAGAACTGCTATTCCTATCCCCACCTCTCTGCCTGAGAGCCTCTTAATTTCACAATTCTAATAATTCGGAGGGAGGGGGTTTTGCATTCTCCATTCCAAGGGAGGTCTTGCGGCCTTCCCTAGCAGACACTGTCTTGTAAACCGAGACAACTGATTACTGTAAATGCAAGCTAAACACTTGTTTATTTTATCTTAGAAGAAGCAAGTTAAGTATTTATTAATTTTGTCAGTTAGGGGTATTATGATAAATTCACCCAAAATCCAAATGGCGTGTGGGCAAAATAATGATATTTCTTCCCTGTTACACAATGTATCAGGAAGATATTTTCAGAAATAGTCTTATGTCAGTTCTGATGGTTTTATTGAAAGAAGATGGTTTTATTGAAAGTTTTCTTAGAAACACATGGGCCTGTGTGTCGATGTAGAGGTGTCTATGTAAGTAAATAAAAATATACACACACAAATACTACAAAAGCACATAGAATGTATAAAAAGCATATCTCCCATTCTGTTTTTTCCTTATTTCTGCTTCAGCTGCTTCAAGCTGGTAAGGGCAAGGAATGTGGGCCAGTGCTTTTATGGAGCAGGTAATTGCAAGCAGCAGTTTTCACTTTGCACCTTCTCTGTAGCTGTATTGCCTTAATGACTTTCCTTCTACAACAATGGTAACATAAAGAACTATTTCTGCAGTCATAAATAGCTTCATGAGAGGAAAAGTATCATATTTTTTCACAACAACTTCTCAGTGCTCCAAATGGGTATTTCTCTGTGCTCCATACCTCTTTTATAATTATATAATTTATAATTAGTTGTATTTTTATGTGTTAATGTTATTATTAGCATTATGCTGAAGCAAATTATCAAGCATTGTTCTGATGGAGTATGTCCCCATATGACAATTTTTCACCCAAACCCTAAAGGGATACTCATTTTTTTCTGGGGTTAGATTATAATCTGGCACATGGTTACCTTTTCTGCTGCCAAATATTCCATCCTTTTTTCAGCAAGGTACTACTGGAGTGCAGGTGGACTACAGAAATTCCATTTATTCAGATAGATTTTATTCCTTTGACAGTATCTAACGCGATCATGGTTGTATTGAATTTTTTTGTCTGTATAACACTTGCACAAAACTCCAGATAAAATGCATAAAATATAATAAGCTTGCTCCAATCTTCCAACTTGTTCAATGTTCACTGTTTTAAACTTTGTTAGAAATAGGGGATAAGAAAACAACAAAATCTGAATGGTTGGCACAGGTGAGGGTTCCCTTTAAACATATTAAACTCTTTGAATAAAGACTGATGAAGGTAGCAGACTTCTAAATGAACAAATATTTTTTTATATATATTATTATCTAGAGTTGCAATGAATCCCGGGAGACTAATGAGATCATGAGAAAGCTGAGATGAACTAGTGCTAATGGTTGTAAATAATCAGCTATAATTGTGCTTTCCATTTAATGAGCACTTTAAAAGGATAAAGCAAACCTGTCCATCTAAGTGCTGGACTCAGTTAAGAAATGCTAACAGAAAGTAACACATTTTAAAGCAAGTCTTTGCAGGTTTCCCTTCTACAACCTGTTTGCTGGAGGGTTTTGGATGTGACATAGCTAAGAGATAAAACAAAAATAACAATCCATTGTAGCAATCAATAAAGAAACTGAATGTGTGATCTGTTTAGTTGATCTTGGAAATCTCAAAGGTAGAAAGCTCCCCACTCCTCATGGCCTTAAATATGATGCATTCAAGAGATCCCACACTTTCAGAACACCAAAATCACTAAAGATGGAAAAAAGATCTTAATGGATGTAAGACAAGTTGTTCCTTGCAGTTTTATGACACCCTGAAAATTAATCCTAGTGTTACTGGTTGTACTAGCCACAGTTTGAGCTCCCTGTCTGAGAAGAGATATTTCTATTACTGGTGGCAATAGGAATATAAATTATTTTAACATTATAAAACTAGGCAAAATCCCCTGTCCAGTATTTCCAATAACAAATACATACTGTCTCATAACAAAGGAATCATCCTAAATGTTCTGCATTCTTCTTTCAGAGTCTGACATTTCAAAAGGTTGACAGGGCAGGTGTGCTCAGGAAGGTAGAGAATATAATTGCAAGTGTGATCACACCTTTTAGCAGAGACATTTAAATGTAAAATGCACAGTGCAAATACTGTACAGTGCAGACATTTTACAGAACGTCCTGACAAGTGCAAAATCTTCCCAAACAGGTAAAAAGTCTCTTGTGGCATCAACCAGCTTCTTCCATATGGAGCCCGAGGAATGAGAAGAGAATTTAGGCTGCATGGAAAGCAATGCTTTTGTTACTAATATGACACTCACACCTACTCTTTCAATTTAAAAAGAAAGCACATTTGAACATGGCATATTATTTATTCAGGAGATATTTATCTAGAAGAATAGCAGCTTAATTAGACATTACCTGCTGGAAAATTTTAATAGTCTAAAGTTCTTTGGAATGGGGAGAAATCCTTTAATAGAACTATACATGGGAAGTTTAGTCTGAAACCTGCAAATTGGTGTAAGTTTTAAGCCTACTTAAATCTTATGGTATAGAGCATAGGTATATGCATCCACTTCCATCTGGGATGGAAAAGATCTCTGTTTAGATGGTTAATAGAGAGCATATGCCATTAAATATTCAATATACTTAGTATTTCCTGAGCCAAATTACATAACTTAACAAAAAATATTAAACCTTCACGTCCTTCAAATACCCACTTTGGGTTTCAGAAACCAAGCATTTAAAAAGAAGCAACATTTACTGTTTTCAAATGATATATCAAAGAAAACTTTACTCACAGGAATCTCATAATCTCCTAACTTAACTAATTTACATTTTGCTCCACTGCACATGCAATTAATTCAGCATTGGTCAGATGTGTTTGTTGCCATTTTGACTGAGTAACTGGAATTTCCTATAAGAAAAGGAGTGGCTACATGAAATAATGACATTAACTTGTTTGAGCAGACATTACTTGTACAAATATGAATTATAATGTCCCATGAAGAAAAATTAATGAGCAGAAGACCCAAGCAACCTAGTTAATATATGGCAATTAGGCTTTCCATGGAGAGCATTTCTTAAGTATTTGTGTAGTCAAGGATTTGAATTTTGAATGATTGGAGCAGCTAATGATTAAGGAGACTAAAAACAGCCATTCACCTGACATTTTCATTTTTTCCTCCAGTTTTCTGACACCCTTCCTGTTAATGAGGATTTGGAAAAGAAGGTGTAATTTGGAAAAATGGATGACTACAATGTTTACACCTTTATCCATCCCAAATACAGTCTGTCCATCCCTACTCATCATTAGTTGCTGCTGTACGACTCTGTGCCCCACAGCTTTTCCATCCAGAGCTGTTAGCCCAGCAGAAGCTGCTTTGAAAATGTATTTGCGAACAGTTGGAAGATTATCATATGCCACGACCACTTCAGTGTTTCATCCCAATTTCTACTGCCAAAAAGGGTTCTGATACTTAGACAGGAAACACGTTGAAAGCTCTGGGCAAAGCAAAATGTGTTACGAAGCTGAAGATGAGATGTCATGTCCTATGAACTCCTAGTAAATAACAGATTTGAGGGAAATCTTGTTTTATAGACATATATATGTATGTATGTAGCTATATAAAAGTACACACACACACACACACACACATATATATATATATACACACACCTACATGGGGATATACAATTTAAAAGAACATACAAAATAAAGCCCATAAGAAGTTTTTAAATTATTCTTTCCATACTTTCAGAAAAGTGGGATGCAAATGGTCATGAGCCAGGGAGGAAAGGCAGTGAGTATCAGTGAATGCCAAGTGTAGCCAACCATGTACATTTACATTTCAGTCAAACCGATGGGTCTGATAAAGGAATAAACATGAACTTTGCTCATAAATTCATCTTCTGTCTATATCCTTATTTTTTCCCCAATATATTAATTCAGTTCTCATAGTTAGGAAAAAAATTATCTAGACTGCAAAGCAAAGAATTTTACTGCTTTATGTGTTAGAGACTGAATAGTTGAGTATTTCCCCCTCTCTCTTCATGCCATTCATTGTATCTTTAATCAGACCATTGGGTTTAACAGACAAAGAGAAGTAAACTTTCATATTATTTTAAGCTTCATTTTCTCAATTGGCCGTTCCATCATGCCTGGCAATAAGCTGCATTTCCAGAGAAAACATTTTTTGTGATCAAATGGATGAAGATGGGCAATAGGTTCAATATAGATCACTACGGAATAGCAATCTGGGAACCAAATAAACTTGATTCTAATTAAATGGAGAGATAAATCCTCCACCTCTCTTGCAAAAATTAAAAAAAAAAACAAACATAATTCTCAATAGTAAAGGATCATTAATTAATGAAACTCACTGCTTAGTTGCACACTTTTACAGAGTAAAATCATGTCTGCTCTATATGGATGTATGAACAGCTGATCAGTACTCACTATAATGAAGTTTTATAGGGGCCTTCAAAAGCAGTTATATTAAACCTCTAGAGCACATGAGCATATTTGTGTTCAATCATTGACAAAAACCCATGAAGATTTTGAAATTTAAGATATTCCTCAAGAACTGCTTAGCGGTGAAGAGATAAATAACCAACTGATATTTATCTCACAGTTGAGATTTCTTTGTCACACAGTTCTTAATTTGTGTTGCCACCATGTTCAGTATTGAATTGATCTTCCCTGTCGAGGTGACAGTCCTCAGAGCTTCCACACAGAAGTCCAGACAATCTTCTGCAGGCAGAGCTTTGTGTTACAGGGCACAGGAAAGGATCCTAGAAAATGTCCTTTCTAGTCAGGAAGAAGAAATAGTCAGGCACAACCCATCAGTTCCTTGGTAGCAATATGGAAAGAAAGAGATCAGAGAGCCCAGACATTTGTCTTCTCTCTCTCATTGAGGCAGGGACTCCAAGCATTTTTAATTCTCAGGCTCACTTCTCCAGATCCAAACCTAATGTTCTTTCTTCTGTGCAAAAGGAACTGAGGAGCTCAGAATGACCTCAACCAACAAGACCTGCTGCCTCTCATCTCCCTTGCCAGCCTCAGTCCATGAAAGTTAAAAATGAAATAACTCACAGACCTTCACTCAAAAAACAGCACTCTTTTCCTGCCCATTCTGGTTTGTTTTATGGATTTCTTACCCTCCTCTGTATAAATGCTATAGCATCACATCAGATAGGAGACTTTATCTTTTGGGCTATGAGGAAATTTATTTCCTAATATAAGTCTATTTTCTGGGAGTCAATAAAATATATTAGCAAACTCGGAATGAGATTTGCAGTTATTTGGTACATTTTTGCAGTTCAAGTCACAGGACAATATCAGTTTATGTTTCCTGTGAATATCACACTATGTGAAACTCTGAAACTGTATTAAAAAATACCAGCCAAAAAGACAATACAACAAAGAATTGGGAAATGAGGAAAGCCTTTGGTTTATTATTGTAGAAGTTTAAGAAAGATGTGCATATTGAACTCAGCAACATTATTCTCAGGGAGGGAATGACTATACTAACTCAGAATGTTTTCTTTTCCTGTGTAATTCAATAATGCAGAGAATAATATGCTTTATAAATCAGAAAATGTGTGACTCCACAGTCAGTTTACCCTCTGTGTAATGTAATTTCTAAATACGAATTCTCATTCTCTTTTTCTACCCCATAAAAACTCCAGATGAAGGTTTTGCCTCAATTAGAGAAAGACTTAGGAGTCTGGACTGGCAGAGGGATGAAACAGACAACTTCCCCTGGAAGGATATGAATTTCAGTTTTATTAATTTTGCCCCAAAGGGTCAAATTTAATTTGTCCCCGTGTTCTCCTTCATCCTATCCATACTAGCACTTCATACTGAAGCTGCAATGAAGGGTCAGGATTTAATTTCATCAAATTAAGGTTAGAATAGTTATCCCAGATTTTGGACTGTATTAACCAGCCATTGGAAATTCCACTCTGAACTGTTCAATACTGGAAGCTAAAGCTGCAGCCACAGAATTAATCCTGTAAACCCTAGTCCCTGTAAAGGCTGGTGCGTTCCCTATCCTTTAGTTCAGTTCTGCAGCCTGGTCCCCTTGTAAGCATGTTTGATGGTGGGCCTTCCTCTTCCATGAAGTCTCCATGGCAGAAGTGACCTTGTGTGGAGACTTTCAAAGCTTCTGACTTCTAACACACTTTGTCTTCAATTCAGTAAAGTATCAACGAGACAGGCTGAACTCATTGCACTGTTTAATATTCAACTGTGTCATTAACCATCTTCAGCAAGAATAAGCCACATACTTTAGGTACCTTTTTTTTGTTAAGGAAGGGATGATTTATACTGAATAGAATCATCGGATCATTATGGTTGGAAAAGGCCTCCAAGATCATTCAGTCCAACCTTTGGCCCATCACCACTGCCTCAAATAAACCACAGCATTAAGTGCCACGCCCAGTTATTTCTTGAACACCTCCAGGGAGTGTTAAAGTGGTCTGTTGAAATGGAAACTCTGGGTTTAGTCTGATCAATTAAATTAATTCGGTCAATTTGTTATCAAAATGTGCTGGCAGTGTTGCAAGAATGATGATATAAAAATAACAGTACCTCTCAGGTGACTATCTATGATGTCATATTATTTGTGACATTTTATATAGTTTGGATATAAAGAGAATAATAACTTGTGTATTATTAAAATATTTTAACTAATATCTTTCTGATAGTTCTCATTTTATCGTTGTGGCAATGGTCAGGTTTTAATCTTATTTATGCCACTTCAAAACTCAGGAATTCTTTATCTCTGGTTCTTTTAGTGCTGGAGGTAGTAAAATCCAAGTGAAAGACAGAAAGTGGGTTATCAGTTTGCCAGAGGCCACATTTCATGGTAAGTTTTGAAGATTTTTGTTGGTTCTTTTAGGTGTCAAATGTGATGTTCCACTTAAAACACAAAGTTACTTTCTGTCCATTACTGTTGTAAATGGAAATGAAAAAGTGGTTTTCTATTCCTGTCGTGAGCCAGGACAAACCAAACAGGTCAAAACATAATGAGGTAGAAGAAAAGTGTGGAAAAGCTCAAACTGATGATTTAGTGAGACAGTGCAATAGGCTGCCTGGGAAAATTCCAGGGCTCTGCTGGGTTATGGGCATGACCAGGATTGAGCATCTGCTGTTTCCTAGAAGGGACTTCCCTACATGCACAAGGCTCTATCAGCAATGACCCAGATGATGGCACACCTCAACTCTCATAATGAAAGTTTCTTCTTTGGGAAGGGCAGAAAAAGGGAATTTTTAGCAAGTTAATGGATAAGGAAAGCAGGAGAAAATATGGGGTGATTTTCAGGCAACTCATTCTTCTCATGGAAACACACCATAAAAACAGAATCAGGACTGGCAGATGCTGCATTATGAGCAGCACAAAAACCACAGCATGAGAACAAAAAAGGGGAAAATATTTCCATAGAGACTTTGAAATAACTTTGCCATAAAAATAATTGACAGAAGTTACCAGAGCTGGAAGCCAAATGCAGATTGTAGAACAGCAAATGACCAGCCCCCAGTATAAGGAAGGCTGAACCTCGTGGTGAACCAGATGAAGCCTCAGGGTCTCTTCTAGGTTCATATTCCAGGACAGAAAAACTCACATTGTTTAAATTTTCTCAATTAAAACACAGTTGTGGGTTTTAAAGGGTGTTTAACATTTTACACATTGAATTCCAGTTAATTTAAAGAACTGTTACAACCCAGACTGGGCTCAGCATTTCTCAGGACCACAGTATTTGTAGCAGCTTAGGCGTTTCTAATGGGCAAACCAGTCACTTCCAGAGGGAGTTAGTGTCCTGTTTCCCCAGGGCTGTGGAGCTGGTCTAAACCGGATCACAGGATCGATCGTGGAACAAGAGGAGAAAAATAAGAAGAACTGGGATGTGAAAGCTCCTGGTTGAGATCAAGACATGAAGATCGCTTATCAATTACCATCGTAGGCAAAACAGGTCGAACTTGGGCAAATAATCAATGAAATTATCTATTCCTTAATAATAATTATTTAATAGTACATTAATTAATGATGTTAATTAACTATATCATGTATTTAATTATTAATTATCTAATTCTTAATTAAAATAGGTTTGGGTAGTAATGAGGACAAAATTAGAAGAGCGCCTTCTCCACACCCCTTCAGTAAGTCTCAACTTCAATTGAGCCCCTCCTTCTTTCCTTCATTTTTTATCTTGGTACCCACAGAGCTGTTTCTTACACTCCCTCCACCTTTCCACTTTCTCCTCTTCCAAGACGGGATTTTTGTGGAAATGTGTACCTGTTAACCAAAAAATTAAAAACAGTAGGTGTAGGCTGACAGTGTAAGAGCAAGTTGTGAGAGAATATATCTCATTTTCCATTTAACTTTTAAACATTCAGGTCAGACATGTAGCTAATTTATAGTTGATGGCCGTACACAACTGATGTATACAAGAAGACGTATGCAATTGCTCATTTATTACTGAGAACCTTTGGTGGAAGAAGTAATGAATAAATTAAACTCAAGTTTTGCTGATGATGTCATTTGGATTTCCTGCTCACATATGCACTGTGTTGGTGAAAGATGGGCACATACATTGATGACCCTCAAATTAATGATTTGTTTAATCTGCCCTCCAGTGCCAGCTGGTTATTTTTTTCTTTTTAAATTGACTGAAGGGGTATTCCTTACCTAGACTACTGCACGTAGTAAGCAGAAAGGTTGGGATTAAACAAAGACATGGGAGTCTGGAATAGACATGGAAGCACAGTTCTCACTGGTATGTGGTGCTTACAGCTCCAAGATTGCTTTCAAAAAAGAAAAAAGTTATATAATACCACATATTTTCTTGGATTAGGGCTTGGTCTTTGTTTATGAAAGCTGTGATTGATGATTGCTAATTATTTGTGTGAGGACAATCAACAGAAGTATGGTGGAAAACAACCTTAAGCCAGTTGTACTGAGGGTGGAAAATTATAATGGCAAGCTGTCCAATTTCCTAAATTGTACATTTCACAAAGACATCATTCTGCTATCAGATGAATAAACAATTGAGGCACACTTTCTGTGCCAAGTACTCAGCTTAAGCTTTATATTTCAGAGAATTTCTACAGAAATAAGGAGGAATCATTCATCCCTGTAGGCAGGAGAAGTGACTAAGGGGGACTGCAGGGTTATCACCAAGAATTTGTCTTCCCTTGGTTTAAAATGAAAGAGGGTAGATTTAAATTGGACAGAAGGAAGATATTGGTGAGTGTGTGAGACACTAGAACTGGTTGCCAAGGGAAAATTTGGATACCCCATCCTTAGGAATGTTCAGGGTCAATCTGGATGTGACTTGGAGAAACTTGGTCTAATGGAAGGCACCCCTGCCCATGGTGTTGCACTAGATGAACTTTGAAGATCCTTTTCAGCCCAAACCATTCTGTGATTCTTTGAAAACATTTTCATCAAGAAATGCAGTTAACCAGGAGCTTGGACTTCATCAAATCCTGGACTTCATCAAATCCTGAGGTCCCTTTCAACTTTAATTCTTGTCTAATGCTTATGAAATGTATGATATTGTCATAATGTACCAGTACACCAAAACAGAACAAAACAAAAAATCACAAAAACCACCAAAAATACCCAAAAAACTCCCCCAACCCCACAATCCAAAACAAACCTAGCTAATATCAAGCTAAGGCTGGGTAAGTTCAAGACACAGGCGATAATTTTTGGCCAACATAGAAGGGAAGAATATGGAACATTTAATGTTACTTTCATTGTCACTTCCACATACAGTAAAAGATGTGACAGCTTCACCTCATTACAAAATCACTTTTCAGTGGGCAAAATAACCTTTTCAGTGATTCAAAGCTTTTCCAAGTTTCTCCAGAGCTCCAAGCACACAGTCCCAAAGGTGGTCACTTGCCTTACCACAGTTCACATCAGAAATGCTCTTAAATCTTGAATGCCTGGGACATTCAGCTGTTTGGCTTCCATCAGAACTGCATGTCTACATGTAAGTCTACATGTAAGTCTACACCTCTGGGTGTGCCTTTCTCCTCCCAGTGACATCCTCAGCTGCTACATGTTGGTGTAGCTCAAACAAAATGACCACCCTGATAGGAAACAGCTGAAGTTCCAGTCTGCAGCCCCTGCTCTGTAACATATTGGGAGGAGGAATAAGACAAAGATTAAACAAGTGGTGAAGAAAATGTCGCAGTACTGTTGGTAGGAGAACAGACAACTGATGTTTTTAAATAAGTTGTTCAATTAAGCTGTATCTGTAGAGATTGTTTCCAGCTATTTTACCACAAGATCATTGATTAAGGAGGTTGTCATCGCCAGCATGAGTCCTGTGAGACACAGGATGGTCATGCTGTGGGAGTGTGGGTTAATCAAACTCTAGATTAATGTTTGAAGATGTCAACAAGCAGTTGGAGCAGATTTTGTGCAAGAGAAGAAGAGTCAGCGTTGGTTCTTATCTGAAGGTACAGTGACACCAAGCTCAAGGGAGCAGAGCAGATTTTGTGACAATAAACACAGTGACCCAAGAATCCTGGAGAGCAGACAAGTCAATATTTATTGTGCATGTCCAGGACATGTACCACGGGATGTACGCGTTGGATGTCAGGAGGCAATTCTCCATGGAAAAGGTGGTCAGGCCTTGGAAGGGGCTGCCCAGGGAGGTGGTGGAGTCTCCATCCCTGGAGGTGTCCAAAGAATGACTGGGCATGGCACTCAGTGCTCTGGTCTGGTGACAAGGTAATGTTGAGTCATAGGTTGACCTCAGTGTGGTCCCAGAGGTGTTTTCCAACTGGAATGATTCTGTGTTTCTGGGATTATTTGAAGTGCAGAAGCCCAGGATGAGGTTCCTCCCAGGAAAACTCCTTACTAGAGACTGATACAAGGTTATTTAGCCAAAGGAGACAACTGAGACAACTGTGAATTTATAAATAAAAGAGTAGTTAGGTGATAATGAGTATTAATTTGTCTCAAACCCTACTGGGTGTACGGTAATAGTGTAGCTGGCCATAGTGGTCAGTGTTGACTTGACCATTGCTAACACTGTCATGGCACAGTCATTTGCAGCAACTTTGCATAAGTATGTGAGCAATGTGATGACAGACATGCCTGTGGCAAGTACAACTGTTTAAATGGGCAGCACATTGTGCCAATACTCAGAAGGACTGACTGATTAAACCAAAACCAGAATAACCTGGATCAGTAGGGGAGGTTCCCTTCTGGAGAGGGGACAGGGTGGGGATGAGAAGTATAAAACTCTCAGGATGACTGAGAAATTATGCAGAAGGAACAGCCTGTGTCATGTTTGTTCTATCTCATCAGAAGCTCACAAGCCTGAAAAATCTTCACCTTTATGACTAAAGAGCATCAGGTACCATGGCCACCAGTGCAAACTATGTGACAGTGGCTCTACAGTGCTAAATCCTCACTGTAAGTATCTTATATGTAGTGATAAGGTGTAAGAAGTAATTACCTACATTAAGTATGAAGTTAATGAACTACTTCAGTGAAGTTTAATTCTACAGTTTAAAACTGACTTAAAATGCTGCCATGCCAGCAATCCATGTGCTGGAACATTCTATTAATCTGCATCAGTCACATAGCTGCACCATGTCTGAGCTCACCTTGGACAATAGGGTGAAGCCCTGAGGAGAGAATCATGGAATGGTCTGGGTTGGAAGACCCTAAAGCCCATCCAGTGCCACCCCTGCCATGGGCAGGGACACCTTCCACTAGCCCAGGTTGCTCCAAGCCCCATCCAACCTGCCCTTGGACACTTCCAGGGATGCAGGGGTAGTCACAGCTTCTCTGGGCACCCTGTGCCAGGGCCTCACCACCCTAACAGGGAAAAGTTTCTTCCCAAATCCCTAATATCCCTGCCCTCTGGCATGGGAAGCCATTCTCCCTTTTCCTGTCACTCCAGGCTCTTGTCCAAAGTCCCTCTCCATCTCTCTTGGAGGCACGGAAGAATCCATAGAAGGAGATCCATAGTAGGAGAGTAGGAAAGATGAAAGTAGCAGGAATTTGTTGGACAAAATTTGTGAATGACCTACAAAAAGCCTCTCATGCACCATAGAACACAATCAAGGAAAAGAACTGAACTGCAGCCCGCCTCTGATGGAATTTTGGGGGCAAACTCCTCCTCTGCTCAAGCTTGCTTGGTGATTCCAGTGTGAAGCCTACTTGCACAGCACAAGCTCTGCTTGGTTTTCCTTGATGCTGTTGCATACTCTCTTCCAAAAATTTTCAAGTTTTGGAGATACTAATTTTTTTAATCACTGCCTTGACAAAAAGAAAAACAAAGGAACAGAATGTAATTAAAAAACTGAAAAGAACAACACAAATAAAAAACCTAAAACCAAGCAAAACAAAACCCCCAATTATTTGGTTGTCAAAATACAGCTGAACTCCCTAGAAAAATGGAGAACCAGCATCATTTAAAGGACTTTATCTGGAACTCCTATTTCCATCTGAACACTGGATGGGGCTTGGTGTGACCTGGTCTAGTGAGTGGCATCCCTGTCCATGGATGCAGGGTGGAACTGGATGATCTTTAAGGTCCCTTCCAACCCAAACCATTCTGTGATCCTGTGATTCTGTGGTTTGCTTCCAAGAAGATCCATGAAGTGTGTTTAAAGGGTCTCTGCAATGGGAGTCCTTAGCAAATGACAAATTATGAAGGCTCTTTGTCAGATAGGATTACAGGGTTGTTTGGTTTTTTTTCTGAGATTAAATCCCTTTTGGAAATATCTGCATTTTG
>VZSE01011789.1:7991-30657 GCA_013398275.1 Promerops cafer
TCCCATTCCCATTCCCATTCCCATTCCCATTCCCATTCCCATTCCCATTCCCATCCCCATCCCCATCCCCAGCAGCAGTTGCACAGCCCAGGCCAGCCTGGCCAGGTGTCCCAGTGCCACTTGCGGGGCCATTCCCCCTCTCCAAGTCCCGGGGGGCTGCACTCACCAAAGTCACTAGTGCAAATGGCCATCAGGATCTCGGTGTCATTGCACGGCCGGCACACACCTGCGAGGCCAAGCGCAGCCTGTCACCACCCAGGGGGACAACCCCCAGTCCAGCCCCTCCTCACCCGTGCGGGCACCCGGCAGGGGAAGGGGAAACTGAGGCAGGGTGAGGTCTCACCTTCAGCGCTGAGGCTGGCGGCGGGCAGCGCTGGGCGGGCCAGCCAGTCCCCCCGCAGCTCGTAGCGGAAGGCGGCGATGCGGCGGCTGATGTCGGGCTGCGGGGTGGCCTGCAGGAACAGAGCCACCTTCTCCTGGGGCAGCCAGCTGAAGCAGCGGGCGCGGGGCCGGGGGGCCTCTGGCAGCAGCAGCTCCAGCACCCCCTCCCTCTCCAGGTAGAGCTGAGCCCCCCGGAAGGTCCCGCTGGGTTTGATGCAGGCGGTGACGTGCGGGGGGCCCCCGCCCTTGACGGCGGCGCTGGTGGGGGGCAGGCGGGGGGCCAGGCGGAGGCGAAGGGCCCCCGTGGGGTACAGCCACTCCAGCGAGCCCTCGGCACAGTGCAGGGACAGCTGCTCCACGCTGCCAGCCTCCTGTGACAGGCCGCTGTGGGGCACAGCACCTCGTCAGCCGGGACCCCCAGGTGACAGGGACCCCCCAGCTGGTGTCCCCCAGCACAGCAGCACCCTGCACTCCCAAACAGCCCCTGCACAGAAGCGTGCGGGACGGCCACAGGCAGGAACAGCACCAGACCCTCAGTGACTGGGACTTGGGGTTCAGCCACATCATTTTGGGGTGCTTGTGCCCCCCAGCACCTTTTGGAAGGAGCTAAGGGGCGGGGGGCGCAGCAGCACAACTCTCTTCACACCCAGGATGGGCTCCCAAACCACCCCCAGAGTGCTCAAAACCTTGGGGTCACCTGTTCCCACTTCGGGGATCCCCAGTGGATATTGGGGTCCCACTCTCCCGCGGGATGCCTGGAGCCGCTTCTTTCCCGCGGCACTGGGGGAGGACACGCCTGGACCCCAGCCCGGGGGGAGCGGGGACAGTCGGGGCGCTGCTTTGTCCCTGACAGGATGCTGGTGGCTGCGCGGCCCCCGTGTCCCCCCACGCCCCCCGCGTGGGGCAGCCCCTCCTGGCGGGCCCCGGCTCTTTGTTCGGAGTCCGGCGCCTTCGGGCGATGCTTCGGGCCCTGCCGGGGGCTGGGGGTCCCGCCGGCCACGGGGATGGGTTTCACGGGTGGGGGGGCTCAAGGAAGGGGTCCCGGAGAGGCGGGGAGCCCCGCGGGGGGACCAGCATCCCTCAAAGCGGGGGGAGCCGCACCCAGGAGTGAGGAAACTGAGGCAGGCGCAGGTTCCCAGCATCGCACCCGTACCCTCCCCACGGATGCGGGAGGGGGGTCAGCCCTTAGGATGGAAGGGGGGGCGGGGAGAACAGACTCCCCCACCCCCATGAACCCTCCTGGGCGGCGGGAGCTCCCCGGGGGGCTGCGATCCGGGGATCTGCGTGTGCCACCCCCGCCCGCCCGGCGCGCTGCCCCCGGGGCCGCTGTTCCCGCTGCCGCTGTTCCCGGTGCGGTGTTACCGCTGCCGGTGTTCCCGGTGCCGCTGTTCCCGGTGCCTACCTGCCCCTCCAGCTGCACTGGTCCGCCGCGCCGCCGCCGATGGCCGCCCCCAGCCCGGCCAGGCACAGCGCCCGCAGCGCCCACATGGCCGCGCCCNCCCCGGAGCCCCCCGGGGCTTCTCCGCAGCCCGCGGCATGGGGGGACACCGGGCGGGGACACGGCTGAGCCAGGGGACAGGACCCGGAGCGGGGCTGGGGTACCCCAGGCTACAGATCCGCCCCCCGGGGCTGCACCCCGAATTCTGTAGGCCCATGGCTGGGCACAGCCGCGGCTACAGCACCCCGGGCTGGGAACACCTCAACTGTGCACACCCCAAACTGTGTGCACCCCAAACTGTGCACACCTCAACTGTGCACGCCCCAAACTGTGTGCACCCCAAACTGTGCACACCTCAGTGCACACCCCAAACTGTGTGCACCCCAAACTGTGTGCACCCCAACCTGTGCACACCCCAACTGTGCACACCCCAAACTGTGCACATCCCCGGCTATAGACAGCCCAGGCCAGGTGCACCCCGAATTTGCACACCCCAGGCTGCAGCCAGCCCTGTCCATAGACACCCCAGCTATGCACAGCTGGGCCACAGGTGTAGCCCAGGCTGTGAACACCCCAGACTGCCTCTCTCTGGTTTATGCACCCCCCCAGAACTGTGCACCCCAAGACCTGCACGCACCCCAGGCCAGGTACACGCCAGGATATGCACACCCACGGTCGTGTACACCCCAAGCCATGCACATGTGGGGCTACAGGCACCCCGGGCTGGGTACACCCCAATCTATGCACACCCAATAATACAGCCCCCCTGGTTTACATGCCCCCCCCCAGAACTGTGTACCCCAATAGTTGCACACACCCCAGCCCTGAGTTACACACTCTCCACGGGTTCTGTGCACCCTGAGCTCTGCAGCCCAGGCTCTACACACCCCAACTTATGCACACCCCAACACTTGCACAACCCAACCCATACACGCCCCAGGCTCCAGGCAACCCAGGCTGTGCACACCCCACACTGTGCACACCCCAGACTTCAGCTCCCTGGTTTACACCACCCAGAACCGTGTACCCCAAAAGTTACACCCTCTCCCCCAACCTCTTAGTAACCTCCCCCCATCACCAGCAGCGTCCCCCTCCCCACGGAGACACTTTTCTAACCGGGGGAGCCCAGGCACGTGGCGCCGGGCCTGACACGGGCGTCAAGCACATGGGAACCCCCAATTCCCCCCCCCTCCAAACCGGGGGATTTCTTTCCCCCCCCTCCCTTCCAGCCGCTATTGTGCCACCACTACAGACCCCACCATTAATTAAGTTTCCATCCAGTGACAGCCCGCCAAAATGTTTGAAATAAACACGGAACAATTGGGATGGGATGATACAGGCCGGGAACAAAGTCCCCGGCCAGAGGGTGGAGCGGAATGGAAATGAGGGATTGTAAATTGGGATGGTGGGAAGAAAGAGGGGAAGGGGGGAAGGGGAGGGGGGAGGCAGGCGGGGAGAGGAGGATTCACAGCCCTCCGGCCATGAAATGATGCTGAAAGAAGTCATGCTGCTGGAATCCGTGGAAAATGAGGGGCCGGAGGGGCTGTGGGTTAAGGTGGAGCGGGTCGGGATGTCGGGGTGTCGGGGCACTGGGGTGGGAGTCGGGGTGGGCGGCTCTCTGCCCGCTGGCCCTCGTGCTGAGCCCACCAGTTGCCATGTGGGGCTTGCCAGAGGGTGGCTGGGACGAGGGTCTGGCTGTGCTCCGGAGGGTCACAGTGACCCTGGCACGGGGGGGACACGGTCCCGGGCCGACCCGGTGACACAGTGAGGAAGTGGAACGGGCTGGGCTCGGAGCTGGACAGGGAAGCGAGCCAGGGACCCCGGGAATGGCTTTGGCCAGGTGCCCAGGGCCGAGGTGGCACCAGGGGAGGCGTGGCACCAGAGAAGGGTGGCACCAGGCACTGGTGTCCCCACGCAAGGACCTCTCCCCACCGAGACTGATGCCCGGCCCGGTGCGGTGCTCATCACCCTGCGGGTGTTCCCTGGGGACACCCCAGGATGCAGGGAGGTGGGACATGGTGCAGTGTCTGCCCTAATACCAGCACCCCGGGGTGAGGCTGCACCCCCGACCCCCTCCACAGCCCCCGACCCACCTTAACTGGGTGTTACTGGAGAAACCTCGGCACCAGCGGGACCACCAACCCTGGCTTCCCTCCCTGCCCACCATATGGGGCACCCCCGCATTCGGGACACGGCCATCGGGGGGTCCCGGAGCCCCTTTGGAGCAGCCACTGGAGCTGGGGCTGAGCCGGGACAGCTCCCGCAGCACCCCGCAATCGTCTCAGACCTCCGGACCAGCCCATGGGGCTGAGCACCTCCGGGCACCCTCCGAGGAGCCAGCCGCGCCCGGAGCTCTGTCTGGTGGCCGTCCCCCGACTGTGCCCCCTGGGCACCCCCTCCTTTGTCCTGGCTGGCGCAGGAGCGTTGTCCCCGTGGGGCTGGGGAGGAGTGGGGGGGTCCGAGTGCCGGCCGCCCCCGGGAGCCCCGCGAAGCCGCCGGCCCCTGCTGAGTGTCCGGAGCGGCTCTGGGCTCCCGCTCGGCCCCGGACCCCTGGGGCCGCTCCGGGATGCTCGGGCTCGCAGTGCCCTCTGGTGACCGCGGGCACGGCGGCCGGGAACCGCCACCCCCGGGCAAGGGGACCCGGGGGGGCTCGGGTGGGACTGGGGAAAAACACGTCCCGCCGGGGAGCAGAACTTCGACTCGTCCAACAGGACCTTCGAAGAGCGCCCGGTGCCACCCCTGCCCTGGGCCGGGACATCTCACACCAGGCCGGGCTGCTCCAGCCCCGCGGGGCGCCCGCAGCTCCTCCCGCTCCTCACTGCCTCCCCCACAACACTTTTCCTCTTTTATCCAATCTAAACTCACCCTCTTCCAGCTGAAAACTGTTCCCCCTTCTTCTGTCTCTACAGTTCCTGGCGAAAGCCTCTCTCTATCACTCTTCCAAGAGCCCTTAAGTACCACGAGGATGCCAGAAGGTTTCCTCCAGGCCGGGTGGCCCCAGCTCTCCCAGCCTTTCCCCACAAGGCAGGTTCTTCAGCCCCATGTCCCCTCTGGATCCGCTCTGACTCATCCAGGATTGCTCTGCCCCAGACCCATCTGCCACTCACGGAGCACTCCGTGCTCCATGGCAGGAGCTTCCTTTGGATTTTGATGATCCCGACTCTTCCTGATGGGTCACCCCAAAGTTTTTTCTTTTCTGGGAAGGCCCCTGCTCCTCCTGGAGTTTCTGGCAGGTTCCTGGGGCATCCACACTGCCCACAAAATGTCCTTGTAGGGTGGCTCTGGGCACCCTCCACGCTGTGCCATGGGTGGGTGGTGGCATGGGCAGGGATGCTCCAGGCTAGGCTTTCCAGGGGCAAAACCCTCCTGGAAAGGCAAAAGGGGCATTTGGGGCAGCTGGGATCTTGGAGGGCTGCTCAGAGGCTGGGGGTGCCCAGCCTGTCCCCATTCAGCTTCCCATCCCCCCAGGCTGCGTGGGGAGCTCTCCCGCCCAGCCGAGCACCCAGAGGAGCTGCGGCTGTGGGAGGCACCCACCTTGTCTTTCAAAAACAGCTCAGGAGCCTCAGCTCAGCTCCCAGCCCATCCCTGGGGACGTGCAGGGGTAACCCGAGCTCCTCTCCATGGAACCCACCGGGCTCTGTCCCCTCTCAGTGTCCCCTGTCATCCGGTGTCCCTGAGGGTGGGAATGAGCCCTGGAAAGGCTTGGGGAGCTCAGGGAGCCTCTCAGGAGGGGATGCACAGGTGAGGGTCCTCAAGGCAGGGCAAGGGTTCCCAATGGCAAGGTGGGGGTCCCCGTGGTAAGGTGGGGGTCCACTCTAGTGGGAGAAGGGTCCCATGGAAGGATGAGGCTCCCAGCAGCTGGAGGAGAGTCCTCATGGCTGGTCGAGAGTCCCCACAATAAGATGAGGGTCCCCAGAGTGAGAAGAGGGTCCAACGGTCCCTGCAGCGGTGTGACCATCCCCATCTCTCTGTGAGGGTCCCCACAGAAGCCTGGAAGTCCCCATGTCCTCGCCCACCCTCAGCGGCACGTGGCCGGGATGGGGGAACCCGAGGGGGAATCAGATCCTTGGCAGGGAAGAGCTCCGAGCGCTGGGCTCGGCACAAAGGGGCTGAGCCGCGGGGCTGCCAGCGCGGTGACCCAGGCTGGGCAGCCCCCGTGCTCCCCCAGCACCGCCCCGCTCCCGCCGTGCAGCCGGGCCCCCGCGCCTGCATCCTGCGGGGCAGCGAATGGAGCTGCCTATTGATTCGCAACCCGGGCTAAAAATAACTTTCAACTCTTCATCCCGAGCTGTGAAAAATCCCCCATTGCTAGGCGACGGGTTACCGGGAGACAGCGGCGCTAGGCGACGGCGGTTGCTGCGGCGACGGCCCCCCGGCGCACTGCGGTCCAGCTCGGCCACCGCCGCTCCGGCCGGACCGGGGATGCTCCGGCTGCACCGGGCAGGCTCGGCCCGGGCCCCCAGCGCCGTGGGGACATGCTGGGTGCGAGCTCCAGCATCCCCGGGGGGCCGGGATGGGAGGGGAGCAGAGGGCTGCGGGAGCCATGTCACTTGGCTCTCGGCTGCTGGCCTGGCCTCACAGTGGGGACACTGGCCACCACCCTGCTGGCTCTCAGGAGGGACAGGCCCCATGGAGCAGGGGCGCTCAGGAGGCTTGTGATGGTGACTTGGGGCTGCAGGGTGAAGTGGGGTGACCAGCACCCCACATCAGGCACCCAGGGTGTGGGTACCCCCTGGACTGGTGGCACCTCAGCTGTGTCCCCTTCCCCAGGGACACATACACACATGGAGTCTCCTCTTGCCCAGGGACTCCTCCTGTTGAAGGAGCTTTCAGCCTTCTTGGCATGAAAATGTCCCCAGGACATGGGGCCACAACAGCTTGTCCCCTCTGAGTCCTGGAGGTGGCAGGGCTAGTGACAATGGGCCTGTGCCAGGACCAAGGTGTGCCAGGACCAAGGGGACGTTGGGGACATCAGGGACCATCCAGGGCCCCACTGTCAGCCCCAACGGCACTTGGCCTGCTCTGGGTGCAGAGTGTCCCCAAGGGCTGCACCACAGCCCCTGCTTCCAGCCTGCTGCTGGTCAATTCCCCTGGAACACCTCCCTGGGGACCAGACATCACGGGGGACAGGGCCCTGCTGGGGGGACCGGGGACTGTGGGGAGAAGGACCTGCAGCTCCTCAGGCGAGGGGGAAAACATGTGGCACCTGCATGAGGCCACGGATCCACACATCCCTGCAGTCACTGTCCCCTCCAGCACCTTCTCCTGTTTTTCACCCACTGGGCAGGGTCTGATGAGGGTGTGAGTGTGAGTGTGAGTGTGTCCACAGTCTCCTCCCCCAAGCCCCCTCCCAGCTGCCAGTGCGAAACCCAACCTGCCTTATAAATAATGGAAGCAGGAGGCAGGCGCCGGATCCAGGCAGCTCCCTCAGCCTCCCCAGGGCCAGCGGGGCACAGCGGCTGAGCTGGCCCTGCTGCTCACGTGGGGCCGTGCCAGGGGAAGGCAGAGCACACGGGGTTAAGTGTGGCTGCTGGCCAGTTCCCTCCAGTTTGGGGAGCAGTGGTGAAGCTGGGTCCCAGCTGGGGGTGCTGGGTGGGTGCTGAGCTGGGGGTGCTGGGAAATGGGGGACAGCAATGGGACAACCCCCAGCAGGTCGCAGTGCCAGACGTGGCTTGGGCAGGTGATTCCCCCCAGCACGTGGGCACAGCGGCCTGTCCTGGGTGCCTGCTGCACCCGGGGGTGCTGGCGCGGGGTCGAGTGTCACCGCTGTGCCCCAGGGGCTGTCAGCAGAGCCTGAGGTGGCTGCCGGGGTAAGCGGGGTCTGCAGCAGCATCTGCACCAGGATCTCCAGCCTGCCATGCCCTGGTGGGGAGAGAGCCAGAGCAAGCATCCGTCTGTCCATCCAGCCTTCCACCCGTCCCTCCGTTCAGCCTTCTAACCCTCCCTCCCTTCATTTCTCCATCCACCCCATCCCTCCATCCATCCTTCCATCCTTCCATTTCTTCCTCCATCCCTTCCTCTCTCCATTTCTTCATTCCTCCATCCTCTCCAACCCCTCCATCCTCATCTCTCCATTCTTCCCTCCATCCCTCCACCTCTCCATTCATCCTTTCATCCCTCCATTTCTCCCTCCAGCCCTCCCTGCATCTCTTCATTCTTCCCTCCATTTTTCCATCCCTCCTTCGATCCTTCCATCTCTCCATCCCCCCTCCATCCTTCCATCCCTCCCTCCATCCCCCATCCTTCCACCCCTGCATTCCCCCACCCACCACCCCTCTCCCTGCACACCCAGCTGCCAGCCCAGCCCTGCCCGTACCCCCCCGCCTCATTCCCCGTGTCCCGCACCCTCACCTCGCCTCTCCCGGTGCCGATGCCGGCGCTTTCCCAGCGCGCTCCGTTATCGCTGCCGGTGACCGTGTCCCTTTAACAGCCTCCGCTGGTGACACGCGTGTGCGTGTGTGCAAACGCGCGTGTGCGTGTGCTCCCAGCTCCCTGGGCTGGCTGGCAGCAGGGCCCCCCTTCTCCATCCCCCCGGATCCGGATCCGGCCCCATTCCCCCCCTCCACTCCCCGCTTATTTTTCCTGTTGTTTCGCGGGGTTGGGGCGGGGGGCGGGCGGGATCCGGCCCCTTTGCCAACGGGGATTTTTGGGGGGATTATTCGCCGTTTTCTTCCTGGTGGGATTTTTTGCTGCAACCGAAGGAAGACGAGCACAAGGCATGGCATGAGCTTCGGGAGACAGGGCTGGAGGTAAGAGCCGCTCGGGAAAACCCTTTGCGACACAAAGCCGGTGCCGGGGTCGATGCCGATGCCGATGCCGGGGTCGGTGCTGGTGCCGGTGCCGGTGCCGGTGCCTGTTCTAGCGGTACCGATACCGGCACCGGCACCGCAACTACCCCCAGCCGCATCCCGCATCATGGAGCCGCGTTATATAACGGCAGCGGAGCCGGCCCGGCCCCGGGGCTCGCGGTCCGGTGGCCCCCCCTCCGCCCCCGCCTCCCGGTGGCTCAGCAGAGGATGGTGGTCGGTGTGACCCTCCCCCGCCCCAGTGATGCTGCCCCCTCCGCCCCCTTGGTTTGGGGAGGGGGGGTGGGGGGGTGAGGTGATGTGTTGGTTCCCCCCCAGCATGGCCGGGCAGCACCGGGTGGGTAAAGGCAGGGAAAAGAGGGGCTCAGGTGGATCCCGCGGGATGCAGGGCTGCTCTGGGATGGGGCGTGAGGGGACATCGCTGTAGGGACAGGGTCACCCCAGTGTGGGGTTGATGTTTGCTCCCTTCCACCTCTGCTGCGAGCCTCTGAAATTCCTCTTGTCCTCCCCGGTGGCACCATTGGCATCCCTGAGGCTGCACTCAAACATCCAAACACCCCAAATCCTCGGTGTGGCTTTCTGTGGATGCAGGGTGACACCAGCAAAGGACGGGGGGACAGGGGCAGCCTCCCCCATTCCCGGAGCCCAGGGGATGGAGGAAGGGGAAGACCCTTGCTGGGATGGGGCCGAGGGGGCTGAGCCCCACAGGAGGGTCCTGCAGACCCCAGCATGTGGCCATGGATCTCCCACCAGTCCAGGATGGGAATGGGAGTTTGTTTTGGTGGGGCAGACGATGGGGATGGGCAGAGGGATCAGTGTGTGGGGTTGGGGACCAGGCAGACTCGACCCTGTGGAATGGCTGGGGCTGAGCACGGCTGGGGGAAACTGAGGCACGGGGTTCTGGCAGCAGCCAGCTAGAGACCCCCAAGATCTTGGCCATGTGGGGGTCCCGGGGTGCCATGGGGCACTGGGCTGAGGTGGCTCTGCCTCTTGGGCACCTGCCGGTGCTGGTGGGACCTGGCAGTGGCTGGGCAGGGAAGGCCGGAGCGTGGCAGTCCCTGCAGCAGGGATGCTCCTGCCAGACCCTCTCCATGCCCACCCTCTGCCCAGGGTCTGGGGGGTCTCGGGGCCCCTGCACAGCACCCCGAGGGGCTCAGCACGCAGCAGGCTGGGAGCAGCGGGCACAGAGCGAGCATCATGCTGTGCTGGCATCTCCCCTCCTCTGGAAGCTGGGTGCTGATTTCACTCCGGCTACCAGGAAGAGGGAGGGAGGTGGCTTTGGAGTGGGGAGGACTCGCTCAAGCATCCATTTTTAATGAGCTAGATATCTATTTTTCCCCGAGCTGGCTTCCCCCACATCGATCCCTTTGCCTGCTCCCCTCCCCGTGCCAGCGGCTCCACGGCAGTGGGGAGCAGCAGGACAAGCATCCCCGGCAGTGGGACCCTCCTGCCTCCCCAAATCCTGCTCCTGGGGAAGGAGTGACCCTCACTTGGGCCAGGGTAAGGTGAGAGTGGGGAAAGGGTTCCCTCGTCCCCTCCAGTGGGGTCACGGCCGTGTTGACCATCCCATGGGAGGTGGCCAGACAGAAGGACAACTGGAGTGGGGGCACTTTGAGTTTGGAGGTTGGATCCTGCCCCTCTGCTCTGCAGATTGAAGCTGTGCCTGGCTCAGACTCCGGCAGCTCCATGGCAAAGCCACCTTGTCCTGCCTGTGGCTGTTTCCCCGTCTCCCATCTCCTATTGCTCCCCAGCAGTGCCCGTGCAGAATGAGCAGCACCCGGAGAGTGGAGAGGGAATTTGGGAGGCGAGTGGGTGCTGCTGGTGTGGGAGGGAGCAGGATTGGGTGCGCGGGCGAGCAGAACTCCTTGGCAGCATCCCACCCCCTCCCAACCTCTGCCCACCTGCCACGGGGACCAGCCACGTGTGCTGGGTGCTCCAGGGCTGGTGGCTCACGGGAGGAGCTTGGGGCTGGGGAGGAGAGTGTTTGGGGAGGGCTTGGTTCAGGGAAGCCGTTTCTGCAGGGTTTCTCCCTGCTGGAGGGGGGATCCATGCCCAGCTCTTGGACAGGGGAAGCGGGAGGCCGGGGGGTTGTGCTGGGAGCAGGATCAGGATGGTGCCTTTGCTTCCTGGAGGCATCTGATGGCTTTTGGAGCCCGTGCTGACATGTAGCACCCAGAGCCCACTGCATCAAGGAGTGCCATGGCTGGACACTGCCTGCCCTGGTGTCCCACCAGCCTCGTGCCAAGGGGCCCTAAAGGGGCATCAGTGCTTGTGTGGCTGTCGCCGTGCCTGGAGGGATGAAGGGTTTGGGGAGGCACAAGTCCCAGCAGCACCTGAGGAGCACATCCACATCCTGTGCTTGGAGCCAGCTCTCCTGGCTCCTCATGGGATCTTGCATTTCCCCCCTTCCTGGGCCCAGGAGGGGCAGAGGGAAGGGCTGGGACACACTGGGAGCTGTCCCTGGGCTCTGGCCGGGCTTGTAGCTAGAGGAGGCCAGGCTGGGGAGGATCCAGCACATGAGGAGCTGCTCCCTCTTCTCCTTGCCTCAGTCAGTGGGGAGAAGCTTGGCTTAAGCACAAGCATCCTTCCATGGTGTGAGAGACAAGATCTCCAGAAGAGGCTGGAGGGGAGGGGACCAGGGGCTCAGCTCTGCCCTGGATCTGTCCCTCCCGTGCTCCTTTTGGGTGGGGGATTCCTCCCAAAGGGACAAGGGGCTGCATGGAAAAAGGAGAGAGGTCAGAATTTGCTGTCTCTGGGAGAATGGGGGCTTAGCAGAGAAGCTGAAAGCTGCTGCAGGAGGGGCTTGGTGGTCAGAGGGAACCCTGTCGTGAGGAAGTTTTGCTTGGCCAGGCTGGGGGCTGGAGCTCTGCCTCCCCCCTGCAACTCCCCCGTGCTGAGGGCTGGGGGACAGGAGCTGCATCTCCCAGTGCCCCCGGGCAGGAGCTGCTCTCTCAGCAAAGCCCAAAGTGGTGGGGACCTGAGCAGAGCTTGGTGCTGGCACCTCAGCCAGCTTTTCCTGGCTCCCTGGGCATGGGGCCAGCACTGCAAAGCCTGAGCCTGACCTTTGGGAAGGCTGTGGGACCTGAGAGATTGCAGTGCTGGGGGTTCCTGTTGTGACAGCTCTGCCGTTCGGCCATGAGCTGCAAGAGGCAGCGATGGGTTCACCAGCCCCCCCGGCACTGAGAGCAGCAGCCCCCAGCAATGGGACTCAAACCAGTCCTTTCCCCAGCCCCTCCTGAGCCTCTTTGTGCACTGCAAGGTGGGATGAGCTCCTTGGCATTGTTGGGAGCCATCAAGGGTGGGGAGAGCTGCTCTCAGCCCTTAGGTCTCCCCAGGAGCTCTCAGGGCAGCCCCAGGAGGGAGTTTCCCAGCTCCCATCACAAACAGCAGCTCTCCAGGGCCAGGTGGAGAGGCAAGGCCCTTCCCTGCTGTGAGTTCCTGGATTGTGCAGCAAGGAAAAGGTAGCACTGAGTTTGGAGCTGTGCTCTGAGCCTCTCTCCCAGCTCACCTGTGTGAGTGCTGAGCCTGGGAGCACAAATCCACCTGTGCACACACACACACAGGCACAGCATCTCCCTGCCCAAACACAACCGCTGCCCCTCCAGCTCCGGGGAGCCAGTGGCTCCTCCAGAGTCTTTAGCGGCTCCTCTGCGTTGCTGGGGTGATCCAAGCCCTCCGAAGAGACCCAGCCTCGGGGGTCGGTGGTGGCACAGCCGCTGCTCACAGCCCGGGCAGCGTTCTGATCCCGCGGGATCAGAGCAGGAGGCAGCTGCACACCACGGTGCTCTGCAGCGGGATGTTTTCATCGCTGCCATGTGCTCGGGCCGGCAGGTTCGGCCCCCCAGGCAAGAGCCTGCCCGGCCTCGCTGCTGGCTGGGGCCATCGCGCAGAGCCAGGGAGCCTCGGGAAGCTCATCCCCTCAGGAGTGCTGGACAAAAGCCTGGGCTGCGTGCTCCGCCACAGCACTCCGCGTCGGGCGTGTTTTCTCCGCCTGTAGAGCAACTTGATTTGCTGCATTAGTAAAAATAGACGGGCTAATGAATTCAGCTGATGCAACCCCGGGCGCGCGTGCCCGCGGCGGCTCCGGCTGTGCGTGTGAGCGTGTGAGCGTGTGAGCGTGTGAGCCACGGCTTGTGCCAGGGCACCCCCCGCTTCCCGCGGGGCTCTGCGTGTCCGTGGGTGCCTTTGTGCATCCCCGCGCGTGTGTGAGGCTGTGCAGGCGGCCGGGAGCCATGGCTGCTCGCTGCCGCGCAGCTCTGCCCCCGGAGCGCCGGCTGCGCTGAAAGCCTTTCGCAGCAGCTCTGGATCCTGGCAGGGCGATAGCAAGGCTCCGGGGCGGGCTGGGGGGCAGCAGCGGGGCTGCAGGGACCCGCTGGGGTGACAGCAGGGTCTCACGGGGAGTTTGTGGGGCAATCATGGCTCCTCCCTGGGATCTGGTGGGGCAGTAGCAGATCTGCACAGGAGCCTGCTGGGCTATAGTAGGATCTCTTACAAGGATCTGTCGGAGCAGTTCTGGGTCTTCGCACGGCCCTGGCGGGGCCATGTAGGTGCCCCTACAAGGACCTGGCGCGGCAGTGCCGGATGCTGGCGGGGACGAGCGCGGTGTCCCTGCGGTGCCGCTGGCCGCGGTGCTGACCGGGGCCGCTGGCCGCGGTGCTGACCGGCGCGGGCCGCTGGCCGCGGTGCTGGCCGCAGCAGGGCCGGGGCCCCGGGGGCTCCCACGCCGGCCAGTCCGGGATCTCCCGTGGCCTCCGGTCCGGCTGCAAGCCCGACTGTCCCAGAGCTCACCCCCGATCCCTGCTGCATCAGGATAACTGTCCGATCCAGGAGCCAGGGATCTCCCCGCCAATGCCACGCAGGGAGGCACTAACGGGGTGACTGATGGCCCTGCCCGTGTCTTAAGGTCCTCATCCCTCTTCACTACCACGTGGAGATAGTAAACTCGCCAACAGGTTGGACAAGCTCTGTCTTCCTGGCAGTTTCCATCCTGTTCATCCCAGCATCCTCCCTGTCTGTGCAATGTTTGTGGTGACAGGCTCTCAGACCCCGGCTTTCTTCTCTCTCCCTGCGTCAAATCCGCCCCCCGCCACTGCATCATCCCTTACCGTGGGTGACAAACCCCTCCAAACCTCTCTGCCAGTGACGTACCCTGTGAAATGTGCACCCGGGAGTGGATTCGGGAGACTGAAGGACTTTGACCTTTGGTTTTGTTGGGTTTTCTCCCACCGGGTTGGGAGCTGGCACCCCACTGCTGGGAGACGCTTCCCCTCTGTGAGAGAGCAAAGAGGGCTGTGACAGAGAGGGGTTGCAAATCTGGGTCCTTCCTGTGGGATCCCAGAGCAAGGGTGGTTGTACCCAGTGCTGAACAATCCTGATGGTGACGGTGTGCTTGGCCCAGTCATGCAGTCTGCAAACAGTGAGACGACAGGGAGAGCAGAAAAGGACAAATCTCTGCTCTCCTGCTGCTTTGGAGTGGCCAAAAAGAATATGGAGGCGTTCATGGAACTGCTGGAACACCGGGGAGGGCCTGTGCTGACACCTCCAAGGCAGACAGCTTTGGGTTTGTCTGTCCATCCGCTGGCTCTGGGTTGGGGGGGCCCGGGGAGGCACAGGGCGTGCTCTGGGTGTCCCTGCGCTCAGCAGCTGTGACCTCCAGGGGCTGTGGGACCTGCACTTTGGACATCAGAGCAATGTGGCCTCAGTCCCAGGCTGCAGGAGCTGCGGGGCTGCCTGGCTGCAGGCACAGGAGGGCAGATGCCAGCCCTGCCCCTTGGTGCCAGAGATGGCGGCTATTGGACCCACTCCCCTCCCCAGCCCGTGCCCCCAGCCCACTGGGGTCTGTCCCCAGGCTCAGTTCCATGCCTGGGGGTAGTAGGAACACCCAGATTCTTGCCTGCTCATTTCCCCAGAGAGAAATGCCTGCCTGGCTTCCCCCCACCTCTGTCCAGATCCTCCTGTGCCCAGAGGCTCGAATCTCTGCCCATCTTTCTATTTGAAGTGACTTCCCAGCTCACTCAAGGTTCGGGATTTCTGTGCTCTGGACAGGCAGCCTGAGCGCCCTGGGCAGGGGGGACCAGGCTCAGCTCTCCAAGGCAGGAGTGGGAAAGCTGCTGAACCCCTGAGCTGAACCCCTGAGCTCGGCCTGGGGCCCAGCCGAGCTCTGAGCTGCTTGGATGTGGTGCCAAAACCTCCTGCTGGCTGCACGTGAGTCCGGGACTTGTCAGCATCTGTCTCCTCCTGTGACTGTCCCCTTGGGCTCCCGAGGCCCAGGGTCACCACCTGCCCTCTCCCTGGGGTCCACCAGCGTGCCCAGCGGCTCTGGCTGCGGGCTCTCCGTGCCACCTGCTAATTATCCGTTTGGATTGGTGCTCTGTGGCTGTGTGAGACACCCCGGTGCACGTTCTGTTTACTTCCCTAATTGCTGTCAAGCACCGAGCCGCTGGTTTCAAGTTTCTCCCTTCTCTCCCCTCCCCTCCTCCTGCTTTCAAGCGAATTTAACACATGTCCAAGCATCGGCGGCCCAGCTCCGCTGTCGGGCAGCGTGAGCGGAGGCAGCAGCGGCTGCATCCAAGCCGGGAGCGGCGCCAGACTGTCTGCACAGGGCTGGGCTCGTCCCCGGAGGCTGCATCTCGCCGGGACGCTGCCACCGAGCCGGGCTGTCTGCTGGCACCTCCGCTCGCACCACGGCAGAGGCTGCGGCAGCTCCCGCCAGCCCCGTCCCACGGCCCCGCTGTGCCGGGAACGGTGGCCTCGGGAGATGCCAGATGTGCCACCGGCACCTGACTGCGCTTCTGAGCTCTTGTCTGGGTGGCTGCTCCCTCCCTGGCTGCTCCAGGAGAGCTGGATGAGGCCAGGGATGCTGTGAGGGTGAAAGGGATGGGCAGCAGGGATCGAGGCTGCATCCTGCTTCCTCAGGGACCACGGAGCTTGGCCACGAGCAGGATGCTCTTCCCTCAGTGCCCCTCCAACAGGGCTTGACTTTCTCCATCCCAAATCAAGCAGCTATAATAATACTCTTGCTTTAATCTTGGGTCTGGGAGGAGCTGGCAGGCAAGCAGGTCCTCAGTTTCTGTCACTGGTGGATGGATGTGCCAACCACCCCTTGGGGCTTCAGGGCCAGGTCCCTGTCCCCTGCTCCATGCACTGGAGCTGCATTCCCATGCTTCAGCTCCTTGTCCCCCCAGGAGTTGCCGGGATCACTTTTTGGCAGGGTTTGGCGTGGCACTGGCACACGGGGTGCGGGCAGGGCAGGCAGCAGTCGGGCAGGGCCCTGCGCCAGGCCCCGGCTGGGCAAGGGGAGGGGGCTGAGCCCCCATCAATAATTCACCTCCATATTTATAGAGGGAAATGCGTTGAATAATGGATGGCGGCTGCGGTGGGGCCGTTGGGAAGCCGGCCTTGCTGCCACTGCAATATTTATTGGCCTGGTTTGCCGGGTGCTGCCCGGCTGCCTCGAGGCTCCACAAGGATCAGCAGCACCACGGCTGGCACAGGCTCGCTGCTGAGTGCTTGGCTGGCATGGTGGGCACAAGCACCTCTGCTCCTCTGCCTCTGCCCTCCACAAAAATGCACCAAGGGCTGGAGCCCCTCTGCTCTGGAGCCAGGCTGGGAGAGCTGGGGGTGCTCACCTGGACAGAAGAAGGCCCCAGGGACACCTCAGAGCCCCTACCAGGGCCTAAAGGGGCTCCAGGAAAGCTGCAGAGGGACTTGGGACAAGGGATGGAGGGACAGGACATAGGGAATGGTTTCCCACTGCCAGAGGGCAGGGATGGATGGGATGTTGAGAAGGAATTGTTCCCTGGGAGGGTGGGCAGGCCCTGGCACAGGGTGCCCAGAGCAGCTGTGGCTGCCCCTGGATCCCTGGCAGTGCCCAAGGCCAGGTTGGAGCCACCTGGGCTAGTGGAAGGTGTCCCTGGCCGTGGCATGGATGTAGGATGAGATGGGCTTTGAAGGTCCCTTCCAGTCCAAACCAGGCTGTGGATCCTTCTCCATCTCCCATTGGCCATGCTGGATTCTAGGCTCAGAGAGGGATGTGGATGCCCAGGGACAAATCTCCATTCATCCCTCATCACAGGGGAACACCAGGGCCATGCAGCTTCTGGGAGGACCCTGCTCTGTGTCCCACACATGTCCTCTCTGTGGCTGTGCCCAGCAGCCCCGCACCAGCTGCTCCCATGTGCCACTCTGCTCAGGGACCCCCAGGATCTCCCCCCTCACTGGTGCTGCCACCCCCCCAGCCATGGCCACCCTCCCTACCAGACCCACAGCCCCTCATCCCACCCCCCTGTGTTACAGAGAGACCTGTGGAAGATGTCGAACCCGAGAAACGGCGACACCAAGCCCCCATGTTTGCCCCGCAATGGACTGGTGAAGATCCCCACGCAACCCAACGGCCTCGGCTCCGCCAGCATCACCAAAGGCACCCCCGCCGTGAAAAACCGCCTGTGCCAGCCTTCCTCCGTGCCTGCCATCCTCAGCCCGGCCTTAGCCCACCGCAGCGACCTGCCCATCCCCAGCCTGGCCTCCCCGCTCTCCTTGGCCACTCTGGCCAGCGTCTCCTCCCCTCCCGGCGCTTCCTTGGTGGGACTGAACACGAGCGAAGGCTCGGAGCAGCCCTCTCCGGAGCGGCTGCCAGGCTCGCCCTCGGAAAGGCAGCTGGCCGTGGACGAGAAGATCCTCAACCGCTTGTTCTGGTACTTTTCGGCCTGCGAGAAGTGCGTGCTGGCGCAGGTGTGCAAGGCATGGCGGCGGGTGCTCTACCAGCCCAAGTTCTGGGTGGGCTTGACGCCCGTCCTGCACACCAAAGAGCTCTACAACATCCTGCCTGGTGGAGAGAAGGAGTTCGTCAGCCTGCAGGGCTTCGCCGTCCGCGGCTTCGACGGCTTCTGCCTCGTGGGCGTCTCCGACCTGGACATTTGTGAGTTCATTGACAACTACCCCCTCTCCAAGAAGGGGGTCAAGTCCATGAGCCTTAAGAGGTCGACCATCACAGATGCAGGGCTGGAGGTAGGTGACTCTGCTGAAGTGACCGGGGTGGCTGAGATGTGCTGCTGGTGGGTCAGTCCTGGCGGCCTCGGGGACACACACGTGGGCAGGGCTTTCACTGGTCACAGAGATGGAGCAGGCAGGTGGCATGGCCATCCCACAGGCGCTGGCAGCACTGGCAGGCCCTGCCTGTGGTCTGGGCAGCGGGATGGGTGCAGCCTGTGCAGGGTCAGGAGGCTGTTAGGGCTTCACCCCTGCTGCCCATGGGTGCTGCCAGGAAGGCAGAGCCAGGTGAGGTGGCCGTGCTGCTGGGCGGTGATGTGGCAGTGGGTGACAAGCAGGGCTCTGGGAATGTCACATTCCTGCTTGGCTGGCTGCTCCCCAACAGGGGGGTCACCCAAGCAAGGGGCTGAGGGTCAGATAGAGATGGGGCAATTCAGGGGGCTAGGCAAGGTCCCCGCCGAGATCCTTGCCCTGTGCCATGGCCAAACACAGCAGCAGCTGCTCCGTGGGCTGGGAGCGGGCATCAATCCCGACCCTGCCAGCAGCACCTGGGACAGTGCTGGGGCTGCACCCAGGCGTCCCTGCCTGTCCCCTCCCATTCCCCACTGAGGCTGGCACATCCTAAGGCAGGCACTGAACCCACGCCAGGGAGATCCCAGGGAGAAGACTGGGAGCAGTGGGAAGAGCCACGGGGGGCTCAGAGGGAGCCGGGGCGGGGACACAGGGAGGCACAAGGGTGGGTGGCAGTGCCCAGCATGGCCTGACGCCCTGCCCCTCGGCAGGTGATGCTGGAGCAGATGCAGGGCGTGGTGCGGCTGGAGCTGTCGGGCTGCAACGACTTCACAGAGGCCGGGCTGTGGTCCAGCCTCAACGCCCGCATCACGGCGCTGAGCGTCAGCGACTGCATCAACGTGGCCGACGATGCCATCGCCGCCATCTCGCAGCTCCTGCCCAACCTCACCGAGCTCAACCTGCAAGCCTACCACGTGACGGACACGGCGCTCGCCTACTTCACCGCCAAGCAGGGCTACACCACCCACACCCTGCGCCTCAACTCCTGCTGGGAGATCACCAACCACGGCGTGGTCAACATGGTCCACAGCCTGCCCAACCTGAGCGTCCTCAGCCTCTCGGGCTGCTCCAAGGTGACGGATGACGGCGTGGAGCTGGTGGCCGAGAACCTGCGGAAGCTGCGCAGCCTCGACCTGTCCTGGTGCCCCCGCATCACCGACATGGCCCTGGAGTACATCGCCTGCGACCTGCACAAGCTGGAGGAGCTGGTGCTCGACAGGTAAAGGGCCGTGCTGAGCCATGCTGTGCCATGCCAAGACATGCCATGCCATGTTGAGCCATGCCGGGCCATGCCATGCCATGCTAAGCTATGCCAAGCCATGCCAAGTCATGCCATATCATGCTGAGCCATGCCGTGCTGTGCCGTGCCGTGCCGTGCCGTGCCGTGCCGTGCCGTGCCATGCCATGCCATGCCATGCCGTGCCATGCCATGCCGTGCTGTGCCATGTCACACCATGACAAACCATGCCGTGCCATGCCGTGCCATGCTGAGCCACGCTGGAAGCAGAGGGTGCAGCATGGGGGCCATGGTTTGGGGACACCCATGGGTGACCAGCTGGCCCTGACACCCCGTGTCCCGGCAGGTGCGTGCGGATCACCGACACCGGCCTCAGCTACCTGTCCACCATGTCATCCCTGCGGAGCCTCTACCTGCGCTGGTGCTGCCAGGTAGGTGTGGAACACGGCTGTGCCTGTCCTGGCTCGGCACGGCAGAGAGGGCATGGTGGCACCTCCCCGGGGATGGGCCATGAGCTCAGGGTGGGATCCCGGGGCTGGCTGAAGACCTCAAGGCTTGGTGCCAGGAAGCAGAGAGCTTCTGTGAGCTCAGCAGGACTCAGCCCTGGCACCCTGACCCTGCATCCTTGCCCCAGCACCAGTATCCCCAGACCCGGTACCCCGCTGCAGCACCAGGCTCCCTGCTCCCTGTTGCACAACCCAGACCCAGTCCCCTGGCCCTGCACCCCAAATCCTGCCCCAGCATCCTGCTGCAACATCCCACGTCCTGCTCAGGCTCCCTTCCCCAGCACCCAGCTCCCTGCACCCTGTCCCATCACAGTTCCCTGCCCCAGCACCCAGAGCCAGCACACTCCCCCAGCATCCTGCACCCTGCTTCAGGTTCCCAGCCCTGGCACCCAGTTCCCTACCCTAGCTCGGCAATGCTGAGCCCTGGTGCTGTAGCTGTCCCCACTGTCCCCTTCATCCCCTCCCATCTTCTTTTCCAGGTGCAGGATTTTGGCCTGAAGCACCTCCTGGGCATGGGCAGCCTGCGCCTCCTCTCGCTGGCTGGTGAGACCCTCACCCTGCTCCCAGGGACCAGAGACCCCATGGGGCTGGGAGGCACGGGGCGTGGGGACAGAGAGAGCCCTGGGGACAGCCTAGGGACAGCCAGCATCCCCCCCGAGCCAGCAGGCACCTGCACCCAGTCCAGCCTGTGGGGAAAGATCCACGGCTGGGCTTTTGGGGTGCAGTGTTTTTTGGGGTGGTGGTGTTTTGGGAGCTATGGATTTGGGATTCAAGATTTTTGGGGTGTTGGTTTTTGAGGAGCTCTTCTGGGGGGCACTCTTTTTTGGGGTGGGGTTTTTTTTGTAGTACTAGCGCTTTGAAATGCTGGGTTTTTAGGCTGACCCTGGGGTGCAGGTGTTTTGGGTGTTGGTTTTTGGGGTGTTGTTTTGGAGCACTATCCTTTAGCATGCTGGTTTACTGGGTTCTGGTGGGGGGTTTTTTGGGTGCTAATTTTGATGCTAATTTTTTGGTATTTTGGGGTGCTTTAAGGTACTGGGTTTTGTGTGCATTTTTGAGTGGATTTTTTGGATGCTGATATTTTGGGTGTTTGTTTTTTTTTTTTAGTATTAAGGTTTTTGGGGTACTTTTATATTTTTTAGCATGCTGGTTTTTTGGGTTCTGTCTTTTGGGTGTGGTGAGCTTTGAGGTGCTGGGATTTTGAGGTCCTGACCCTTTGGTCCTGTTTGGGGGGATTTTGGTGCTTTGAGATGCTGGTGCCTTGGAGATGCTATTTTTCGGGCTGCTCTTTTTCTGGGGGCGCTGGTGTTCCGGGCTGACAGTGCACCCTGTCTCCTTGCAGGCTGCCCCTTGCTGACCACCACGGGGCTGTCGGGGCTGGTGCAGCTGCAGGATCTGGAGGAGCTGGAACTCACCAACTGCCCCGGGGCCACCCCGGAGCTCTTCAAGTACTTCTCCCAGCACCTCCCGTGCTGCATGGTGATCGAGTAGCGCCGGACCCGGCCGCCCGCTCCCGCGCCCATCCCGGCCGCCATCGCCCACCCCATCTCCCTCCGGCTGCTGGGGGATTCGAGAGACGCCCCCGATTCCAACCGAGCCCGGACATCCCCCGCATCGACACCCTCGAGGGACGCGGGTCTCCGGGGGGAGATGGGGGAAGGCGTCGCCCCTGGCCGGAGCCCCCCCGGGTTCCATGTAAATTCCCCCCACGCCGCCGCCATCGCCCGTGCTCCTCCCGGTGTCCTGCCAATCCCTTCCGGACAGACGAATGGACATCAAGGAAGCCCAACGTGGGAAGGCGACGCTGTGTGACCCCCCCCGGCCGCATCCTGCTCCCCCCGCCCCGCTGCCGAGCGGGCACACGGCCCCGCCACCAAGGATGCTCCTGGGGACCAAAGGATGCTCCCAGGGATGGGCGAGAGGAGGATGCTTATTTTTGGGTGGCGGCGGAGGCTGGATGGGTCCCCTCAGGGCCCCGGAGCGAGTCACCGAGCTCACAACCCCCCCAAGCCCCCCGTGCTGCGTGTCCCCTCCAGCCCCCAGCCCTGCCTTTGGGGCACTTTCTCCCGGTGAATAGGATGCCCCTCTCCGCCCGCCCGCCGCCCTCGCATGCTCGCTTGCTTCAGTCTCGTGCTACGGCAGGTTTCGGGGTACCCGGGGGGACGGTGACAAGTGACAGCCCCCACTGAGCCCCTCCACGCGGCTTCGCCCCGGCCGGATCCTGTCCCGGAAGCCGGGCTCTCCTGGCGAGCGTTCCCCGTCGCCCTGGGGACCCCACTGCACCCCGTGGGGCTGTGCGGGTGATGCCAGCGCCGAGGAGCCACCCATCCGTCTGGGATGGGACACCCCGGGGGACCAGGGCCAGTTCTGAGCCACCACGGCGACACCGGCAGCACAGACAGACGACGGGAGGTGGCACCCAGGACACACTGCCACTGCCACCGCTCTTCCAGCTGAAAAGCCATCGCCCCGATGCCAGCGGCAAGCGGGGCACCGGGGGGACCCCTGGGCCGAGCCGAGATGGGACCGAGCCGGCGCGGGGCTGGGTTGCCCACGGGGACCCAGCGCGGGAGGGGCTCGGTGGCCACCGCCGGGGCATTGCCCGCCGCCACACCAGCCGTGGGAGGAGTGGGCACGGACACGGACACGGGCACGGGCACGGGATGGGCACGGACACGGACACGGACACGCTTTCGGTTTGTTTTGCCTTTGTACCGGCCGGGAAGGAACTGCTGCACCAACCGCCGCCTCCGCTCCCTCCTTTGTCCGAAACGCCCCTTTCTGGCCCCAAAACGGCACAAAGGGCCTCGTGGCCCTGGAAGGGGGTTTGGGAGTCCCCGGGGCTGCGGGACAGGGTGGCACTGCTGGGGCCCGGAGCACTCTGGCAGGGAGGTGGGGGGGGCGGGGCTGCCTGCACCCCCGAACCCAGCAGCGTCCCTGGGGTCAGGGGCCCGGCAGGACAGCGGCACATAGAGGGTCCCCCACCCCCGCAGGTGACAGCGGCAGTTTTGGGGTGCCATAGCCCTGCACAAGTCGCTGGTCCCAGGTTTCACAGACAGCCCCAGCACGGCCCCCATACCCTCCTCTGCACCCCCCATGGCAGCGGCCCTCATGCCCCCTGCACCCCTACTCCCCTGTGCACCCCTATAGCCCTGCTGTGCATCTGTACACCACCAGCACACCCCATATCCTCTCACTGCCCACCCTGCAGCCTGACCCCCCAGGCACCCACACACCCCTG
>VZSE01011799.1:0-12722 GCA_013398275.1 Promerops cafer
TCCCTCCCTTCCTTTCCCTTCCTGGAGTCCTTCCCACCAAACCCCACTGTAGGACTGGGCTGGGTGCTTTGAGGTTGATTTCCTCAGCACAAAAGTCCTAAGAGGCAGGAAAAGGAATCTGAAAGGAAAGAGGAAAATGCTCTGATGCCATTAAATCCCTGTAAATCCCACCCTGCATTTGCCCGTTGTGCTCATCCTTCCTCTGATCGCCCAGTTCCATACTGGGGGCCCAGTAGCTGCCCTGTGTGGTGCTGCTGGTGATCCCAGGAGTGCCCGGCTGCTTTCAGGAGCAGAATTCCCTGGAATTCTGCCCACCTCGCTGCTGGTCCATGGGTTCTTTCCTTCTCCAGTGTTTCCTTTGGTTAAGGGCCCCAGTGACTGACAGCAAACAAGAAACAACAACCAAAAAAGCTCCATCATGATCATATTTACTGGTGACCTACTTAAAATGCTCTTTCCTCCTGCTGTGGTGTGTGCTGCAGTGCTGCTGGCTCGAGTCTCCAGGGGATTGCTGCTGGAATGATAATGAATGCACAACGTGGCCCCTCGCTTGTTTAACTGGAGTCTCTCAAAGACATGGTTTATTTTTTATTGCATCATTTAGACTTCCTTTTTCTCCCCCGCTTGTGATGTATTATTCCCATTTTTGGTCTCCCTGCTTTGTGCTCTGACTGCAGGCAGTGCTATTGTTTGAAGTGATGCCATTAAATCATGGGATGCCTTCATCTTTTGATCATTTTTCTCTTTGTTTTTCAGGAAAATTAAGCTTTTAGCTCTCTCCTGGAGAGTCTGAGCTGTGTTGTCAAAGGCTTGTGTTGAGCATAATTTTTTTTTCTGGTGAAAATACTCTAGCAGAGGTAATTATTTCTTTAACAAATGCTTCACACCTACTTTGGTACGTTTTTGTAGGGTTGTTGTAAAAGGGTTTGCAGTGCAGGATGGGAAGTCATCAGCATTTTGCATATTCATAGAATCATGGAATGGTTAGGGAGGGAAGGGACCCTACAGCCCATCCATTCCCACCCCCTGCCATGGGCAGGGACACCCTCCACTATCCCAGGGTGCTTCCCAGGGATCCAGGGGCAGCCCCAGCTGCTCTGGGCACCCTGTGCCAGGGCCTGCCCACCCTGCCAGGGAACAATTCCCAGTTCCCAATATCCCATCCAGCCCTGTCCTCTGGCAGTGGGAGCCATTCCCTGGGTCCTGTCCCTCCAGGCCTTGTCCCCAGTCCCTCTCCAGCTCTCCTGGAGCCCCTTTGGGCCCTGCAAGGGGCTCTGAGCTCTCCCTGGAGCCTCCTCCAGGTGAGCACCCCCAGCCCTCCCAGCCTGGCTCCAGAGCAGAGGGGCTCCAGCCCTTGGAGCATATTTGTGGTCTCATCTGGACTCACTCCAACTTTTTAGTTGCACCTCTGAAGTCTTCCTGGTTTTCCTCTTCACCAATTCATTGAGAGGAAGCTTTGGATGTTCCTACTCACTCCCCAGTGCCCTGCACTGCTGAGGTTGGGAATGATGGGGCTGTGTTTGCTGTAATTTGTGAATTTAGGATTGAGTGTGTCCATGGAATGGTAAATTAATCCTACCTTTGCAGAGAATGCCATGCCCCATCCCTGGCAGTGTCCCAGGCCAGGCTGGAGGGGGCTTGGAGCAGCCTGGGGCAGTGGAAGGTGTCCCTGCCATGGCAGGGGATGGCATTAGATGGGCTTTAAGGTCCCTCCCAAGCCAAACCCTTCCATGGTTCTGTAATTCCATGAATATCAGGATGAAGGAATCCACTGACCCTGTGATAAGGGATCACACCTGAAATGTTCTTTTCTGGTGACTCCAGAATCCTTCTGGGTTCATACCCCCATCACACGGAGCAGGCTGTGTTCCCATGCCAGCCTAAATTCCCTTGAATCCAAACAGAATTCCTAAGCACATGGATAAAACTCCATAAAATAAACTCTGCCTCGTGTCTTCTGCGTTTCCTGGCACCCGAGAACTGTGTTATTAGAGCAAAGCCCTGGGTTTAGGTGTAAATAACAAACTCAGGTTCTTGAAGTCCATAGGATCACAGATCCTCCAAGATCTGAGTCCAGCTGTTCCCCCGGCACTGCCAAGGCCACCACAGACCCACGTCCCTAAATGCCACATCCACGGGGCTTTCAAACCCCTCCATGGATGGGGACCCCAGCCCTGCCCTGGGCAGCCTGTTCAGACAATTCTCCAGATAATTCAGATAATTCCTGTTGTCTCAGCAAACACTCCTGCACTGCGGGTTTTTCACAGGCTGCCCGGGGGATTGGAGGTGCTGAGGGAACATCTGCCACCCTCTCCCAGCCAGCTCTGGGGTTACTGCCCTGTGCTCCCTTCCCAGGGCAGGACTTTGCCCTGTGTTGTCCCCACAGAGGTGACAGTGATCATGGAGGAGGCAGGACAAGAGGCAATCAGCTCCACTGTAAAGCCACTCAGGAGCTGTGGAAATCAGTTCAGTCTCTGGCTGCAGGGCACTGGCCCCAAATGAGGCTGTAAGTAATGTTTAGTTCTCCTCTAAGTGCTGAGGAGGAGCTGGTCAGGAGCACAAACATGGGAACAGCTCCGTGCTGCTTCCGGAGGAGGAATCATCCCTGGTGTCCTCTCAGTCCATGGCCACAGTGTCCCCTCAGCTGGGATAACGCCCAGCTGATGGCTGAGCTTTGTAAAGTGAGCCTGGAGCCTTTGGAGTGGGTGTTGCTGCCTCCCTGGGGAAACTGGGATGTGTGTGCTGTTCTCAGGCATGCCAGTCCTCCTCCCTCATCCTTCACAAACCACAGAAATAAACTGGGATTGACTGGAAGAGCTGCCAGAGAAGTTCTTGCCACAAAATGTGGCTCACTGGGAGGAAGTTGGGCTTACAGAGAGGAATATTGTCTGTCCAGGTCTGTGTCCATGGGAGTTCATCTGGGAACAGTAAATGGAATATTTAGAAGGACAGAGCAAGCAGGGGAAGGAAACCACAACAGTGTTGTTGTCCAGAGAATCTTTGTCACAGTCAGTGGATTTTAATGCCACCATCTCCACGTCCCAGCTGTCCATGAGCTCCAGTGGCTCCACCTTACAAAGTACCCAGAGCTTGTTCCTCAGTTTCAGACATTGATCAGGGCTTGTGTCTTATCTCCTCATCTGCTTTAATTTCAGTTCACCCACCAGAGCCCGTGGTATAAATTAATACTCCCAGGCCACAGGGTGCCTTGCATAAAGCATTTTTACATCCAAATGGCACCATACATCCTGTAACAGAGCTGTGATTCATGGGCTGTTTCATGGCAAAGCTGAGGTGAAGCCAGCTGACTAATTTATACTGACTAATTAGATTCTGAATTAAATGCACAAAAGATGATTCTTTTTTTCCCTTCGTGCTTTTCCTTGTGTGAACTCAGGGGAGCTGATACTGGTGAAGGAAAGGTGTTTTTCATCCTGCATCAGCCCAGCCTGGTATCTGCTGGCAGCCTGAAGGGCACTTACGGAAGATTTATGGGGATGGCTCCATCCCTGTGTCACCCTCCTGGGCATGTTCATGGGCCAGGCTCCCTTCCAGAAATCCCAGTGTGCAGCCAGGCCTTGGGGATCCCTTGTTAGCAGGGATGGGGCACTCTGACAGTGATGTTTCCTTGATGTCCAGGTAGAGAACAGCCAAGCAATAAAATAACCCCATCTGTGCTGAGCATGGATCAGGGAATGGTTTGGGTGGGAAGGGACCTTAGAACCCGTCCAGTGCCACCCCTGCCATGGGCAGGGACATCTTCCACTACCCCAGGTGGCTCCAAGCCTGGTCCAGCCTGGCCTTGGGCTCCTCCAGGGATGGGGCAGCCACAGCTGCTCTGGTCAACCTCTCCTTAGACCCCCTCAGTCGCCCCCAGCCCCGATCCCCTGGCACAGGAGTTGTTCCTTTGCTCCTGTCCTCACGGAGGTGCTGATGGGAGCAGGTTTGCAGAAGCTGAGCTCATTACCCAGCAGGATCTGGGCTGTCACCTCCTCCATGCCGTGGGGACAGGTCCCCCCAGGCTGCTGGCGACCACCTCTGCTTGTGTCCAGCTCCTGCCTGGGGCTTCCAGCTGGCCCTGGCCCCACAGAGCCACTGGAAGCTGAGCCTGGCCAAGGGATGGTTCCCAGTCCTGCTGCATCCCCAGGGAAGCTGGAGGGGCTGAGGGTCGTTCTCCACCACGTTACAGGGGCACAGCAGGGATTTCCACAGGCTCCTCAGCCCCCGGGGTCAGCAGGGGGATGTTGGACCCCGTGCCCTCTCCAGCTGCAATCTCCAAACCCCTGGCCCAGTCTCCCCAGCCAGCCCTGCTATTTTTAGCTTGGTTTCCCAGGGAAACGGGGCTTTATGTGGCTGCTGTATCCTGAAATTTGACAGTGAGGGAGAGAGGTAGTAAAGATCATTCTCTGTGAGACTTTTTTTGTGAAAAGGCTCATTTTGATTAAAGAGACAAGCCCTGAAATCTTCAGCCATCCCAGGGGGTTTCAGCGTCCCCAGCCCTTGGGCAGTCACTGCCTTGCTGCTTCCCCAGCCCTCCAAGAATTATCCCAGCATGGAAAGGAAAGGGTGCTGAGGCACAGAGCAGGAGTGTCAGGAGTGATTTTTTTGGGTTTATTTTTTGGGAAAGCAGAGTGTAGACCTTCCTCCACTCAAGAACATCTCGTGGGATGCTCTTCATGGAAGCATAAAAGATGCTTCTGTGGAGCCTCCAGCCATGTGCAGGATCCAGCAGGATCTGCTGAGTGGATCCTTTGCCTTTTTTAATGTGAAAAAGAGGAAAGCAAATCTCTTTCGGTGCCTGACCCCAGTGACCCTGGGCTGCTGCAAACTTTTCAGCCCCACACACACTTGGGCTTGGTGTTCACATCCAAACCCAGGTGGTGACATTTCTTTCCCATGAACTTTTGAAGAGAGTAAAATGAGTGCTTAAAACACTTACTCATAAATTTGTCACCTCAAAAACCAGCACATGTTGTGTTTTGCCTTGCTCAGCATCAGCTGGAGAGTGAGGCAGGCCAGGATCCTGTTTTCCAGAGCCAGGGAACGTGGGGTGCATCCCCAGAGCAGGCATGACTCGTGTGAAGTGAGGGTTTAAGTAGCCTGAACCAGGGGAGGTGATTTTAGATCCCTTGTGGTGTGTCAGGAATCTGCCAAGGGCTCTAGGTGGGACCTGCAGGAGCCTCCTGCCCCTCTGCAGGGATGGCTGGGGACAAGGGGTGTCCCCAGGGTCTCTGAAATGCCACCACAGCTCTGTGTTCAGGACCTTCATTCCACCATCCCCCTGCAAACCAGAGCAGCAGATGTCTCCAGCAGCTGAATGGGTCCCACTTTGGGGCAGGTGGGATAGGGGTGCCAGTTCCCAGAGCCTTCACCCCTGCCTGGGTTTGCCTGGGCTGGACATTTGCAGTGTGAGGGACTTGCTTGCCCATGTGTTCGTCAGGGCTGCGTTTGGCTCAGGCTGGAATTAATTTGCTTTATAATAAGGAATTATATGAAGACTTTTGAATGTTAATAGTCCTCTTGTGCCTCGCTGACATCTCCACTGGGGCTGTCTCCTGCAGATTGGCCAGGAGAGTCCTGAACGACGAGGAAGGAGCACGATGAAGAGGAGCTTGGAACAGGGCAGGGAACGCAGCTTGGGAGAGAGTGAGCTTTAAAGGCAGCTCAGGCTGGTGCAGCCCTGACACCTGAGTGACTCAAGGAGGACTTAGTGCCTGGCGTAGCCCACGCCCCCTGCAGCAGGAGGTGTTGGGATGTGTCACCCCACGGTGACAGTGAGGAGGATGTGCCACTGCTGGGAGGAGCTGCCGGGGGAGGGATCCGTGCTGGTGACTCCTCCCTGCTGGGGGCTTCAGCCTGAGGGCTCTCATCAGAGAGCGATAAAATCATCAGCGCTGGAAAAGCCCTCTGAGACCTCTGAGACTGAGTCCAGCCATTCCCCCAGCACTGCCAAGGCCACCACTGACCCCTGTCCCCGAATGCCACATCCACAGGGCTTTTAAACCCCTCCAGGGATGGGGACTCCACCCCTGCCCGGGCCAGCTGTGCCCGGGCTGGGCAACCCTTTCCATGAACTAATTCTCCCCAAATCCACCCTGAGCCTGCCCTGGCCCAGCCTGAGGCCGTTCCCTCTCCTCCTGTCCCTGTTCCCTGGAGCACAGCCCGACCCCCCCGGCTGTCCCCTCCTGGCAGGGAGCTGTGCAGAGCCACAAGGGCCCCCTGAGCCTCCTTTGCTCCAGAGCAACCAACAGTCCAGCACTGCCAGCCTGAGCAGCCCCAGCAGCCAAACAGGCTTGTTTAGTGCCAGCTTAGGGAGCCACGTGGCACACAAGAGGAGTGGTGTCAGTGGGTAGCAGGTGTGACAGACCTTGGTGAGACACTGAGGTGAGCAAGGCTGGCTCATCACTGTTATTCCTGTCTAAGCTTGGCCACATTATTTACTTTGGATTGGAAGGGCCTTTGTATTCGTGAAATCTGAGGTACCTGCTGTGACTGATGACTTTGGGGTTACACCCCAAACTGTTCCACCTCCTTTAGGTGGCACTGCCAGGCCTGAGCTGCCTCATCCTCCCATGGGCACATCTCCCCCTCGGAATGACCTTGGTGCTCCTGCTCCAGCCCTCGCCAGGGGAGCAGCACTGGCTGTGCTCAGCGGGGCTAGAGGGACTTTGGACTGACAGGAGCCAGGGAATGGCTCCCCCTGCCAGAGGGCAGGGATGGATGGGATACTGGGGGGGAATTCCCCCCTGTGAGGGTGGGCAGGCCCTGGCACAGGGTGCCCAGAGCAGCTGGGGCTGCCCCATCCCTGGCAGTGTCCAAGGCCAGGCTGGACAGGGCTTGGAGTAACCTGGGATAGTGGAAGGTGTCCCTGCCATGGCAGGGGGTGGAACAGGATGGGCTGTAAGGTCCCTTCCCACCCAAACCATTCCATGATCTTGCCCACAGGATTAGAGATGAGTTTTGTTCATATTTATGTGGAGAAAAACAGCAAAAGAAACGACTGAACACAGAGGGGTCAGTGCTGCTGGCCCAGTGTCCATAAACTCCCCGGGACTGGATTCCTCGTGTAGGGTCATGGAAGCTCACGTCAGTTGTGATCACACATCTCCTGTAGCTCGTAGCAGTGTTGTGTTGTGGTGGTAGCTGGAGCTAAAAATAGAGTGGGAAAGGGCAGGATGGCCACCACTGACCTAGTTCTGGGGTTTGGTGTGCTTGGCTTTCTACAAGTCAAAGAGGTAAAAGCTGTCTGCCTGTCAACTTAGTTTCCAAGGGATGCTCTGTTTGCAGGAAATTGTTCCCTGGTCAGGCACCTTCCTCCAGGTTTGGTTACAGAATTCAAGCACATTTACTCAATGCAAACCTGGCTGCAGGCAGGAAGGAAATCCCTGAGAAGCTCAGTGATCTTCTGTCCTAGCCCCTGTTCTGCTTTGTTGTCACTGCTGGGGAGGTCCCTGAGCCTCTCTGGGACAGCAGAATGTGCAGGGAACACGTGGGGATGTGCAGGACCCCACAGACCCCCCTGGGACCCCGAGCTGGGCACTTGGCCATCGGGGGCTGCTCATGCTGGAAGCCTTGGAAGCTCGGAAATCAATTAACTTCCAACTGCAGAGCTTATTAACCCAGAGAAAAACATCTTCAGTCCTGGGTCAGAGGTGGATTTGACTGAGGAGAGGAGGGATTCAGATGCAAGTCTGGAAAATGCACGGGGCAGGTTGGGGTTAGATTTGTTTTGCTCGCCAGCAGAGCATCCCTCACTCCCAGCAGCAGGGGATGGATGAAACCACCTTGCCTGAGGACTGGGTCCTTTTCTTCTGAAAAGCACCCTTGGCATATCAGCTCCCTGCTGCCCTCCCACTGGAGCTTCCCCGGGGAGAGCTGGTGCATTTGCATTCTGTGGTCAGTGCAGAGAAATTTGTGTGTGAGGAGCCAGGCAGAGCCATGGGCTGGGTTTGATCTGCCTTCCCCCAGGGAGGGGTTTATCCTGGCACTGCAATTTGCATTTGATTTCTTTATTAATGTTCTCCCTGTCTGTGAGATTTGGGGGTGGAGTGGAGACAGCAGAGGGAACCAGGCAGAAATGCACCTCTGTTTCCAGAAGACAGAATTCTATTTCTGCCTCCAGTCCCAAATATCAACCATCAGCAGAGGAAGTTTGGGGTGACAGAGGTTAAGTGTGCATCAGCTTCGTGGTTTTTACCAAGAGCTTATTTTTAACCATAAACTTTCCAGGGGAAGGTTCTTGACTTTCCTCTGCATTTAATAAAGGTCACCTCCTGTCCCAGGCTGTGAATCCACTGCAGAGTCCTGCTCCCAGCTGGAGCCTTCACCAGCCTTGGAGCTGCCCTTGACTTTTGGGGCAGCCTCGGGGTGAATTCCCAGGGGTCAAACTGAATTCCTGCCCATTAGGCCTCGGGTTACTGCAGTTTTCTCTGTGCTTTGAAGATCCTGTCACTCACAGCTTATCTCCTTCTCTCAGAGCAGAGATCTGACAGGGACTGGGCCTCCAGGCTGGGATTCCAAGTGACTTAGCAGGTGAAAATGTCAGGGGAGATGGAGGCTTGAAGCTGTGGGGTGGAGGGCCTTGCTGTGAAGGGGACAACATCCACCCCTCCCGAGATCCATCTCCCACCCATCTCCTTGTGCCCTCATCTCTGAGGACAGGTGTTGGACCCCACATCTCACTCCCCCTCTCCAAAAAGCTCTGCCAGTGCAGCTGGGTCTGGATAAAAGTCTTTCCTCAGCACGGCTCCGGTCCCTCTGTGCCTCTTCCCACCCCTTGCTGAGAGCTCTGCCTGGGAAAGTTTGTCTTTAGTCTGAGCCTTCCTGAACTGGTGCCTCCATGGGTTTTGCTGGTGCCAGGTTTATTTAACCTGGAGTTCTTTGTGTCTAGACAGGTGCGTGGGGGGGTTCAGTGTGAGGGCAGTGAGTGAAGGACCTGCCTGGAGCTCTGTGTGGTGACAGCCTCGCCCTGGCTGCTTTGAGGTGTGCCCTGCTTCACGCAGGCCCTGCTGACAGAGCCCTAATGGGCTGGGTTCTCTTGTTTCACCTAAAGCCCTGTCATCCTCCTTGTTTTGTTTCCAGCAGACTCAGAACTGCTTTTTCAAGGTACTTGCCCAGCTGGAATATCCCTAAATATGCATCGAGTCCCACGCCGCGTCCCTGCAGCCCCTGCGAGCGACACACGAGGGATGTTTAAGCAGGGCCTGTATAAATTTTTAAACAGAGGTAACAAGCAAGGAGGAGGTGGCAGGTGATGAAATGAAGGTGAGGAAAGAAGCAAATGAGATCCCTGATGTGTGAGTGCCCTTTCTCCAGGTGTGAGGCACCCTCAGTGCTAATGAGCCCCGGCTGTGTCCTGTGCCAGCCCCAGCCCTGGTGCTGCCCCAGCCCTGCACTGCTGGGGCTGCAGTGAGGGGTGGGCTCTGCTCAGCTGGTTTAGCCAAGCCATGAATTTCACACAGGCTGATGCAGAGGAGTTTTTCTGCAGAGTGGTTGAAAGGAAAATGGCTTCATCCAGCCACGCCGTCCTGCATGCCCGCTGCCCACTGGCATCCCGGCCTGGCCCTTGACCCTGCGGAGTGAGCCAGGCCGGCGCTCAGCCTGCAGCTCCAGGGCAGGGCACGCCAAGTGACAGCTGCCCGTCTGGAAGTGTCCAAGGCCAGGCTGGACAGAGCTTGGAGCAGCCTGGGATAGTGGAAGGTGTCCCTGCTCATGGCATGGAGTGGGAATGGATGATCTTTAAGGTGCCTTTCAACCCAAACCAGTCTGGGATTCCATAATTAAATTGTCTTGGACTTGAAGACCAATCTCTGATCCCGTTTCTTTTCCCAGAATGCAGGACAGTTTTAGCAGCACTGTGGGTTCCTGTGTTACACAGCTCAGAGCAGAGGGACACGAGGACAGTGTGACAGAGAGGAGGATTCTGCACAGTTCTGGTGCCACGGGCCTGGCTGGGCCTGCAGCGCTCGCTCCGAGGTACAGAGAGCAGTGGGGCCAGTTCTGCAATGATTCAGAAATCACTTTTAAACACTGGTTGTTGATCTCACACAGTGTTGGAATGGTTTGAGTGGGAAGGGACCTTAAGGATCACCCAATTCCACCCCTGCCATGGCAGGGACACCTTCCACTGTCCCAGGCTGCTCCAAGCCCTGTCCAGCCTGGCCTTGGGCACTGCCAGGGCTCCAGGGGCAGCCCCAGCTGCTCTGGGCACCCTGTGCCAGGGCCTGCCCACCCTCCCAGGGAACAATTCCTAATTCCCAATATCCACCTAACCCTGCCCTCTGGCAGGGGGAAGCCATTCCCTGGGTCCTGTCCCTCCAGGCCCTTCTGAAATGTTCTTCTTCAGCCTTTTTGTAGGTGAGGATACAGAATACCAGTAAATCTGATTATCAAATTCACAAGCTCTTTTCCAAGGAAAGAGGAGGGGATGCAAAGGAGAGTGCCTGGAATGCAGGGATGGTGTGAGGTTCCCCACGTCAGCAGCCTCTTGGACAGAGTGACACGAAATCAGCACTCCTGAAATTTTCCTGCATGTAGGCTGGGAAATTCCAACATCATCAGCTCCAGCTCACCCAGGACTCATCCCTTTTGGCATCCCTTCGAGGTTGGTTGCCAGTGATGTGTTACTGCATCTCCTGCTTGAGTTCAAAGGAATTGGGTTAATGAGCAGAAAGTCAGCCATCAAATTACACTGAGGCTTGCTTGCTGCCTCCTGGATTTCCCACTGCAGCCTCTTTGATCCCTGGGATGCAGGCAATTAAACACAGCAGCATTAAGCACAAACCACCTCACACGCTGGGTTTGGTCCCTTGCTTTTGTGTAGTGTGGTCTTCAGGTGAGGCTGGAACAGGATGAGAGTGAGGAGGTAGGGGAGGAAGGAGAGCACAAATTAGTGGAAAGCCTTTTGTCTTGGGAACTAAAACAGATCTGGAGACAGGCTGTAATATCCTAAAATCCTCAGGTACTTCAGCAGGCTGGGGAAAGCAGCAGCCTGGCCTGGAGGAGGAGCAGCAGCTCGGGAAAGGACAGATCCATTGGGAGTGACTGTAACTGGGGCTGGGGATTCCAGAGTGCAGAGGGAGGTGCAGGACTGGGCTCACCCAAGGTCTAAGAGAGGATTGGGGTGCAGCCTCAGGCTGGAAGAGGAGTTCTCTGGCTGGGTGCTGCTGCACTGCCTGGCTGCTGGCACAGGCCTTTGAGCAGGAAGGGATGCTCCCTCCATCTGCTGCTGGAACAACAATCACAGCAGTACAGACCTGAGCTGGGAATCAGTCCTGGGCTCTCCAGGGGTTTAAATATTAATTTGAAGAGGGTCCTCCCCCAGGAGCTGGGAGGGAGGCACAGATCCCTCTGGGAGCTCAGGCCAGCAGCAAACAGCCCTGCAGCATTGCTGTGCTGGAAGGGGCTCTTCAGTCAGGGAGTGCCAAAATTCAGTGTGCAGAGAGCCAGGCTGAGGCCAGGCTGCTGCCAGCTCCTGCCTCGGGCTGGGGAAGGGCTGTCATCACCCCAGAGAGCAGCACAGTGACCCAGGCCCTGTCACATCTTAAAATTCCCTCCTGAACAGCAACCTCTGATGAATCCTGGGGGTTGTTTTCATTTCAGCTGCTGACAGCAGCCACATCCTGCTGGGTTTGCTGAGTGCTGTCAGCTGAGCTTGAGAGAGCAGGAACTGGAGGTCAGGGCCTGCCTGACAGTGAGAATTAGGAATGAGGGCATCCTAATCCTAACTTCAGATTTAATGATTCCTTTCAGCATCATTAAAAATATTCAGGAAGCTTGTGGAGTCGGGCACATCATGTAACTGCATGTGTTGGGGAAATATATTTTTGCAAAGAAAGGCTGTTCTGTTCTGCCGTGACTCAGGCCTGGGGACTGGGAGCACAAATAGGAATGATCCAGGCAGGAGAGGACGTTTCTGTGGTGAGGAGGGTGGCAGAGGAGGCGTGCTGCAGCTCCACAGCCTCGCACAGCAAAGGAAAACATTTTTAGCTCATGCAAATGTTTCACTTCCTCCTCATACGGTGACTTCCCAGGGGCCAGCCCCGGAGATGGTTCTGTCAGCAGCTCCTCAGGTCCACACCGAGATCCAGCGTGCCCTTGAGCTCTGGGAATAATCCTGGCAGGCTCTGGAGCTCTAGCCTGGCATGGGGCTGGCTCCGTTGGTGTGTGAGGGCCGGGGATCAGCCCCTGCAGATGGGATTTGCTCTCATATTTTGTGTTGAATTGTCTCTCACAGCCTTGACTCAGCTCGGAGACGGGAGCTGGGCTGGGCAGGGGCTGGGATGGAGCTGCTGCAGCCTGGCTCAGGCCCTGCCTGTCCTGCCTGCAGTGTCCCTGCCTGTCCCTGCCTGTCCCTGCAGTGTCCCTGCAGTGTCCTTGACTGTCCCTGCCTGTCCCTGCCTGCCATGCCTGCCATGCCTGTCCCTGCCTGTCCCTGCAGTGTCCCTGTCTGTCCCTCACTGTCCTGCCTATCCCTGACTGTCCCTGCCTGCTCTGCCTGTCCCTGCCTGTCCCTGCCTGTCCCTGCAGTGGCCCTGCAGTGGCCCTGCCTGGCCCTGCCTGGCCCTGCAGTGTCCCTGTAGTGTCCCTGCCTGTCCCTGCCTGTTTCTGCCTGTCCCTGCCTGTCCCTGCAGTGTCCCTGCAGTGTCCCTGCCTGTTTCTGCCTGTTTCTGCCTGTCCCTGCAGTGTCCCTGCCTGTCCCTGCCTGTCCTGCCTGTCCCTGC